>CM077166.1:177929869-178419921 GCA_039583875.1 Platanthera guangdongensis | reverse complement strand
GTTCACTGCTCAGCCCCAGAAGCATTCTTGGAAAGAAGTGTCACTGAGCAGTGTCCTGTCAGCCTCTATAAGAGTCCTGTTTTTCCTCTCTGCTATCCCATTTTGTTGGGGAGTTCTTGGAGAAGAAAACTCCTGACAAATCCCTAGTTCTTCATAGAACTTTGTCATGTCTTCAAATTAAAATTCAGTACCATGGTCACTTCTAATCGTGACCATAGAGCTACCTTTTTCATTCTAAACTTGACTAGCAAAGGTCATAAAGATGTATAAGGTTTTAGACTTTTTCTTTAGGAAGAAAACTCAAGCATATCTGGAAAAGTTATCAATTATTATAAGTATATATACTTTTCTACCTAGACTATGAAATGTCATAGGACCAAACAAGTTCATATGCAGGAGGTAAAAATACCTCATAGAATCTTTGGCCCTAATGCTTTTAAAGGAAGCTTTAGTCTGCTTGCCCTTTTGACATGCAGAGCAAATACCCTCCTTGGTGCATCTTATATTAGGTCCATTTCTGACTAGATCTCCACTAAAGAGCTTGTTAATGGTCTTGTAGTTCACGTGGCAAGATTCTTGTGTCATTGCACACAGTGAGAGACTTTCTCATTAGCGACTAGACATATTGGTGTGTCAAAACTTAAACATAAAAAGTTTAAACAAAGATAATGACATAGCCAAGATCACATAATTGGCTAATGCTTATCAGGTTGTGTTGTAACCCTTCCACATAAGCCACTTTTGTGATTGAGACTATGTCATTGGTGATCATACCATAGCCCTTGGTAACTCCTTTTTCTAAGCCTCTAAAGACCACCTTTGGTCCATTCTTTACTGGACAGTATTCCTTTAGATGACCCCTTATTCCAGTCATGTGTCTATAACAGCCACTGTCCAAGTACCATATTGGATGGTACTTGGACTAACATGCAACCACAATTTAATTTACCTTGGTACCCTAAAAGGATTTTGGTCCTTGGTTCTTGTTAGTCTGAAAATGAGCATGTCTGCATGCAATATTTCTGACAGGTAGACTTACCCTAGCACTAGGCACATTGGGGTTGTGCCAACAATCTATGGCAAAATGTACACTTTGCCACAACACTAATACTCATGAATATTGTATCTCCTTTACTAAACAGCTCTTATATAATTCAAGCTGAAAGCAGTTGACTGTTTAGAAGGGAGAGCAGCAGCCCTCTTCATATTTCTTTCGGTAAGGATTTGACTGAAAGTGAGTCTGCCAGTAGATGTGCTTGGCTTACTGTGAATGCCACTAACAACAGTCTTCCTTGTAGAAGACAAGCTGTTGATTGCATCAGTGATAGCCAAGTCAGGCTTACTGATTGACTTACTTTTAGTCTGAGTCTTTGCTGGAAGAGCTTGACTATTAGTCACTGCCTTACTCTTGAGTGTGGGGCCTGGTGCACTAAAAAATGGTCCATAATTGGCCATCTGGATTTTCTCATGGGGAGTCGTTAGTGCACTCATACCCATGCCCTTTCTCCCTCCATTAAAGATACCCTTTTATTCTTACAAGTAAAGTTCCCATTTTTCTAGTTACCATAATTATTATCTTGGTCATACTTGTTAGATGGGAGAATTACCTTATGAAAGGTTGTTTAAGGCACTATAGGATCTTTACCTTTCCTTTTGGGATGGGCAGCTCTGGAATTCCATTTGAACCCCAAACCTCTCTTATCCTTTTGAGAAGTAAAGGAGTCTATCAGTGGAGGCACTATTTTGGGCTTTGAGAATTCAGCCACTAACCTTCTGTCCTTAAGGAGCTTTTCTTCAAGATCCATAATGATCTTGTTCTTATGGATGATGGTCCCAATCTGGATGATTGAGATGGTATTCAGCTGGCTGACTTCCCTCCTCATCTGATCAAGCAAGGGAGCTGAGTCAGATTGCAGGGAAACAACTAGTTGTAGGGAGACAATCTCCTTGGCTTGTCTTTTGACATGCAACTTTCTCTTCTTTAGAGCTTCCAAGATTAACCCATAATTTTCAATCAATTTATTGACATCTTCCTCAGATTCTGAGCCATCATCACCACTGGATGAAGGAGCATCAGAATTAGGACTAATTTCATAATCAGATTCAGAGGAGGAAAGAGAGTGAATTGGTACCTCCTAATGATCAAACTGATCCTGGTTGGATTCACCATATATTATGGTTATAAGTCCATAACATCCACTGAAATATTCATCCACCTCATTGTCACTATCTAAGTGTGATAGAGGGGCCCTGATTCTTATACATGCAGCTGGATATTCTTCATTTTCTTCAGCAATAAACAGCCCAATATATGCATCATCTTCTTCTTCAGACTCGGAAGATGTTGTGTCAGTTTGACTCCAACTCTTCTCTTTCTTGGCAATGAAGGTATGTTCCTTCTTGACCTTTGGTGGTGATGCTTCTTCTCACCTATCTATTTTCTCTTGACTGGATAGTCAGCAATGACATGCCCAAGCTTGTTGTAACAATAACAAATGATTTTAGAGGAACTATGTTTACTGGGTTTAGAGTCATACTTGTCTCCTTTGGATAACTTCTTCACAGATTTTTGCTGATCCTTCTTGTTATGTGAAGAAGATGGAGGCTTGTTCCTCCATTGTTTCCTCTTCATCATTTTCTGAAATTGCCTTGAGAAGGCAGCAAACTCCCCATCTAACATGTTGTCAGATGAGCTGGACTCTGTGCTTTTAGAACCAGTCGGCCTCCTTGGGGGTGAGGAAAACCTCTCCTTGCTCTTCCTAGAGTTGTCAACCTTGAAGGCCACTATCTTCTCCTTGGCTTGGGATATGATGGTGGTCTCCTCCTACTTTCTAGTAGATAGTTGCATCTCATAGTAGAGCAGCTTTCCAAACAATGTGTGAGAATGAGTTTCAGCTATCTTAGACATCTCTCTAATGGCACAAATCTTCGTGTCCGAGTCTCTGGTTAAAGATCTTAGGAACTTGTCATTCAGCTCATAATTACTGAAAACCCTCCCAAAAGTTCTCAACTCATTGACTACTCTAAAGAACTTTTCATAGCACTCAGCTATATTGTCCTTATTGCCCTTCCTGAAGGCCTCATATTCCTTATTCAGTAGGGATTTCATGTCATCCCTAACTTCTTCAGTGTCCTCCATGTAGACAATCAAGGTGTCCCATATTTCCTTGGCATTTCTGTAGTGGAAAAGATTTTGGAATGTTGAATCATTAATGACACTGATAATAATGTTATGTGCCCTCTTATCCATAGTTGTCAGGATGACCTCATCCGTGGTCATCTTAGTGTATTTCATAGGGGTTTGGACATTTGCATCTAGGACAAAAATCTTCATAAGGATGAAGGGTCCATCCTGAACTGTGATGAGGATCCTGGGGTCAGATGCTTCCACAAACAACCTAACTCTTTCTTTACAAATCCTAAAACTCTCTTTCCTGTAGATTGGAAGCTTCATTGAGCCCAACCCTTTATGATTCTCTCCTGAACCCATAAAGATAATTGTATCTACCCTTTGAGATATGTTCAAACTATTAAGTCCTTTTTGTACAACCTTCCTCTGATACCACTTGAAATTCTTTATTTTCAAGTGTAGCTAGACACCTAGAGGGGGGAATAGGTTTTTATGTCTTTTTGAACAATCTTTTTTTACTTTTGTGTGTTGTGACTTAGTTTTAGGTTAACTTTCAAGAATACACGACAACACACAATTGTTTATAGTGGTTTCCCAAGGTATAGGTGCATCCACTATCCATCCCACCTTTCTAACAGTATGTTATACAAGACCAACTTCTCCAAACTCATCTCCAAGAGCTTACAACACAGATCCCTCAAGATCTCTCAGACTCCTTCAAGTCCTACCTCAAGCTCAAGGCCCTACCACTCAGAGCAAATGAAACTCCTATAGCTCAGTAATTCACAAATCACATACCTTAGAGTTTAAACAAAGTCCTACCACTCCGGATAGGAGGATAGTCCTATAATCAAATCCACAGGAGGATCCTACACTCAGTGAATGAACTCACCTACAACTCAGGCACGCATGCCCTACCTCAGATCCATAGAAGGTTCCTAGACTTATCCTTTATAAATCAGGCTTACAGCTCAGATCAGTTAAGATCCTATAGAAGATTATGTTGTTGATGATGAAATAACTCCAGAAAACATGTTCTCTAAGTCTTCTCTTTAGACTGAGATTGCTCAGCCCTATCTTCTTCTCAGCTCCAAGGTAACAGATCTTCATGATGTTTTAGCTTGAGCTGGGAAGAACTCAGAAACAAAAGTTCCTAAACTTGCTGAAGAAGATAAATGAGTTTTCTATTCTTTGTGTGTCTTCAATCAGCAGTCTTTGTCTGAAGTTATCAGACTATCTCTAGATGAACTAATTGTAGAGCACTTCTTCGTTCTCAGGAAGAAGATGAGTTGATTCAAAAATCTCTCTTTAAAAAGTTGACTTTTCTTTCTCGAAACTCTACTTTTGTATTCGGTCATCCAACGGCTCTTTAAGCAGTATGGACCACTATAGTAGTTAGCTGCACCACCACTTTTGCAATAATTACTATACAATAGGCAAGCAGTTCATTTTGTCCAATAGCAAGACGATCCCACATTGTTCAAATTTCTGCTGATGTCAGCATGACTCAGCTCTTGTGGACTTGGCCAAAATTCCAGTAATTATGCTAGGGTGTTGAGTGAATCCTTGTCACTCAATGCACTGGTACCTAGCTGAATTCTGACTTGTGGCATTGAGTGCATTGAGTGATCTTTTATCACTCAATGAATGTAGACAATTCTGGTCTAACAGCTTAGGCGTCGAGTGAACCTTCATCACTCGATGCATCTGGACTTAGTTGATTTACTCTGCTAGAAGGCGTTGAGTGATCTTTTATCACTCAATGCTTCTGGACTTAGAAATATTTCTTTGAAAACAACCTTGCGGCTTTGACTGCATGTTGTCATGTCGATGCTTTTGCTTCTTGGCATTAAGTGAACTTCCTTCACTCAACGCTTCTGGACTTCACCAGACTTCTGCTTTGGAAATACTAAGGCTTTGATTGTCTGAGCATCAGTCGACGCTTTTAGCCTCTTGGCATTGAGTTAACTGCCTATACTCAATGCTTCTAGACTTAACCAGTTTTCTGTTTTTGCAATATCCTATCATGAGTCCATCTGACTTTGTGACTTTGACAACCTGTCAAATCAGTTCAACAAAGAACAACCTGCATACATTGAACTAAGGGCATGCATCAAATACATTCATGAGTATACCATTGACTTGTAGGCCTTAAATCTGGTACATTGTGATCAATGAAGCCAACAGAGGTCAAAGAAGCCGAGTGAATCTCTAGGCTCATTTCGCCAGATGAAACATTCACATAACACACGCTATTCTATTGCATACACGTTGCTGGGACAATTTTCACTTGCAAGATGGCATCCATCAAAGGTGGCACACAACCAGCCATTAGTGGACTTCTTTGTTTTTCCCAAACCATGATGTTTCCTCGAGAAGCCAAGGTACTAAGGGCATGCACAAAGCCAAGGGATACTTTCTGAAAAAGATCAAATAAAAACACTAACTTTAGAAGATCCTTCAATTACCACCAAGTCCCAAGTAGTCGACACCACCTAGGGCCGGCACACCACCCCGTCCATTGCATGCCAAGCACCAAGCTCCAATTTCCCTAAGTTTCACGCTCATAGATCAGCATTTTTGACAATGCAGGAGAGCATAAGTGGATAGTCGTTCACATCGTCAATGGTGAGTTCAATGCACAGGACACAAGCCGTTCCTTGTAGCCCTAAACAATGCCCCAGGTAAAGCCCTAGCAACATAGAAGATTTAGCAAGAGTATACAGAGAAGCAAGAAATGTTGAGGAAGAAGAAGTGTTGGTTGGGCTTTGTACTTTTGGTTGTAAATAGACATTTTTAAACCAGCTAAGGAAACATAATCCCTATAAAAATGTGAAAGCTTTGGCCTACATATAGTCAAATTTGATCTGCGAATAACAATAGCCTTTGCTTTTACCCATATTTTTTTCTCATACTTTTTGTTAGTACTACTTATTGTATAGTATGTTGTGCTAAATATTCCTTATAATCTAATTCGCATATTTGTCTTGTCCATGGTTCTAAGTGGAGATACATTAAAGGAGACTTAAAATCCATACTTAACATAGTCCCAAAACCCTTGGGAGGTTAAGATGTTCCACATTTTGATGCTCTAGTACTCTCACATCTCTCCAAATAAGTGTGACACAACTGTTGAAATAAAAGATGACTGATAAAACAATATTTATAGTATTTTAATGTAGTTTTTATTTAATTAATATTTACTTTTTTATTTAGTTTTATAATAGTATTTGTTTAATAGTATTTAATTATAATAGTACTTTTTGTATTTCAGGTTAATCTGGGCTGCAAATAACATTTTGGAGCTTGCAGGACTGATCAGGAGAAGAAGCTAAGCAAAATAGGAAAAATCACGAGTACATGTCCTTGTCACGGCCGTGACCTTCTGGTCACAGGCGTGTCACGTGGGTGTGACCCATCCAGAGCTCCAAATTCTAGTTACACGTCACTTTAAAGTTACACGCCCCAGTCACGGGCGTGACCTTCAGGTCACGGGCGTGCCCATAAGCGTGACATCCAGCTCAGGGGTGACACAGTATTAAGAAGAGAGTTTCAGATCCTGGTCGTTCCAAGCTTACACGCCCTAGGTCACGGGCATGACCTAGGGGTGTGACCTCATCAACAACTGCCAGATTAACTCCCGCCATTTCGATTTACTGCCTTTTCCAGCAATGGTCAAGACACGCCCAAGTTCACGGGCATATCCTATGGGTGTGACCCGCAAAACAACAAATTTTGGCGGTTCTTCTCCAACGCTCTAGGGCTTTCAAGACAACGGTTTCGCACCTTACATGCCCCCTAGTCACGGGCGTGACCTAGGGGCGTGACTCTCCAAAAAATTTACTATAAATTCCAAACATTGTCAGGAGCTGAGGGAGTCAATGAGAGTTAGTTTTGGAGTCAATTAGAGTCAGTAGGAGTAGTTCAGTTCTCAATATTTCGCATTTCTTTCTTGAACTTTTCAATTTCATAGTGTAGTTTTGCTTTCGTAATTTTAATTCAAGTCTCTTCTATTTAACAATCATGTTCTTCTTTTCCTTCTCTTTATGTATTGACTTTATCATGCTGAGTAGCTAATTTCAATAGCACTTGATCATAATAAACTTTGGAATAAAATAAACTTCTTTTTCAAGCTTTCTTTTATCACTTTGATTTATCTTTGATTTTATTCTTGTCGAATTCATATTTCATGTATATGTTTTCGATCATAGATCAGTATCCTAGATTTACCGAGAGGTTGTGGATACGAGTAGATCACTCAAAGGTAGAAGTTGTATACACTCCTTGAGAGAGGATGACATAAATCTTTCGGATGTCTCAGTTCGCAGGTTTTGGATGTCGCCACAGCCATGGATGCGGGGATATCGCTCTCACCTTTCTCCCTTTCCGGCGAGTCAAGCTGAATGTGCTTGTACTTGGATACCACCGCCTTATTCAGTCTCTTTCCTGGTGGTGGGAGGCGAGGCGAGCTGGAGCCGACAGGGACAGGCCGCTTCTAGCTCTTAGAAGGTCCGGTGGACACCTACTCCCTCCGGCACGCCTCCGCGGCATCCCTTTCCCGCACAAGTGGATCAGAGTGCAGCCCTAAATCCGCGAAGGGTGGGTGCTCCGGGATCAGTCGCTCCCCTGTAGGTAATAAACTTAGCATCATCAAGAAAGAAAATAAAATAACCCTTCTAGTGAGTCCACACGAAGGCGAAGGGGAAACATACCTTCACCGGGAAGGACTGGCGGGAGCGAGTCGAGGCCCCTTCGTAGGAAGGAAACCTCAAAATCTTTGTGTAGGAAGAATTGATGGAGGTTGGCATGGTCACCTGATACAGTCAGCGCCCGGTACGTTTCCTCGCCTCATTAAATGGGCGAGTAGGTGATGTTGCCGAGATCGCCCTTGATGTAGACGAACTTAGTGAACCACTGGTTGTTCTTATTGGCAGTCTCGCGCACCTTAAATTGCGAGCCAAAGAAGAAGGCTACTCCATCTTTGGTGGCGCGGTAGATGAATAGCTTCTGGAAAATGGTGAGGTTGAACTCGATCCGTTCCTTTCAAAGGAAGCTCGTGAAGGCCACTAGCATGACAATCGCGTTGGGATTAAGCTGCACAGGGACATCCCCAAAGTATTTTAGGACATAGCATGCATCTGGCTAGATATGGAGGTGCGGGACAACCTCGAAGTGCGAGATGGGGAAGGCAAGCTCATCTGAGAAGAAGGTGTTGATCGCCTCGCCCCTCTCTGGCCTACGCGCATGCAGTGAACACCGAGGGAACGTGATCTTCCACGAAGGCGAGGTATTCTTGATCCGAAGGATTCCCATCCAAGAAGGGATACTCAGCAAACTGCTTCACGCATTTTGACCTTCCTTCAGCATTGGCTTGCGTCTTTCCCATCCTAACAAGTCTTCGTGCGAGTGCAGGTTGCGAGAAGTCTAGTTCAAGAGGGTGTGACTACAATTAATGCGATGTGCTAAGGGTAGGTGAGGGGGGTCATATTTATATAAAAGGTTAGGTATTGCCGAGCCGCTCTCTTGGGCCAACTCGCTAGCCTTGACACCGACCCCCCGCAACCTATTCTACCAGAAGACGAGCTGGATTCAAAGCAGAACATTACATTCACACGAGTTCAACGAGCACCAAATATTAAACATAGTTATAATTATTAAACATGTTTGTGTGAGTCTCCTAAAGAAGAAATACATCAGGGGGAGGAAGAGTTATTACAATATACGGGAAGATCTAAGGGGTCCGGGGGGCGAGTGCCGGTAGGCTCAGCTCGGGAGTCATTTCCATCTACCCCGGCCTCATGTCCCCGTCCCCGGTGGTCGGCGAGGATTATTAAACTCGTGGATCATCTCAAGGTCTTGGTTTACAAGGCGCATATTCTCTTGTATGCGGTCCATGAGTGGTCCAGGAGAAGTCATCTCGCTGCCCGATCCTCACCTCATCTGTTAGCATCACATAATCTTGCACGAGCACGTGCAACCGCTGATCGATGATAGCCCTCTCCTCCTAGAACTCATGAAGCATGAGTCTGTACTTCTTGAGGACCCCAACAGCTCGCTTCCTTATCTCGACACGATCGATCGAGACATCTAAGAAGCCTTCCAACGAGTTGGGAGAGTGAGGTGGCGAGTAGAGTCCTGGGTTGGAGGTTTATTCTACTTCAGATTATCCGAGAAGGCCTGTGATAATAACAATCCAAATGAGATGCGAGTTGGGGGTCAAGATGTGGAGAGTGTTTCAAATAACCATCCGATGTGGATGTCAACTGGAGGTGTGGCTGATGAGAAGAGCTTGGTTGTCCTTGGTTGGGCCAAGCGAGAGTAGAGGTGAGCACCTTGCCATGCCCCTAACGAAAGGAGCCCAGGAGGGGGATTAGATAAAAGGTATGGATAGGGATGCCCCTAATGCCTCCCCACGTGAGTGAGGGATCGGGATTAGGATCGCGCGATGGTTCGCGAACCTATAATTTCTGCGACAGAGAGCCCAGGTCAGTGGTCCTGAAGATATGAGCTGAAAAATAAAAAAAATGTGGGTAAGAAGGATAGTGAGAACAGACGTAGGGGTAAAACGGGTTACCCAGGCTTCCCGCGTGATCGTCAATAGCGGTTTGAGGGTATGATTCCATGGGAGAAGAATTGGTTCACACCAAGGGGTACCCAAATCGGCTCGCTGGGAAGGAATGTGGTCGTAGGGAACGTCATCGATCTCCTTCCCCTTAGACTGATCGGTCTGCAACAAGATCTAGAAGGGACTTTCCCTAGCTGTCTAATTACATTCAATAAGCACAGGAATGATCTCCAGATACCAGTTTCATGGAGGAGGATGCGAGCCCATGATCTAGTGTGGAGGGCAGGTCACCGGGGACAGTCTCGCCGACTTTTGGGTCGGGTCTAGCCATCTTCGGGGGCTTGCGCCTCAATGATTCACTCAGTGACTGATGGGAGAGCCAGGGGAGCAGCTCGTCGGCGCTGGCGGAATTAAGCTCCCTGGCATGGTTGAGTCTCTCTTGGAACTCCTTGGAAAGAGGCATGGTATAGCTAAAATCAGGAAGGTAGGGGGACAGTAATGTTCCCCAGGCAGGCAGGCATATATATAGTAGTTGGTGGATCCCACCATAAGATTCCTTGCTCCTGCCGTACTCGTCGATCTACTAGGGTTGGATAATTCTTTACGAACTTGGGGCAATCTCATAAAGAGCGGGGATTGTGTACAATCCTATGTCCAGCGAGTAGGGTCGGCATAAGCATGCCCGACCAAGTAATGCGCAATCTAGGCCTTAGGCGAGTCGGAGGGGCGAGTGTCATGGAGTTTCCCTGACTCGCCCGGGTTGGGGGAATAACATGCGGGGTGAGTGGAGTATCTGGGTGTGCACTCGCCCCTGGACCTAGGTAGGTGACAGACAAGTAGGATGGTCGAGTCCGCACTTGCCCTGGACCCTAGTAAAGGGAAGCGAGTGTCAGCCCCATTAAGCACTCGCCACCCCAGGCGAGTGGTCTTTTCATGTACCGCCCGCCCGGTAATGCCTTTTACTATTTTCCCCCATTGGTCTGCCGGTAGCCTTTTGGAACAGCGGAGTTGTGTGTTGGCAGACCGATTTGGGCTGCGTATAGCCATTTAGAATAGTGGAGTTGTGTTGTTTGCAGACCGGGCTTGGAATTCTATAAATAGACCCACATTGTTACCTCACAAGCCAAGCTTTCTCATTTTCTGGTCTTGTAGCACTTTCTGAGGTACCTTTAGCTCAGCACAGGCTAAGTAGGAGAAGCGCTCTAAGATCTTCCGGGTGTGTGGTGAGACCTTCGTGCTGCAGTCGTGGATTAGTCTCAAATCCTAAGTGTTCGGTCGAGTCGTCTCCCTAGGATAAGTAAGTGTGCGGTCACCCCTTTTAGGATCCGAACTCCATAGAAGCCGGCTTCCGGTTTTAATAGTAATAAAGTAGAAGTACCCACCTCTAGCCATAGATCTCATGGGTCCGCATACATCACTATATATTATACCCAAGAGATCATCAGGCCTCTCATTGAAGCTAGTGAAAGGGACTTTAGTCATCTTTCCTAACAAATAGGATTCACATCTCTCAAATGAGTCCAGTAGTCCATCTTTATGGAGCTTGGATAGACGTTTCTCATCTATATGTCTCAAACAACAATGTCAAAGGTACGTAGGATTTAAGTCATTTATTTTTAGTCTTTTAGTATTTTCTATATTATAGATCTGATGGTCTAAGTTCAAAACATATAAACCATTAAACATTTGGGCTATACCATTACAAACATCATTCATAAAAATTGAACAACAATTATTCTTAATTATAAACAAAAAATCCTTTCATGTCAAGACATGATATTGATATAATATTTCTAGTTATGGAAGCAACATAATAACAATTATCTAGTTATATTACAAGCTCACTAGGCAAAGAAAGACGGTAAACTCCTACGACGATAACAATAGCTCTTGCTTCACTGCCAACATGCAAGTCCACCTCTCCTTTACTCAGCATTCTTATCCTTCCCAGTTCTTGAACATTTATACAAATGTGAGAACCACATCCGGTATCCAATACTCAGGATGAAGGAGTGGAAAGGTTTATCTCTATAACTTAAATGCCTGAAGTGAAAGTCATACCTACCTTCATTTTCTATAGACCCTCAATATAAGAAGGACAATTCCTCCTCCAATGACCATCCTTGCCACAGTGGTGGCATTTCCCTTCCTTCGCCAAGCCTTTCTTCTTCAGTGCTGAAGACTTGGGCTCAAGAGATGACTTAGGTCCAACCATAGTCTTCTTGTAACCCTTATCCTTGCCCTTGCCTTTATGCACCATCAGTATGGGGCAAGTAGGCTTGGCCTTATTCATATTGATCTCGATAGTTCTTAATATGCCTAAGAGCTCGGGCAGTGTCTTGTTAATTTTATTCATATTGTAATTTAAAACAAACTGCTTGTAACTGTCTGGCAACGATTGCAGGATCAGGTTTGTAGCCAACTATTATCCCAGAGGAAAATCTAATCTTTCAAGGTTCTCTATATACCCAATCATCTTGGGTACGTGAGTCCCTACTAGGTCTCGAGCTCTCATCTTACACTGAAACAACGCCTTGGTGACGTAAAACCTCTCTTGCTGAGCTTGCCCTTGAAATATTTTCTTAAGGTGCTCGTCAATCTCCTTATAACCCATATTCTCATGTTGTTTCTGAAGCTTAGAGTTCATGGTGACAAACATGAGGCATTCGACTTCCAAGGAGTCATCTTGATACTTCTTATAAGCAACTTTATTAGCTCGGGACACATTCCCGGTTGGCTCTTTAGGGGAATCCTCTTACAAGACATAGAGCTTACGCTCTTGCCTGAGAACAATTCTCAGATTTTTGTACAAGTCTAAATAATTTGTCACACTCAGTTTCTCCTTCTCAAGGATAGCTCTGAGGGACAGGGTGGAGTGAGATTCACTTGCCATAGAAATTCTACAATAATTTATGCAAAGAAAAACTCAGTACTATATTTAAAAATATATTTTTATTTCAATTAGGATTTTAATTAAAATTACTCGCACTATTTTAATCAAACTGATAACCCTCAATATCAATTCAGATAATTTATGCGAGCTACTCTCTTAGTGGACAAGATTCATATTTCACCAACACCATGAGTTAGCTTTGGTTTTTTCTCATAATATATTTATTTAGGTATGCAATGCTTGTCAATTGCATCATTATGCAACTCTTGTATGGCTGGTGAATAACTCTTTATTCATATCCATCATATGGTGCATGTCAACCCTATGCCTCTGGGCACTCAACCTTTGAGATCACCCATTTAAGTTTGACCCGATGTCGATAGTGGGATATCACAATTATCCGCTCGCACCCTTACCAAGATAGATTAATGTACCTTGCTTTGGCAAGCCCACACTTCATCGATCGAGGCAGGATGAGTGTCATCCATCGAAAGGCATCCGAATACTTAATATTGGATAAGGGACTTTTAATATAATTTATTAACACTTAGACATGGTTAATAATTAACCAATGTGCACATTCACAAAATAAAACTTACAACATACACAATCCAAATGCATCTCAGATGTGCATAAGAAAAATCATCAACACTTGACGAAGTGGGCTAAATCTGAACATCTAGAATCCTTCTAAATCTTCAGATTTACATGCGTTGGACATGAGCAACACTAACTCCACTTACACAGTAGATAAGCTCGTCTCTCTATGTGAGATTCAAAATCTAACACACTTGGTTTCACAAACCAACAAAAGAGATGATTGTTGTTAAGGAGAAACAAAGATATCACAACGAAATCAAATACATTCATGGCGGGGTTCCAAGAATAGATTTGAGCATTTAGAACACTTCTAAATTTCATGATCTACATGCACTAGATTTAGCAACTTCTGAAACAACGATCATCGCACAACCTACCTCTGATACCACTACTGGGATTTTCAATATGTCACACCACTTGTGCGCATCAGAATAAGTAAACAAAAAAACCCCCCAAAAAATAGATCTTGCGATGGACATTGATCAAGAAGTAAAGTTGTTGTAAATAAAATTTACCTTTGCGAGATTGAGTCACTACTCAACCGAGAGGCTCCGAGAAATTCGGCTGACACTAGCGACTATAGTTTCGAGAGTAGAATTGTGCACATGCCTCTACATGTGATCCACACGAACAGGAGAACCCTAGACTCTTGTCACATAAGATCTAAGTTGGAGGAAAGCACTCTCCGTCTTCACGGACTGCTAGATCTACTCTAGAAGAGGAAGCAGTGACGAGCGTAGGAAATGGGTTGAGTGACTGCGACAGGATCGGGACTTTTGGAAATGATTTATGTCAGCCTTTTTTCCTCTCGAGTTACTGTCGCACTCGGCTCACTAGTAAAACCCTAAGACATCTTCTATATATACCCAAAGGAATAAATAGTAGAAAGTCGTCACTATCGGCAGACCCGTAACACATGAAATTTATCTCGCTGAATCAACACTTAACTCGATGAAGCATTGAGTGGTCTCAATGCACTCAAAGTCAGCACTCGACGAATCAACACTTGACTCGACGAAGCGTCGAGTGGTCTCAATGCACTCAACGCCAACACTCGACGAATCAACACTTGACTAGACGAAGTGTCGAGTGGTCTCAACACACTCAACACCAGCACTCGACGAATCAACACTTGACTCGATGAAGTATCGAGTGGTCTCAACGCAATCAACGCTAGCACTCGATGAATCAACACTTGAGTCAACGAAGCGTTGAATGGTCTCGACACACTCAACGTCTAGCTGAGTGGACTCAACGCACCCAACGTCTGGCAGTTGTTGAAAATTTTGAAGTGAAAGTGGTAACCTGGGCAGCCTAGGTGACTTGTTCGCACGACCTGTGCAAACAGGACTGGAGGCTAGCCAAATCGGCTTCTGCTCAGCATGCAGTTTGTTCCTAGATGGTAACTGGGCGGATAACCTGTCTATCCGTGGAGTACGCCAAGACCGGCATGGTGCGGACTCGTATAGAGTTCGCTGAGTCCGGGTTGCAGACTGGACTCGAGCTTGGGAGATCGGCATGGCGTATGCTTTAGTCTTTCTCTAGTGGCGCGGTTGGTAGTAACCACAGAGTTTGTCGGTTAGTGCGGACTAGTACCAGAGTTCGTCAGTTGTGCGGACTGGTACTGGAGTTCGCCGGTTAGTGCGCACTTGTCCTTGTATCTGATGGTGTTGTGTTCGCACCAGGGATGACCGGTGGTGTGGACTTGACTGGATCTGCACCAAGTCCAGGATTGCTCAGTCTGGGAGATCGCACGGTTAGCATGGCTGGTTCTTTGTCCGCCAAACTCGGTAGCAGTCAGGCTTGTGCTCTGGTTGCAAGCTCAGGGTGTGCGGACTGAAGAAGTGTCCATTGTAGCATGCAGACTGGAGCGATGTCTAGGGTGTGTGAACTGGGGCAGTATCCGTAGTGTTCGCTGATATGAGCCTAAATGGTCTACGTATTTAAATGCAAGTGCACGTGCCATGTCAAGTAATAAAAAGTGAGTAAGAATCGTTTCCACAGGGAGGTGATTGGTTTAGTGCTTGCAAATACCAGTTAGGCCTTTTCCTTAAATCCAAGTAGGACGAAATTGGTGATTTTCTTGAATTACTAAAACTAAGGAGGTAAACTTCTAAATGAAATTACTACGAATCTTAGGAAAAATACTTTTCTTATCAAATGAGAGAAATAATCTCATATCACGATTTCCTAGGTTTAGTATGATGAATAAGTAAATGTGTCGTTGTGAAAATGCGAGGTGAGCGTGCCTTACAACGGTCTTAAAATAGAGAACCGTATCTCTCGATATCAGTAATCCCTATTTCTATATTTCCCCTTGTGTGAAATAAGAACTGCTCAAAGAACAAAGACCTAAGTTGCTAACACCAAGAGAAAGTCTCCTTCTCTCTTCAAATGCTATATCAAAATTATGATATACTACCACAACTCCTCTCTTAATTTATGAAGCGTAGCATAAAGGTGAAACATTGGCCAAACATTTCAGAAATAAAGATCATAAAATTGATAAAGATTATTCATCAAGTATTCTCAACAAAATAAACTAGAAAATATCCATCAAACAAAACCTAGTACTCTCATAATACAAGATTAAGGAAGAATTAGTTCATGGCATTGTAGAAATCACACAAAATTTTGAAGTAGATCTTACAAAACATAGCGGTTCACGCTAAATCGCTGCAGGAATCTCTTCCTAGAGTCACTTCTTCGATCCGCACGAAGATCTCCTTCTTCTTCCTCTCGACGTCGCTCTCCAATGGATGTTTTCTTCCCAAGCCAACCCTAGATGGTGCTCTCCCCCTTAGATCTGAAAATAAAATCAATCTCTTTTCATTTGGTCAGTTTTTGGCATTAAAACGTCCACCCTTACTGAAGAGATGCATCCTTCCATAATTAAAAACGACGGCAATTCAAATTTAAAATTTTGAATTTCGGACAGATGAATGTTGGAGTTTCAGAATTAGATGTTGCAACAACTGGCCCTGGCCGAAAATAAGACTTCTGCATTACTCTTCCAAGTTGATTTCCTCGACGAATCTTGCATAAAAACAATGGAATAAGATCAACTTAATACCATAAACATTAAAACAATAATTAATCATATTTTGTTATCATTTAAGCTAATTTATTCTCATTTTTACTAAGCAAGAAGTAGAAATATTCGGCGTAGATAACTTCATGTGAGAAGTTATCACACCTTCACACTTAAATCTTTGATAGTCCCTAGCAAATGAAAATTCACAACAATTACCTGGGTAAAGGACGATACACAATGTATGTGTCAATGATACTCATTTTTTTTCTTTTCGAAAAACCAATTAATCGAGGCATACTCAAAAGATTCATTTTACTAAAATGATGGGTTTAACAATCAATATAAATCCAGCCATTCACAAATCCATTAGCTAGATGGATGATTAGATCTCAAATAAAAATCATAGTGTGAAGTGTGGTTTTCTCCAAACAAATAGTGTACTCTCATGCAATACTTCCTCTAAGTTAAACCCCCGCATCTACAGGAAACGATAAGCATATGCTAAGCAATTGATTTAGCCTCCATATGAGTTAGTAGTTTCAATGAAACTTGGATATATTTAAGCTTGGATCAACGTTTATGGATACTTTGATAATCGAATGGTGTTCCCTAGTTAATGATCTTAAAAATTCGCCATATTGTGAGGTTCATTACGCTTTTCTAAGACTAATCAAAGTAGGGATCTTTCCAAATATAAGTGCACATACCTAGGCCACTTGTCACTATGATATTTCTTTCTTCTCTTTTTTTATATATCATAGTTAGGATCATTCCGAGTATGCATTCACATACTCAGGCCTCATATCACTATGAATATTCATCATCATCATTTTTTTTCTTGATACACCCGAAATGGTCTATGTATTTAAACGCAAGTACACGTGTCGTGTCAAGTAATAAAAAGTGAGTAAGAATCGTTTCCACATGGAGGTGATTGGTTTAGTGCTTGCAAAAACCAGTTAGGCCTTTTCCTTAAATCCAAGTAGGATGAAATTGGTGATTTTCTTGAATTACTAAAACTAAGGAGGTAAACTTATAAATGAAAGTACAACGAATCTTAGGAAAAATACTTTTCTTATCGAATGAGAGATATAATCTTATATCATGATTTCCTAGGTTTAGTGTGATGGATAAGTGAATGTATCGTTGTGAAAATGTGTGGTGAATGTACCTTGCAACGATTTTAAAGTATATAACCGTATCTCTTGATATCGGCAAACCCTAGTCCTATATTTCCCCTTGGGTGAAATAAGAACCGCTTAAAGAGCAAAAACCTTAAGTTGTTAACACCAAGAGGAAATCTCTTTCTCTCTTCAAATGCTATATCAAAATTATGAGATACTACCGCAACTCCTCTCTCGATTTATGAAGCGTAGCATAAAGATGAAATATTGGCCAAACATTTCAGAATAAAGATCATAAAATTGATAAAGAATATTCACCATTTATTTACGGCAAGATAAACTAGAAAATATCCATCAAACACAACCAAGTACTCTCATGATACAAGATTAAGGAACAATTAGTTCATGGCGTTGGAGGAATCACACAAAGTGTTGAAATAGATCTTACAAAACATGATAGTTCACGCTTAATCGCTGCTGGGCTCTCTTTCAAAAGTTGCTTCTTTGATCTGCACGAAGATCTCCTTCTTCTTCCTCTAGCTGTTGCTCTCCAATGAAGGTTTTCTTCAAACCCTAAATGGTGTTCTCTTAGATCCAAAAAAATCTCCAATTATTAAAAATCCCCCCATCTGATCGGTTTTTTGTAATTAAAAATGTCTGCCCCTCCCGAATAGACACCTCCTTCCATAATTGAAAACGGCGACAATTTGAATTTAGAAATTTGAATTTTGGGCAGACGATTGTTGTAGTTTCAGAATTGGATGTTGCAACAACTGGCCCAGGCCGAAAATAAGAATTCTGCATTACTCTTCCAAGTTGATTTCCTCGACGAATCTTGCATAAAAACAACGGGATAAGACCAACTTAATACCATAAACATTAAAATAATAATTAATCATATTTTGTTACCATTTATGCTCAATTATTCTCATTTTCACGAAATAAGAAGTAGAAATACTTGGCATAAATAACTTCATGTGTGAAGTTATCACACCTCCACACTTAAATCATTGCTAATCCCTAGCAAAGGAAAATTCACAATAACTATCTAGGTAAAGGACAATACACAGTTTATGTTTCAATGATACTTTGTGGATTTTTTTCTTCTTCTTGAAAAACCAATTAATCGAGGCACACTCAACAGATTTACTTTATGAAATGATGGGTTTATCAATCAATAGAAATCCAACCATTCACAAATCCATTAGTTAGATGGAAGATTAGAGCTCAAAATAAAAAACATAATGTGATGTGTGGTTTTCTCAAAACAAATAATGTACTCTCATGTAATACTTCCTTTTGAACCCCCGCATCTACAGAAAATGATAAGCATATGCTAAGCAATTGATTTAGCCTTCATATGAGTTAGTAGTTTCAATGAAACTTGGATATTATTAAGCTTGGATCAACGTTTATGGATACTTTGATAATGGAATGGTGTTCCCTAGTTAATGATCTTAAAAATTCGCCATATTGTGAGGTTCGTTACGCTTTTCTAAGACTAATCATAGTAGGTATCTTTCCAAATATAAGTGTGCATACCTAGGCCACATGTCACTATGATATTTTTTTTATATATATATCATAGTTGAGATCATTCTGAGTATTCATTCACATACTCAGGCCTCATATCACTATGAATTTTCATCATTTTTTACTCTTCGCATTCTTTATCATAGTTGGGATCATTCTAAGTATGTGTACATATATTCAGGCCGCATATCACTATGAATTCTCTCTTTTTTTAAGATACTCACAATAGGCTAACTTATTAAGACACGACTAGTAGGAACATATGGAATTTATTCATGGAATGGTGTGTATCAAATGGTTCAAACTCAACTATTGTAGTGAATGATCAAAGTGGACTAACTAACTAACTTCACGTTTTGGTGTACATCATTTACTTCGTCCTTACATGCCACTCCCTGTTGGATTTAGAGGACAATGTTGGAAAGCTTGCAAAGAAAGTACAAACCAAAAAATATTTAGTGCACGAAAATAATTGCTTAAGTGAGCTCAATCAAAACATCTTTCTAACTTCAAATTCATTAGTTGGGTTTTTAAGATTGGCATGCCCTATCGGTCATTGAATAAATCTAGAGTAGCCCATAGATTAATCAAGAGCACTAATTAGTATCATTGAATTCATAATCAAAGTAGCCCTTACCCAATGTGTAAGGGATACACCCCTCCACACTTAAAGCGTTGCTAGGCCCTAGCAACTCTACTTCTCGAGAACTAGTTGTGAAAATAATACACCCCTCCACACTTAACACGTTGTCGTTATAATGACTTTTATGAATGAGCATACGCATATGAAGAATAAAGCCGTTAAAAGTAAATAACTCCCCTGACTAATTGAAGTCGCGTGAGGAATGATCCAGATGTTCGCAAGATGACCAACACGTCTTAGAATGTGCTCCTCGATTTGCGTAAGGAGTTTTGTTGATGAACACGGTCGCATTACTTGCACTTGAAGTGATATAGGAAGCAACAGAATGGAAGTGCTACAAGGGATTATATGAAGATAATCAACCAGTTAATAATATAAGCAAGCATACTTGATAAATAGATCGATATAAAAGTTCGTAGAACATGCTTGCAGCATATTTGATAAAACATTGCAACCAAAATAAAAGTGCACCATGTGGTATCTTGGATAAAAAAAACATATAACCATAACATCCATATAGTGCACTCTATATAAAGTATCTTATAAGAGTATCTACTCCAAAAACTATGCATTAATACCTAAAAAATTATCACCGTATACAAAGCCAACAAAATATAATGTCCAAAAATATAATTCAACAAAAACAAAACAGTACACATAGTCATGTAGTTAAAATCAAGCCAAAAGAGAACAGGACAGCCTATTTGTCGTCACCATCTGCGTCATCTTCACCCTTGTCGGCATCATCCTCATCTTCTTCTTCAGCACCTTCCTCGTCTTCAGCATCTTCATCATCTTCTTCCTCATCGCCACCTTCTGCCTCACTGTCGTCCTCGTCTCCTTCGGTTCTAAGGATGTGAGGATCCACTCGAATGCAGTCAGAGTTAAGCAAATAACCTTCATTATCAAACTGCTTCCTCATTCTCAACTTGGATTATGGCCTAGGGAGCTTAGCTTTCTCCAATAACCTGTATAGAATAGCCCTTTGCTCATCTAATTCCTCCTGCACATATAGATGGTGCCATCTCAAGTAAGCCTTCATATATTGTATCTCCTCCATCATAGCATCAGGATCACTGCCTCCATCTTCTTGCTAAATTTCAATGTCCATAGATTTGTCATCTTGTGCCTTAGAGGGTTGTACCATGGGAGAATCATCATCAACCTTTATGCACACCTCCACCACCATCTTGGTTATGTGGCCCTTAAACTTCTTTGTCACATCATCTTCCTCTTTCGACACTCCAACTGCACGATAGAGATCCGTGATAAGAACTGGATACCAAAGTTGTTTAGGGTTCTTCTCCCGTATCTTCTCCTTCAACCGAAGTGCGATGACTTTCCCAACATCAAACCGTATTCCCTTGAGAATACAATAGAGGATAGCAACTTTATGGAGAGGCACACTGTTAAGATGCTTCGTTGGTAGGATGGTGGCGTTGATGAACAGGAGCCAAGTCTTTGCTTATCTTGTTAAGCATGTGGCCTTCAGAGAGTTGGATGATTCGTTAGATCATTCTGGCACTGTAGTAAGGCAAACTACTTCTGCCATTTCTTGTGGAGTGACCTTAGTTAGGATAGTAGTGTGGTCATCTAAATCATGGTCATCCAATTCAAACAATGCAGAAATTCGTTCGGTCGAAAATACTATCTCCTTCCCTCTCACAATAGTTGATTCTCCCTCCGATGTTATTGCGTTTGCATAGAACTAGTAGACGAGGGAGAGAATAGCCTTTGTTCGTGGGTGGCAAAATATTCCCATTGTAGGGCACAGATTTGGTTTGCGTATGCTAGATTCCAAGCTCTCTTGTCCATTTTAAATCCCCTCTCCATGAGAATAGCCTCAAATGACTTTCCAAAGATGGAGAAATAATCCATATAAACCTCAATGTCATAATCCTTAATGTCTTCGCCTTCTTCTAGAAGGTCCACGATGAGTGTGATAACGCAATGCTGGAAAGTGGCCGGTGCATTGCATAGACCAAAGGGCAGCATTCTAAATGCAAACGTCCCCAAGGGGCAGGTGAAAGTAGTTTTCTCTTGATCCTCTGGGTCTATCATAATCTGATTGTAACCTGAGTAACCATCTAAAAAACAAAAGAAATCATTTCCCATCAGTCTATCCAAAATCTGCTCGATGAAAGGTAGTGGGAAGTGATCCTTCCTGGTGGCTTTATTTAACTTCCTGTAATCTATACAAATCCGCCACCCAGTAAATGTTCTAGTGGATATTAACTCACCCTTCTCATTCCTGACTATCGTCAGCCCTCCTTTCTTTGGGACACAATGCACTGGCGACACCCATGAGCTATCCGAGATAGGGTAGATGACCCCTATATCTAGCCATTTTATAATTTCTTTCCTTACTACTTCCTTCATCGGTAGGCCTAGTCGGCATTGGGGCTCAATAGATCCCTTGCATGGTTCCTCTAAGCGGATCTTATGCATGCACAATGATGGGCTGATCCCCCGGATATCTACTATGGTCCAACCTACTGTTGACTTGTAACGTTTTAAAAGTTCAATAAGCTTCAGTAGTTGTTCCGGTTTGAGTTTGGAATTAACAATTACCGGTAAAGTGTCGTTCTCACCTAAGAACGCATAAGAAAGATGCTCAGGAAGGGGTTTCAACTCTAACAGTGGTGGCTCTTCGATAGAGGGTTTTACTGAGACAGTTTTCTCAGATATCTCTAATGGTTCCGGTTTTTGAACCCAAGCAGTCTGCCTCTCAAATACTTGTAAGCATTCTTGCATTTCTTCTTCCCCCTCAGATGAATCCTTTACAGTCAATAGGTGAGTCAATAGAACTTCTTGTTCATTGGACAGTAGACGAGTCGATTCATAGTCATAAATAGACATATGATTGACCACCTCCATGTTATCTTCCTCTTTATGGTGGAATTTCATTGCCTTAAGTAAGTTAAACATTACTTTCTCGTCGTTCACCCTCATTGTCAATTCTCCCTTATGTACATCAATCAATGTCCTACCCGTGGCTAGGAACTGTCTCCCTATAATGATTGGTACATCTTTGTCCTCCTCCATATCTAATACCCCAAAATCTGCTAGGAAAATAAACTTATCCACCTTTACTAACACATCCTCAACTATCCCCTTCGGAAACTCTAGGGTCCTATCGGTCAACTGCAAGGTTATGGAAGTCTTGGAGATTTCTCCCAAACCCAACTTCCTATATATCGATAATGGCATTAAGTTAATGCTTGCCCCTAGATGGCATAATGTCTTGCCCTCGAATTTTTATCCTATGTAACACGGAATAGTGAAGCTCCCCAGATCTTTCAACTTTGGTGGGAGTCTTTTTTAGAGAATGGCGCTGCACTCTTTAGTGAGTGTCACTGTAAAGGGGAAACTAGATCTGATATACTCTAGAGGGGGGGTGAATAGAGTATATGGTGCTTTTTAAAACACAAAGAAAAACTTTTGCAAAGCTTTACAACAATTGTTGTAATGAGCGTAAGCAGGGAAGCAGAAATAAAACTAATCACAAAACTAAGCTATGCAGAAACTAAGCACAAGAAAATCTAGGCCAGAAACAAAAAGAAAACATGCAGAACCAGATGACACAAGGAATTATAGTGGTTCCCCAAACTTGGGTACATCCACTCTTCTACCACCCTAGGTAGGAATCCACTGCAGGATGAGTTGATCAGGTGTCCTGGGCACCAATGAGCTTTTGATAAGGTGCTCAAAAACCAAATCAGATTTTTTGATCAGGTGTCTTGCCACCAATGAGCTTTTGACAAGGTGCTCAAAAACCAGAGTCAAACTTTTGAAGGGAGTTTGAAAAACCCTTTACAGAGTGGGGGTGAGAGAGTGATGGCAGTCTTCTCTTTTCTCAGTCAACTGAGAAGACTTAGTGGACTAATGTCAAAGCTCCCCCTGAATCCTTGAAATCTTCAGGAATAAGAGCTTTGCTGAGGGTGATAGGCCTTCAAAGGTAGAACTCCAGCAAGAGATGATTTCAGTAATGACTGAAATGTTGAGTGTCTGGAGTCTTGAAATAATGTTGGCCTTGAACACTTTAAGAGCTGAAGAGATCTGAAGATTTTTGAAAGCTTGATCTCTCTGATGAGTGTTCTTCAGAATTCTTGTTGACAGAATATTTTCAAAGAGTCTCTGTATACTAAGTTGTGTCCTATTCTTGTCAATCTCTCTTTTTTTTCTTATCTATTCTCTATCTTGATTCAAAAGCATTCTGTCTTTTATTCTCTGTGTCTGAATAGGATATTACTGTGTCAAAAGATAGCCGTTGGTCTGCATTGATTACAGCCTTAATTGCATAATTTCTTCTGAAGGAAAGTCTACTGAATTGCTCCTTGAAAAATCCCTTGAAACTTGCTCCAGAAGTAAATGAAAACGGCTGGCAGATCTTTTGAATTAAATGCAGAATAACTTCTAATAGATTTGAATTTGAATCTGAAAGAAACTGAAAACGTCGAACTGAGCTCTGCTATCGTCGAACTGAGCTCAGCGAACTGGAAAATGCAAGCAGCAAAGAAATCATCGATCTGAGCTCAAAGGTCGTCGAACTGAGCTCAGAGATAAGGATCCAGTGTAGAGTCAAAAATCGTCGACCTGAGCTCAGCGATCGTCGAATGGAGTTCGACGATATTGAGAAGTTGAGCTCAGCGATCGTCGAGTGGAGCTCGACGATATTATGAGGTTGAGCTCAGCGATTGTCGAAAGGAGCTCGACGATCTGGTGAAGTTGAGCTAGACGATCGTCGACCGGAGTTCGACGAAACGTCGTGCTGAGCTCGACGATTAGACTTAGTCTCCAGAAAATCTTGGTCTTCAGGGCAGCTTTCAAACCTAGACTTCTAACCCTTAGACACACTACAAATTGACCTATTAAGCTATACAGAAGGTCAAACACAGATTCCTAGAGACATAGTGATCCTGACCCAAATTAGTAATAGGGTATTCCAACAATCTCCCCCTATTTGGGTTAGGATTACTATTTACAGATTTTGGAAAAATCAAATAACAACATATAATCAAAAATGCATAAAAACAACAGCAGCTAGTCATTGCAGAACCATCACAGATATATATATATATATATATATATATATATATATATATATATATATATATATATATATATATATATATATATATATATATATATATATATATATATATATATATATATATATCATCCAGATATCAGTCAGAAAAATCAAGGATTGTCACCTTACAGAGTTACTCTTTCTCTTTGCCTTTTACCATCTTGATTTCTCTGTTAGGGTTCAATGCTTCCTTGTTGGACCTAGTATCATCAGCTGCACCCAAATATGTTTGATTTGATGTCCTGGGAACCACTGCAGCTGTGTGCAACTCCATGTACCTGTCTGCATCAAAAAATTTACTGGAGGCATATCTTTCTAGTTCTTTCTGTCTTTGTTCTGACATTGTAGATATATTAGAGGTGTCTAGGCCTTGCTCTCTGGCTTTCTTTATTTGATCTAATGCAGCCAAATCTTTCATTCTAGCAGTCCAAGCAACAGGATTCTTCTCAGGGTCCTCAAAAGGAACAGGTGGCTCATACCTGTTGGAAGAAGTATCTTGAGGAGTCCTGGCAGTCACAGTTTCTTTGAGCTTATAGGGGAATGGATCAGAAGAAGTATCAGATGAAGCATGTCCTCCCCTGGAGTAAGGATGCTGCCTGGAATGCCCTTTGGAGTAAACTTGAGTCTCTCTTTGATTTCCCCTATATCCTCCCCTTCTAGAGTAAGAGCCCCTAGACTGGCTTTCCCTTTGATATGTTCTAGCATGGGGTTGGTAGGGAGCCTGGCTTCTAGCTGGGCCTGAACTTGCAGAGCTGCCACCTGCACCTGCATCAGGTGGAGGTGGTGGAGGAGGATGAGGGTGCTTGGACTGGGTGGAACCTTTCTCATACTTCCTTTTCTTCTTCATTGCCTTTAGCTGATTTTTAGAGAACTGCATCCAATGTTCAGTAATTGGGCAGTTGTGCAGAATATAGTAGGGAACATCATTGTCATCTCTAACTTTGGCAGGTGGAATCCTTTTCATTGCCTTACTTCTTGCCTTCCTTTTCCTTGCAATGGTGGCAGAAGAATCATCAGAGGCAGTGTTGTAGTCATCAGATTCAGAGCTTTGAGCATCAAATAAAGCATCAATCCTTTTAATCAAATCTTCTTTTAGTTGAACAGCAGCAGATGGGGCAGAAGCAGAAGTAGAAGGAGCAACAGAGACAGATACAGCAGCAGATGTAACAACAGATACAGGAGCAGCAGTAGAAGCAACACTAGTTATTTCAGGAATTATGGCAGCAGCAGGTTCAGAAACAACAACAACATCTACAGCAGGCTCAAAAACAACAGCCTCTGTGATCAGAGAATCCTGGGAAATGGGCTCATCAGAAACAATTTGATTTTCAGCAGCAGTTGGAACATTTTCTTCAGCAGCAGCAAGAACAATTTCAGAAGCAGATTCAGCCTTTTCTTTATCAGCAGCAGCAGCAGTCATCACTGAGAGTACAAAGGATGAAAGAATGTTGGGGTCACAGCCAGAGAAGGGCACCATTGCCTTAGACAGATCTTCTGAGGGCTGGACAGCAATAACTTCTGGAAGGTAGCTGTAATATGCAGTATCAAATGCAGATAGCAAAGACCTTAGGTCTATTGCTAAGACTGGAGTAGCAGCAGCAACTGGAGCAGAAGAGGCAGCAGACACAGGAGCAGCAGCAGCAGCAGCAGCATGAAGGCTGGCTTCATAGGGCATCTCCCCCTGCCTGGATGCAGATACCTTTGTATCAAGGCAAACTGCTGGTGGGGCTGCTTGAGGAAGGAGAGAAGAAAGCCTGGCAGAGAGGGCTGCCACTGACAAGTGTAGAGGAGCCAAAGAGGTCTCCAAGAGAAGGGAGAGCCTGGGGGCAATGAGCTCATACAACTTGTCAGTAAGGGCTGAAAGATCTACTTGCTCAAGAAGAGGAGTAGAGGTAGAGGGTACAGGGATGGCTGAAGAAGCTGGAGGTGGAGGGCTGAATGGTGGAATGAATGGCTCAGGAGAGGGGATTGTGGAGATGGAGGACAAAGGGATGGATATGGAGGGAGTGAAAGTGGGTTGGTCAATGATGTGGTGGAGAAGGTCTTGGAAAGATGTTGAAGAGGATGGTAATTCTGGAGGAGAGGAGGGGGAATCATCCATGTAGGATTCATCCAGAAGTGTGAAGGATGGTATGGATGGGGATGAGGTGACATCTGGTGGTGGATATGAGAATAATGGGTGGAAGTGGTCTACTGGTGGAGATGAAATGGTTGCTGGAGATGGAATAGAGGTTGGAGATGGGCTGGAGATTGTAATTGTGGATGGAGCTGGAGTGGTGGATGGAATAGGTAGGGTTGGACTTGGAGGAGGAGGAGAAGCAGCACTAGCAGCAGGCAGGTCTTCTGCAGGAGCAGAGACCTGGGGGGAGTGACTCTTTGAGTCCTGGTGCCTGAAGGGGCAATTGAAGAGGGCCTGCTGGGCTTGCTAATTTGCCTGTCCCATTTCCCAAATAGGGCACAGGTGAGTCTCTTGGAGGCATTGATGTGCACTCCAGAGGAGACCAACAGAGCAGGGCACCTTGCCTGAAGGAAAACTCCCAGAATTCTTCCAAAATTCACAAAGGTTTTGTTAATCTTTTTCTTTATCAGGTCAAAGAAGACCTCTCCCCAGTTCAAGTTTTTCCTATCTACCAGAGCTCCCATGAGGCAGAGCTGATGTCTGGAGAAGGTGTCATGTGCAGAATGTTTTGCCAACAGGACCTTGCCTACAACATCAGCTAGAAACCTGTATTCAACTGACAGGTTCCTCTTAAACAACTTGCTAGGGTTTCCCTCAGGATGACCCATCCTGGCAAGTATATCAGAAAACTCTTCTCCAGATAGTTCAGTAGTGTCTTCACCATTTCTTAAACCAAAAACCTCTGTTAAGACTGTTGGGGTCAGAGGTACCTGTGTTTCAGCAATAGATCCAACTATGGTGTTGTTGTCAAGGTTGTGTGCAGTATACACCCATTCTTTGATTTCATCTGAGGCAAGTTTGATTCTTGTGGTCATGAGGGCAGACAAATGCTGATCTTTGAATAAACTCAGGATGTCCTGGAAGATTTGATCAGTGGTGTTGAAGGAGTCCAGATCAATGTCAAACCCTGCATCAAACTTCATTGCGGCGAGGACAGCGACTGAGACGGCCATGGTACCTGCAAAAACTTAACAAACAAACCGAACAAGCGTAGAACTGTTTGGAGGGAAGAAAATTTTTTGCAGAGAAATTGAAAGCGCAAGAGAGAACGACGGCGAAAATGAGTTTTATATTAGGGTTCGACGCAGAAATGGAAAGATCGTTGAACTCAGTTCGACGATCGAGGCTTCTAAAGGAATCTGAAGAGACTCCAACATCGTCGATCTCCGTTCGACGATCTGGAAAGGCGTCGAGCTCCGTTCGACGATCGTTAAGTGAACAAAATCGTCGAGCGCCGTTCGACGATCGTTGACCAGAAGAGATAGTTCATACTATCTGAGGAGCGCTGAACTCCGTTCGACGATTCAGTAAATCGTCGAACTCCGTTCGACGATCGTTGGGAAAATCGTCGAGCGCAGTTCAGAGATCAGAAAATTCTAGACACTAAGGAAAATCAGAATTTTTGCCTAGTCTTGGTCAATTTTTAGCTTTCAAAATCTTGGATATTATTTAAGACTTCCTCCATCTAACATTCCTAACTGATTTAGGAAGAAAGTGTGTTTCTTTTCATCCAAGGGCTTGGTGAAAATATCTCCCCTTTGTAAATCAGTTGGGATATAATACAGTTCAATTTTATTTTTTTCAACATTGTCCCTTAAGAAGTGATGCCTAATCTCTATGTGTTTTGTCCTACTATGGAGGACTGGATTTTGAGCTATGGAAATAGCACTTGTATTGTCACAAAAGATTTTTGACTTCTCTAAGTTGTAACCATAGTCTAGGAGTTGATTTTGAATCCACAGTATTTGTGAACAACAACTGCCTGCAGCCATATATTCAGCTTCAGCAGTTGAAGTTGACACAGATGTTTGTTTCTTGCAAAACCAAGAGACAAGTCTATCACCAAGGAACTGACAAGTTCCACTGGTGCTTTTCCTGTCAATTCTGCATCCAGCATAATCAGCATCAGAGAATCCAGTTAACTCAAATGCTGAATCTTTTGGATACCAGAGACCTAGATTTGGACAACTTTTAACATACCTAAGAATCCTCTTTACTAATGTGAGGTGTGACTCTCTAGGGCTAACTTGGAATCTAGCACATATACATGTAGCAAACATTATATCTGGTCTACTAGCTGTAAGATACAGTAAAGAGCCAATCATTGCTCTATATGTTGTCTGATCAACAGGTTTCCCATGTTCATCAGCATCTAATACAGCATTGGTAGGCATGGGTGTTTTCATACAAGATGCCTCAGACATGCCAAATTTCTTAACCAGCTCATTAGCATATTTGGTTTGAGAAATAAAGATGCCTTCAGCATGTTGTTTGACTTGCAATCCTAGGAAGAAGGATAGCTCACCCATGCTACTCATCTCAAATTTAGAATGCATTAGGTTAGAAAACCTTCTGCACAATTTTGAGTCAGTAGAACCAAAAATGATATCGTCTACATAAATTTGTACTAGTAGGGTATGAGACTTATGGGTTCTAATAAAAAGAGTTTGGTCTACTCTACCCCTTATAAAACCATTTTCCAAGAGAAAGCATGCTAGGGTCTCATACCATGCTCTAGAAGCTTGCTTGAGACCATATAATGCTTTATGTAATCTAAAAACATAATCAGGATGAGTTGGAGAGATAAAACCTGGAGGTTGTCTGACATAGACTTCCTCTTTGATGTCTCCATTTAAGAAGGCACTCTTGACATCCATCTGATAAACCTTGAAGCCTTTGTGAGCTGCATAAGCTAAAAATATCCTGATGGCTTCTAATCTTGCAACAGGTGCAAAGGTCTGGTCGTAGTCAATTCCTTCTTCTTGAGAATATCCTTGGGCAACTAGCCTTGCCTTGTTCCTTATTATTACTCCTTGATCATCCAGTTTATTTCTGAATACCCATTTTGTTCCAACAATGGAATGATCCTTTGGCTTTGGCACTAGTTCCCATACTTTGTTCCTCTCAAATTGATGCAACTCCTCTTGCATGGCAATGATCCAGTGTGGATCTTGCTCTGTATCTTGAATGGACTGAGGTTCAATTTGAGAAAGGAAGCAGGTGTGCAACAGGTTTTGGTTGACCTGATTTCTGGTTTGCACACCAGCTGAGAGTTCTCCAATTATTTGGGAAATTGGATGGTCTCTTGATGTTACTAAATCAACAAGGGGTGTTGATTGTTCACCAACCTATGTTGTTGTTTCCTCTTGTGGTACAACAACTGGCTCTTCAAGTTGAGCTTCAATGTGTTGAGCATTCCCTTCATCTTCACTGCTTTCATTCTCTTGAGCAACCTGCAACTTGTTCATATCTTCAACTAGAGAGTGTTCCTGCAAAGGTTCTATGGTAGAAGAAATCTTCTCCTTGAAAAACATGTTAGTTTCATCAAAAGAAACATGAACAGATTCCTCAATTTTCAAAGATGATTTATTATAGACCCTATAGGCCTTGCTGATCATGGAGTATCCCAAAAACACTCCTTCATCAGCTTTGGCTTGAAATTTTGCTAAGTATTTCTTGTCATTATTGTGAATATAGCAAATGCAACCAAAAACTCTAAGATAGTCAACTTTAGGTTTCTTCCCTTTGAGTAATTCATAGGGAGTCTTTCCCTTCAGTTTATGTATCAGACTTCTGTTCAGCACATAGTTGGAGGTGTTCACTGCCTCTGCCCAAAAGGATAGAGGTAGATGAGCATCTGACAACAATGTAGTGGCAGATTCAATAAGGGTTCTATTTTTCCTTTCAGCTACCCCATTTTGTTGAGGAGTTCTCGGAGCTTTGAAAGTATGCCTGATCCCTTCACTCTGACAGAACTCTTGCATAAGAAGAGAATCAAACTCTGTCCCATGATCACTTCTGATCAGGGCAATGTGAGTATTGAACTCAATCTGTATACATTTGAGAAACTCTGTCAGACACTTAAAGTTATCAGACTTCTTTCTTAGAAAGAACACCCAAGTGAATCTAGAGAAGTCATCTACAATTACTAAAGTGTAGGATTTCCCTCCTAGGCTTTGTACTGTGATGGGTCCAAATAGATCCATGTGTAACAGATACAATATCCTAGGTGAATCACTCTTATTAAGTGACTTGAAACTGTTTTTAGTTTGCTTGCCTAATTGACAAGCCTTGCAGAGTCCTTCCTTCTTGTAGGGGCCAGAAGGTAGTCCTCTAACAAGGTTGACCTTGGATAGCCTAGCAATAGTTCTAAGGTTTAGGTGTCCTAGTCTCTTATGCCATAAAACATTTGGTCTACAAACTGAATTGAATAAACAGATATCTATAGAAGTTGAAAGAAAATCTACTAGGTAGATGTTACCTTTCCTTTTACCTGTCACCACAGTTGTGTTGTCCTCTGACTTGATTTTGCATAGGGTTTTGCTGAAGGTCACCTGGTAGCCTTCATCACATAGCTGACTGATGCTGATTAGGTTGTGCTTCAGTCCTTCCACATACGCTACCTTCTTGAAGGTTACTGAACCAATCTGGACTGCACCATATCCTTTAGTTTGTCCAAAGTTGGAATCACCAAAGATAACTTTGGGTCCAAGCTTGGATCTAAAGGAATTAAGATTGTCTTTGTTCCCTGTCATGTGCTTAGAGCACCCACTATCCAAGTACCATTGCTGGTTAGATGTTGGATAGGTCTTCACCTGCACATAAAACAATTTACTTGTTTTTGACCCAGTTTACCTTGGGCCTAGGTTGATAACCTCTAAATTCAGAAATGAAAGACATCCCTGGCTGACTCTTATATCCTTCAGGATGATATCTCCTTGGAGGTATAATCCATTCAGTATAAGGGTTAAAGGTTTGGGATGGAAAACCCTTAGGATTCAATTTTGACTTGCCCTTGAGAAAATTTCCAGAGTTCTGACCTCCGTTCGACGATCTTGGAGCTGCGTTCGACGATCGTGGGTCAGATCGTCGATCTCCGTTCGACGGTCGACTATGGCTGAGGTCAGATATATGGGATCGTCGACCTGCGTTCGACGATCTTGGCTGAGATCGTCGATCTGCGTTCGACGATTTGTCCTGAGATCGTCGAGCTGCGTTCGGCGATCGTCGATCTTCATTCGGCGATCGTCGATCTCCGTTCGACGATTTGTGCTGGACTTCAGTTTTCTGAGGCAGATCAGAATTTTTCCTAACAACCTCTACAACTCCCTTTCCCTTGTCAGAAATGAACTTGATAGGAGTTGTTAGAACAATAGGTTGGCTGGATGAGGCACCCAAGCCCAGTGTACTGTTAAATCTTGAGTTCACTGTGCTTGTGATGTCCATCAGCTTGATGCTTCTCCCATTGAGAGATTCTTCAAGCTTCTTGGCCTCAGAGAGCTCACTTTTCAGTGAAGCTATCTGTTCTCTATAGTTCTCCAACTCCTGAGAGAGTTTGAGGTTTTCTGACTTTAAAACATTTTGTTCAGATAATTGATTTCTGAGAGAGATGATCTCTTTCTCAGACTTTAGCAGGTCTAAACATAGTGCTTTAAATTCAGATTGAAAATCTTCTGAAGTAAAATCAAAAGAGCTGATTACCTGATCTTCTTCAGGTTGAGTCTCTGAGTCTGACTCTGACTCTTCTTCCTCTGAGTTGTGTTGTGAGGCATTGATTGCCATCATGCAGAACTCCTTTTCCTCTGCATCATCCTCATCATCACTGGAGCTGGAAGAGGCTTCTGACTCCTCTTCAGTCTCACTCCAGGATTCAACAACAAATCCTTTCCTTGTATGCTTATTTTTGCTGGAAGAGGGCTTGCTATTGCCACTCCTTTTGGAGTCTTTCTCCTTTCTTCTTTCTCTTCTGTCCCTTCTGTCCTTGTTCTTGTTCTCTGGACAGTCAGGAACTATATGCCCTGGTTTCCTGCAACCAAAGCAAATAATGTCTTTTTTATTGCCAATGGACTTGTCATACCTTGACTTGTCCTGCTCCTTGTATGATCTTCTTCTGAAGTCCTTTCTGGTCATCTTATAGAATCTTTTGGCCAACAAGCTGAGAAGTTCATCATTGCCTGTTCCTTTTTCTTCAGGCAGATCCTCAGTTGCCTTGAATGCTATAGACTTCTCCTTTCTTGTGGCTGGTGAAGCAGTCTTCTGTTCTTCCTCTCGGTTCTTGATGAGTAGCTCATGAGATTTGAGCTTACCCAACAAGGCTTCAGTGGTGATCTCATTCAGACTTCTGGCATCTTTAATTGGCCAGATTCTTGAATCCCAAGTGCTGGGGAAGCACATTAGGATCTTGTCATTAAGTTCTGTCAGTGAGATCTCTTTGTCTAATGTCCTTAGTTCACTGACAATTAGACTCAGTCTGTTGTACATGTCTCCCACTTACTCAGTTTCTCCTTTCTTGAATTTCTCATATTGGGAGATGAGATGGGATCTTCTGTCCTTTCTCTCATCAACTGAGCCTGAAACTATTTCTGAGAGCTTGTCCCAAATCTCCTTGGCTGAATTGCATTCAGCTACCTTTTGAAAGATGTCATCTGACATTGTCTGAGCTAAAATGTTCATTGCCTTGGCATCAGCTACTTTCCACTTTTTGATGTCAACATCTGTTCCTGATGGAGGTGGAACAGCATTTGTGCTTGTGCTTTCTGGGGGTCTTGGACACACTGTCAAAACAGAATTGAAAATATCTTCGTCAATAGAATTCATGTAGAGTCTAATCCTTGCTTTCCAAAGTGCAAACTTTGACAGATTGCACACTGGAGGTCTGGTGCTAGCATAATCTTTGTTTTGGGCCATGATTTGTGCAAACAGTAGCTAATAATAAAATACAAAAGAAGGATCTAGTTTGGGATCTTTGGGGTTCAGGTGTTAGCCTGTACAACCAAACAGATATGGTATGTTTAACCAACCTGGCTCTGATACCAATTGAAAGGGGAAACTAGATCTGATATACTCTAGAGGGGGGGTGAATAGAGTATATGGTGCTTTTTAAAACACAAAGAAAAACTTTTGCAAAGCTTTACAACAATTGTTGTAATGAGTGTAAGCAGGGAAGCAGAAATAAAACTAATCACAAAACTAAGCTATGCAGAAACTAAGCACAAGAAAATCTAGGCCAGAAACAAAAAGAAAACATGCAGAACCAGATGACACAAGGAATTATAGTGGTTCCCCAAACTTGGGTACATCCACTCTTCTACTACCCTAGGTAGGAATCCACTACAGGATGAGTTGATCAGGTGTACTGGGCACCAATGAGCTTTTGATAAGGTGCTCAAAAACCAAATCAGTTTTTTTGATCAGGTGTCTTGCCACCAATGAACTTTTGACAAGGTGCTCAAAAACCAGAGTCAAACTTTTGAAGGGAGTTTGAAAAACCCTTTACAGAGTGGGGGTGAGAGAGTGATGGCAGTCTTCTCTTTTCTCAGTCAACTGAGAAGACTTAGTGGACTAATGTCAAAGCTCCCCCTGAATCCTTGAAATCTTCAGGAAGAAGAGCTTTGATGAGGGTGATAGGCCTTCAAAGGTAGAACTCCAGCAAGAGATGATTTCAGTAATGACTGAAATGTTGAGTGTCTGGAGTCTTGAAATGATGTTGGCCTTGAACACTTTAAGAGCTGAAGAGATCTGAAGATTTTTGAAAGCTTGATCTCTCTGATGAGTGTTCTTCAGAATTCTTGTTGACAGAATATTTTCAAAGAGTCTCTGTATACTGAGTTGTGTCCTATTCTTGTCAATCTCTCTTTTTTTTCTTATCTATTCTCTATCTTGATTCAAAAGCATTCTGTCTTTTATTCTCTGTGTCTGAATATGATATTACTCTGTCAAAAGATAGCCGTTGGTCTGCATTGATTACAGCCTTAATTGCATAATTTCTTCTGAAGGAAAGTCCACTAAATTGTTCCTTGAAAAATCCCTTGAAACTTGCTCCAGAAGTAAATGAAAACGGCTGGCAGATCTTCTTAATTAAATGCAGAATAACTTCTAATAGATTTGAATTTGAATCTGAAAGAAACTGAAAACGTCGAACTGAGCTCTGCTATCGTTGAACTGAGCTCAGCGAACTGGAAAATGCAAGCAGCAAAGAAATCGTCGATCTGAGCTCAAAGGTCGTCGAACTGAGCTCAGAGATAAGGATCCAGTGTAGAGTCAAAAATCGTCGACCTGAGCTCAGCGATCGTCGAATGGAGTTCGACGATATTGAGAAGTTGAGCTCAGCGATCGTCGAGTGGAGCTCGACGATATTATGAGGTTGAGCTCAGCGATCGTCGAAAGGAGCTCGACGATCTGGTGAAGTTGAGCTAGACGATCGTCGACCGGAGTTCGACGAAACGTCGTGCTGAGCTCGACGATTAGACTTAGTCTCCAGAAAATCTTGGTCTTCAGGGCAGCTTTCAAACCTAGACTTCTAACCCTTAGACTCACTACAAATTGACCTATTAAGCTATACAGAAGGTCAAACACAGATTCCTAGAGACATAGTGATCCTGACCCAAATTAGTAATAGGGTGTTCCAACACACTGTCTCATTTGTTCCAAGTCTTCTCTTCTTCAATAGGATATCCTTCATGAATTTCACGTAGCTTGTCATTTGTTCCAACGCTTCCGTGAAAGGGATATTGATTTGCAATTTCTTAAATATCTCCACAAACTTTTGGAATTGATGGTCTAATTTACTTTTCCTTAATCGTTGAGGGAATAGTGGTGGTGGATAGACTGTCGCACTACTCTTCTTCTTTGAATGTTCAACGGTTGGCTCACATTTATTTTCTCCTAACACATCCACTCCTTCGCTAGCATTCTCTTCTTGTCTCAACTCCTCATTAGGCACCTCAGGACTAGTCTCCTTCAACCCATTTCCTTCATTATTCATCCTAGATTGTTCTTTCTTCGGTGCTCCCACCAACTCCTTGTCACTCCTTTAAGTGATAGCCTTACAATGTGGATTTTCTCCCTTCGGATTTGGAATGGTATCTGTTGGATCCCTAGTTGATTTGGGCTAGGTTCACTGACTTAGGATGTGACCCATCATGTATAGTCTGGGTCACGTTTTTGTCTTAGAGTCTAGGACAGTCATCTATCTCAACTTCAGATGGACCAGCCTTCTACAAGACCATCAGGAACCCTAGATCTATCAGTTTTCAGACTAAGTGAAATGAGTTCGACGTTCGTCGAACTCAGCTCGACGAAGGGAGTTCTGCGCTCGACGATCGTGAGATAATTCGCAGTGCTGAGCTCGACGAACTTTGTTCTTTGCTCGACGAACATCGGGATTCTACTTCAAGCATTCTCAGGACTACTTCAGAATTTCTCTAAGTCCAGCTTCATGCTTCGGTAGACGAATTTTATTCTGAGCTCGACGAACTTGGACCTCAAGTTCACAGCTTCTCAGGTCGACGAATGCTGATCTCTACTCGACGATTTTTGTACTCAGAGAATCTGTGTCGACACTTAGGGTTTGAGTCGACACCAGACGATTTATGTCGACACCAGGATTTCAGTCGACACCAGCTTATGTCGACACCAGAGGACTTGTGTCGACACCAAGATCAATCTGTCGACACCACCTTGTGTCGACACAGCATTTTAGCAGATGCAGAGTATTTCGTACAAGTCCGGAACTTTTCTCAGCTCGACGAATTTGGTTCTCTGCTCGACGAATAATTTTTGTCCGATATTGAAGGTTGTCTGCTCAACGAATGAAAACTCAGCTCGACGAACTCAAAACTCAGCTCGACGAATTATGTTCTTCGGTCGACGATTCCAGACTAGGTCTTCTTCCGTTCCCGTCTCATTCCATGGCGCTGATTGCTGAACATTTAATGGCAGTTCGTTACAGAATATTACCGTTGAAATGCGCAGTTAATCCTGGATTATTACATACCATTTTCCCATGGAAACAGTTGGGGAAATAATTTATTGCAGCTTCCTTTCCAGGCCGTCTGCCATTACTGCTCGAGATTCAAATTCGAATGTGTTCTTATGAGATACAGATAGAGATACAAAAACAAGGAGTAATACAGAGATACACAACAACATCAAGAAAAAGATAGACAGTGATTCAGACAACACAAGAAAAGATCTCATTCTTGGCCCAGAGAGAAATTGATCTACAAGAAGAAGAAGAAGAACACTACATCAATATCAAGAGTCTTCTTCATCTGCTTTTACTCAGGATAACTTCAAAAACAATACATTCATATTCATTACAAGAAGCTCCTGAAGACCTTCTCTGGACCTGGAATTCTAAGTCTTTGAAGACCTATCACCCTGAAGCAGTGCTCCAGTATTCTTCCTGATCCATTCTACATCTCAGGGGGAGCAAAGCTGCTAAACAACATTCCACAAGTCTTCTCATTTGACTTGAGAAAGAGAAGACCTCATCACCCTCTCACTCCACCTCTGTACAGGGTTTTAATTCCCTTCAAAATTATTCTGGTTGCAAGTCTCCCACCAAAAGACTTGAGGGTTTAGTTTTTGGGAACCTGATCAAAACCCCATTGGTGCCAGGACACCTGATCAACTCCTTCCTGCAGTGGATTCCTACCAGGGTGGTAGAAGAGTGGACTACCCAGATTTGGGGAACCACTATAAAATTCTTGTGTCGTCTGGTTGCTTTCTTTTCCTTTTATTTTCTGGCCTTGCTCTGTGAATGTGCTGTGATTAGTCCATTGCTGTTTCTTTTGGTTTATTGTATTTGCTTCCCTACACACACACACACACACACACACCTAAAATACAACAGCAGTTGTAAAAGTTTTAAAATCACCATATACTCTATTCACCCCCCTCTAGAGTATATCAGATCTAGCTGCACTTTCAATTGGTATCAGAGCCAGTTGGTTAATCATACCACATCTTCCAGGTTGGTCAAATTACCATACCTGATTGGTTGTACAGGCTAACACCTGAACCCAAAGATCCCTTAGTTAGATCTGTTTGTTTTTATTCTGTTATTGGACTTATCCTTCTCACAGACATGGCCCAAAATAAGGATTATACAAGCATCAGACCTCCAGTGTGTAATCTTAATAAATTTGCCATCTGGAAGGCAAGAATTAGATTATATATGAACTCCATTGATGAGGATATTTTTTCTGTCATTTCAACAGGTGTTCCTCCAGCTCCTACAACTTTTGCCAGCACATCAACTAATCTGAGTGCAGTACCACCTCCAGACAATACTGAAGCCTATAAGAAAGCCAAGATGGCTGATGCAAAGGCTATGAATATTCTGGCTCAAATAATGTCAGATAACATATTTCAGAAGGTGGCTGAGTGCACCTCAGCCAAGGCCATTTGGGACTCTCTCAATCAAATGGTAGCAGGCTCAGCTGATGAAAGAAAGGATAGGAGATCCAGTCTCATTTCTCTCTATGAAAATTTCAAAAAGGATGAGACAGAATCTGTGGCTGAGATGTACAACAGATTAAGTTCAATCATTAGTGAACTCAAGATTCTTGACAAGGACATCACCTTAACTGAGGTGAATGATAAGATACTGATGTGCTTCCCTAGTTCATGGAACTCCAGAATCTGGCCAATCAAAGAATCCAGAATCCTCAATGAGATCTCAACAGAATCCCTGTTAGGCAAGCTGAAGTCATATGAGCAGCTTGTCAAATCAAGAGAGGCAGCAGAACAGAAGGCAACTACCTCAGTTAGGAAGGAGCACAGCTTGGCCCTCAAAGCTTCTGAAGACAACGAAACATCTACATCCAATGAGGAGTTAATGAGCCTTTTTGCCAAAAGATTCTACAAAATGGCAAGAAAGGACTTTAGAAGAAAATCATCCAGGCAGGATGATAAGCCCAAATATGACAAGACACCAACTAAGGAGGTTGTGTGTTTTGGATGCAGAAAGTCAGGGCACTATATTTCAGAGTGCCCAGATAATCAGAAAAAGGACAAGGGCAGGGACAAGGATTCCAGAAGAAAACAAAACAGCAGACCCTCCTTCAACAAGTATAAAAGGAAAGACAAAGGATTTGTTGCTGAGTCCTGGAGTGACACAGAAGAGGAATCATCCTCCTCCAGCTCCAGTGAAGAAGAGGAAGAAGCCAGATCCAAGGAGGTATGCCTAATGGCAATAGATGCCTCCAGAAGCAACTGTGGATCAGAAGAGGATTCTGAAGATGAAGGTGCCTCAGACTCAGAGGCTGATCAGGTGATTTCTAGTTTTGATTTCAATTCTGACTTATTTAAAGTAGAATTTAAAACTATGTGCATGGATCTAATAAACTCAGAGAAAGAAATAAAAACCTTGAGGACTAGACTAGAAAACCTTGAATCTGTCAGCACAGAAAATAGAAAACTAACTGACCAATTGACACTAGCTAATGAACAGATAATCAAGTTAAAATCTGAATTATGTGAGGCAAAACAACTTGAGCAATCTCTCAATGGGAGAAGCCTCAAGCTGATGGATATCACAAGCACAGTAAATGACAGACTAAATGGCAGGCTGGGCTTGGGTGCTTCATCAGGTTTACCCCCCATAATAAAGAAGAATATACTTTCTACTCCCATAAAGTTTATCACTGATAAGGGTAAAGAGAAACTAACTGAAAAACCCAGGTCAGAAAACAAGTCAAATCCCCTAGACAATAGAAACAGAAAATAGAAGAAAGCTGTTAAAAACCAAGTTCAACAGAATTCGTCGAACTTAGATCGACGAAATCCTGCAAGATCGTCGAACCCCGATTGACGAACGCTGAACGCAAACTTCAGAAATAATTATTCATCCTACTGCGATCGACGAACTGTGTATGGTTCGTCGAGTAGAGGTCGACGAACGTGGGACGCAGAAAATGACCATGGTCATTCTCTGAGTGGAGGTCGACGATCTCATCCCCATTCGTCGAACTCTGTTCGACGAACTTACAATAATTCGTCGATCCCAGAACGACCAAATATAAATAATTTCTCCTATAGAAATTTTAAAACAGCTAACAAGACATTTAATCCAGTAGCTGATTGGATAATCCCACCTATGAGATATCACCCTCTAGGGTATAAGTCTCAACCTGCCTTATCAATTATTTCTAGCTTTACTTTTCAGTCAAACCAAGGACCCAAGGTAACCTGGGTCAAGAACAATTGAGCTTTATTTTTTTATGCAGGTACAGGTGAAGAGCTGTCCAAGGCTAAGTCAGACCTGGTACCTGGACAGTGGCTGCTCCAAGTACATGACTGGTAGCAAAGCAAATCTCTCCAACTATAAGTCCAAGCTAGGACCAAAGGTGATATTTGGAGACTCAAAGAATGGTCAGTCAGAAGGGTATGGAAGAGTAAGCATTGGAGCAGTGACCTTCAAAAAGGTGACATATGTAAGAGGACTTAAACATAACCTTATATCCATAAGTCAATTATGTGATGAAGGTTATCAGGTACATTTCAACTATACCTCTTGTTCTATTATAAATGATAAAAACCAAACTGTTTTAATTGGACTTAGACAAGGAAACATATATTTAATAGATTTCATTTTTGCCACAACTGATATTTGTTTACTCAATATCACTAGTAACCAAAATGAGTTATGGCACAAAAGGCTAGGACATGTAAACCTTAAGAACATATCTAGGTTATCTAAAGACAACCTTGTTAGAGGTTTACCTTCTGGTTCCTACAAGAAGGAAAGCCTGTGCAGGGCTTGTCAACTAGGCAAGCAAACTAAAACTAGTTTCAAATCCATTAATAAAAGTGATTCACCTAGGATATTGTATCTGCTTCATGTGGATCTCTTTGGACCCATTGCAGTACAAAGCCTAGGAGGGAAGTCTTACACCTTAGTCATTGTTGATGATTTCTCCAGATTCAGTTGGGTAGCCTTTCTGAGAGCTAAGTCAGATACATTCAAAGTTCTTACAGATTTTCTCAGGACCATACAGATTGAGTTCTCTACTCATGTTGCATTGATCAGAAGTGATCATGGCACAGAGTTTAAGTCTCTTCTTATGCATGAGTTCTGTGAGAAGGAAGGTATCAGGCAGTGCTTCTCAGCTCCTAGAACTCCCCAACAAAATGGGGTTGCTGAAAGGAAAAATAGGACACTCATTGAAGCTGCAGGTACATTGTTAGCAGATGCTTACATGCCTCTATCCTTTTGGGCAGAAGCTGTAAACACAGCTAACTATGTCCTGAACAGATGTCTTATACATAAACTAAAACATAAGACCCCCTATGAATTACTTAAAGAAAAGAAACCTAAAATCACCTACTTTAAAATTTTTGGTTGCATATGTTACATCCACACTAATAACAAAAGATACATCAGAAAATTTGAGGCTAAGGCTGAAGAAGGGATTTTTCTAGTGTTGAAGTTGGAGACCGGGCGGTCTGTCTTGGCGGGTTAGAGACCGCGCGGTCTGGCGGTTTGACTCGGCGACTTGTAAACCGGGCGGTCTAGCAATCTTCACAGGCGACCTCTCTGCATCTCTTACTGTAAGCCGTGCGGTTAGTCCTTCTGTCTAACCGCGCGGCCTGTGCGGTTTACTTTGTTCAGTCCGCTTAGCTTGTAAATTTTAGTCCCACATCTCTTATTTGTATTCTCTCTTCTCTCCTCCATTCTATATAAGGGAGGGCATACCTTTGTAATAGTTATCTTTTTTGGATAATAAAATTTCGATTATTCAAAAGTTTATTCGGCTTGTTCTCTTCTTTTCGCTTCCTTTCTCTACTTTCTAACATGGTATCAGAGGACACGGTCTTTTCCTCCTGATTCTGTGCGCTCTCTGTTGTTCGCGGCTTGTCTTCCGCGTTCTGCGGCTTGTTCGCGGCTTGCCTTCTCCTCTGTCCGCGCGGCTTGTTTCTATCCGCGCGGCTTGTTTCTGTCCGCTGCCTGTTTGCGCGGCTTGCTCTTCTTGTTTCTCTTCTCCTCCTGCTCTTTGTCGCAGCGACCTGTTTCCATGTCGCCGCGCTCCTTGCTCTTTCCTGCCGCTCCGACTTCCTAGTCGCTGCGGTCTGTCTCTGTCCGCGTGTGTTGTCTCTGCACTCGCGGTTTGCTGCTGTGATCTGCCTGACCGTGCGGGTTGTTCCTTTCTTACCCGCATCTTGGTTGCGGTCACCTGCTCTTCTCCTCTCTTCTGTTCGCTCGGCCTTTTCAGTCCGCGCGACCTCTTCCCCGCTGTGCCCTTGACCGCATTCTCGCAACTGCTGTGATCTGCCTGACCGTGCGGGTTGTCCCTTTCTTACCCGCATCTTGGTCGCGGTCACCTGCTCTTCTCCTCTCTTCTGTTCGCTCGGCCCTTTGCAGTCCGCGCGACTTCTTCCCCGCTGTGCCTTGATCTGAATCCTAGCCCTCGTGTTCACGCGGCTTCTTCCCTTTTGTTCCCGCCGCGGTTTCACGCGGATTCTTCCTTGTTTGAGCGGCCTCTCCGCCTCTTCGCTCTTAGCCGCTTCTCTTGTTAGTCGCCGCGACCTCCTGGTTTAGTCGCGCGGCTTGTGCTCTGCACCTTGGTCGTGGCCCTTCGTGCCGCTGGTGTGCTGTCACCGAGACCGCTGCAGTTTCTTCTTCCTCCCTTCATGGCTTTCGCCTCGGTTGTCACGTCTTCTGGTCGTGCACACGTTGTTACTCAGGGCAAATGGCTGATCGACACTGGTGCTACGAATCATATGACCGGCCATCTCCCGTGTTTCTCTCTCCTAGAAAAACATGCTCGCTTGCCCCCAGTTACTCTCGCTGACGGCTCTTCATCATCAGTTCATGGCACAGGGATAGTTCATGTCACCCCGTCTCTTCACTTGGCGGATACTCTATATGTGCCCCAGTTCCCGTGCAACTTATTATCTGTTACATCTCTTTGCAAGCAATTACAGTGTTCCGTCACATTTACTTCTACTTCTTGCTCTTTTCAGGATCCGGGCTCCCAATGGACGATTGCTACTGGGACTGAGAGTGGCGGCTTATACTTCCTAGACAACATTTCTGCTTTTTCCACCTTCTCCTCCACCTCCACAGATCTTCTCCAATGGCATCTCCGCCTTGGTCATGCTCCTCCCCGTCTTCTTCGTCAACTTCTGCCCCACCTTCCTCCTCAAAGTCCTCCGCTCAACTGTGAGGCCTGTCAGCTTGGCAAGCATCACCGCTCCTCCTTCCCTCCAAAGCACGTTCGTAGCTCTACCCGTCTGTTTGATCTTATCCACTCCGACATCTGGGGTCCTTCTCCTACTCTTACCATTGGTCGGGGTAGTTCCTATTTTGTCACGTTCATTGATGATTTCTCTCGCTGTACATGGGTGTATCTGTTAAAAGATCGCTCCGAATTATTCTCTGTATGGACATCCTTCTATCTCATGATCAAAACTCAGTTTGATGTTTCTATCAAAGTTTTTCGGTCTGATAATGCCGCAGAATATCTCAGTCGTGACTTCTCTACATTCTGCATGCAAAATGGGATTCTTCATCAAACTAGTTGTGTCTATTCTTCACAACAAAATGGTGTAGCCGAACACAAAAACCGACACATGCTCGATGTCGCTCGCACCTTGATGACCCAGATGCATGTTCCTCGCTCCTATTGGGGCTATGCTGTTATCCTTGCCTGCTACCTCATCAATCGCATTCCCTCCACGGTTCTCCATGGCCAAACCCCGTTCTCCATTTTGTATCCGGGCAAGGAGCCGTTTCATCTCCCTCTCCAAATCTTTGGATGCACTGCCTTTGTGCATGCCCCTTCTGCCACCCGTGATAAGCTCTCCCCTCGCTCCACCAAATGTGTCTTTCTGGGGTATTCCACCACTCAGAAAGGCTACTGTTGCTTTGATCCCGTCCTTCGTAAGCAGTTCGTCTCTGCTGACGTCACCTTCTTCGAGAATACCTCGTACTTCTCGGATGCCTCTTCTCCTCTTCTCCCAGCTTCTGATTCTCCTGCCGTTCCCTTCGTTCCCTCATCTCCTCCTACACTCTCCACCACTACACCGTCTCCACCCCCTCCTCTTCCTCCACCTCTCTCTCTCCCTTCCCCACCACCCTCTCCCTCCTCTCCGCTGCCGTCGCTCTCTTCTCCCGGGCCAGCTTTCTCTACCACGGATGCTCCGGATGCCGCGGGCCCGGCTGACCTGGATCTTCCTATAGCTCTTCGCAAAGGGGTGCGGACGTGCACCTTACACCCCCTTGCTGCTGTTGTTTCCTATGATCGTCTTACTCCTTCTCGCAGGGCCTTTGCACTGGCTATCTCTGCCACTGCCACACCCCGCTCCTATCAGGAGGCCCTTGCTATTCCTCACTGGAAGATGGCCATGGATGAGGAAATGGCGACCCTCACTGAGCGGGGTACCTGGACTCTTGTTCCTCCTCCCTTTGACACTGATGTTGTTGGCTGTCGCTGGGTCTTTGTGGTCAAATTTAGCCCAGACGGCACTGTGGATCGGTATAAGGCTCGCCTTGTGGCTAAGGCCTTTACTCAGACCTATGGGGTTGATTACTTTGACACCTTCTCCCCTGTGGCTCGTCTCAGCACAATCCGGGTTCTTCTCTCTGTGGCCGTCAATCAGGATTGGCCAATTTCTCAGCTGGACGTCAAGAATGCCTTCCTTTATGGTGATCTTCACGAGGCCGTTTACATGGAGCAACCTCCTGGGTATGTTGCTCAGGGGGAGACACGAGTATGTCGGCTGCAGAAGGCAATTTATGGCCTCAAGCAGAGTCCTCGAGCTTGGTTTAACAAGTTCAGCGGTATTGTGGCGGCTGTTGGTTTTGTGCGAAGCTCTGCTGATCACTCTCTCTTTATTCGCAAAACTCCTTCTGGGCTGGTTGTTCTTGCTGTATACGTCGATGATATTCTTCTCACTGGCGATGACCAGGAAGGGGTAGCCCTGACAAAGCTACATCTTCGCCAACATCTGATCACTAAAGATATGGGCTCTCCAAAGTACTTTCTGGGGATCGAACTCTCTCGGAAGCCCGACTCCTTAGTTCTCTCTCAGCGTAAGTATGCCCTTGATCTTTTAAAAGAGGCAGGATTGACTGGAGCTAAAGCTGCCCGATGTCCCATGGCTATTGGGGAGGACAAAACCTGGACAGATGATTCGCCTCTTCTTTCAGATAGTTCGCGGTACAGGCGTCTGGTTGGTAAGCTCATATATCTCACAGTGACCAGACCCGACATTTCTTATGATGTGGGCAAGGTGAGTCAATTCATGCAAGCGCCCAGGGATTGTCATCTTCAGTCCGCCTTGCGGATCTTGGAATATGTCAAAGCAGCGCCTGGGAAAGGATTACTGTTTCAGAAGAATGGTCATCTGAGGATTGAAGCCTACTCAGATGCAAGTTATGCTGATGACAAAGGGGATCGCAAGTCTACCTCAGGTTTTTGCACCTTTGTTGGGGGAAATCTGGTGAGCTGGAAGAGTAAAAAGTAGTCTGTTGTCTCCAGGTCCAGTGCAGAAGCTGAGTATCGCAGTATGGCATCAACCACTTGTGAGTTGAAATGGTTGCGGGCTCTCATGCTAGATTTAGGAGAGGTGTACAACCATCCTCTACCTATGTTCTGTGATAACAAGGCCGCCATATACATCTCCAAAAATCCGGTATTCCATGAAAGAACAAAGCACATTGAGGTTGACTGCCATTTCATTCGTGAAGAGATTTTAAAAGAACAGATTTGCACTCCGTTTGTCACATCTGATAAAGAGCTAGCTGACATCTTCACCAAGCCAGTCTCCGCCTCGTTTCTGCATGTTTGCGACAAGCTGGGCATGATTGATATATATGCTCCAGCTTGAGGGGGAGTGTTGAAGTTGGAGACCGGGCGGTCTGTCTTGGCGGGTTAGAGACCGCGCGGTCTGGCGGTTTGACTCGGCGACTTGTAAACCGGGCGGTCTAGCAATCTTCACAGGCGACCTCTCTGCATCTCTTACTGTAAGCCGTGCGGTTAGTCCTTCTGTCTAACCCCGCGGCCTGTGCGGTTTACTTTGTTAAGTCCGCTTAGCTTGTAAATTTTAGTCCCACATCTCTTATTTGTATTCTCTCTTCTCTCCTCCATTCTATATAAGGGAGGGCATACCTTTGTAATAGTTATCTTTTTTGGATAATAAAATTTCGATTATTCAAAAGTTTATTCGGCTTGTTCTCTTCGTTTCGCTTCCTTTCTCTACTTTCTAACATCTAGGATATTCCCAAGTAAGCAAGGCCTATAGGGTTTTCAACAAATCATCCCTTAAAATTGAAGAATCTGTCCATGTGTCCTTTGATGAAGCTAACATGTCTTATAAGGAGAAAGACATTTCTACCAATAGTCTTTTGCAGGTTTCACCTCTGTGTGAGTCTATGGATGGACTAAACCTTACCCAAGAGGTTCCAACTCATCCCTCTCCACAGGCTGCTGAAGATAGTGAAGAGGAAATCCAAGAGGAAGTAACTGAACTTCCATCAACAGCCAGTACCATTCCTCAAGAGGAATTATTTACAGAAGCTGTTGCTCAACCAACACCACAAACTGATCTTGTCACACTTAGAGATCACCCCAGATCTCAAGTGATTGGAGACATTTCAGTTGGTGTACATACAAGACATCAGCTCAATCAAGACTTGATGCAGGCCCATTTTCTCTCTCAAATTGAACTTTGTTCTTTGCTCGACGAACTTTGTTCTTTGCTCGACGAACACCGGGATTCTACTTCAAGCATTCTCAGGACTACTTCAGAATTTCTCTAAGTCCAGCTTCATGCTTCGGTAGACGAATTTTATTCTGAGCTCGACGAACTTGGACCTAAAGTTCACAGCTTCTCAGGTCGACGAATGTTGATCTCTACTTGACGATTTTTGTACTCAGAGAATTTGTGTCGACACTTAGGGTTTGAGTCGACACCAGACGATTTATGTCGACACCAGGATTTCAGTCGACACCAGCTTATGTTGACACCAGAGGACTTGTGTCGACACCAAGATCAATCTGTCGACACTACCTTGTGTCGACACAGCATTTTAGCAGATGCAGAGTATTTCGTCCAAGTCCAGAACTTTTCTCAGCTCGACGAATTTGGTTCTCTGCTCGACGAATAATGTTTGTCTGATATTGATGGTTGTCTGCTCAACGAATGAAAACTCAGCTCGACGAACTCAAAACTCAGCTCGACGAATTATGTTCTTCGGTCAACGATTCCAGACTAGGTCTTCTTCCGTTCCTGTCTCATTCCATGGCGCTGATTCCTGAACATTTAATGGCAGTTCGTTACAGAATACTACCGTTGGAATGCGCAGTTAATCCTGGATTATTACATACCATTTTCTCATGGAAACAGTTGGGGAAATAATTTATTGCAGCTTCCTTTCCATGCCGTCTGCCATTACTGCTCGAGATTCAAATTCGAATGTGTTCTTATGAGATAAAGATAGAGATACAAAAATAAGGAGTAATATAGAGATACACAACAACATCAAGAAAAAGATAGACAGTGATTCAGACAACACAAGAAAAGATCTCATTCTTGGCCCAGAGAGAAATTGATCTACAAGAAGAAGAAGAAGAAGACTACATCAATATCAAGAGTCTTCTTCATCTGCTTTTACTCAGGATAACTTCAAAAACAATATATTCATATTCATTACAAGAAGCTCCCGAAGACCTTCTCTGGACCTGGAATTCTTGGTCTTTGAAGACCTATAACCCTGAAGCAGTGCTCTAGTATTCTTCCTGATCCATTCTACATCTCAGGGGGAGCAAAGATGCTAAACAACATTCCACAAGTCTTCTCATTTGACTTGAGATAGAGAAGACCTCATCACCCTCTCACTCCACCTCTGTACAGGGTTTTAATTCCCTTCAAAATTATTCTGGTTGCAAGTCTCCCACCAAAAGACTTGAGGGTTTGGTTTTTGGGAACCTGATCAAAACCCCATTGGTGCCAGGACACCTGATCAACTCCTTCCTGCAGTGGATTCCTACCAGGGTGGTAGAAGAGTGGACTACCCAGATTTGGGAAACCACTATAAAATTCTTGTGTCGTCTGGTTGCTTTCTTTTCCTTTTGTTTTTTGGCCTTGCTCTGTGAATGTGTTGTGATTAGTCCATTGATGTTTCTTTTGGTTTATTATATTTGCTTCCCTGCACACACACACACACACCTAAAATACAACAGCAGTTGTAAAAGTTTTAAAATCACCATATACTCTATTCACCCCCCCCCCCTCTAGAGTATATCAGATCTAGATGCACTTTCAATATCCGTTGGGAGTGTTCCTTGGGGTCTAAGGCTCAATGCACTCGTGATCTGTACTAACTGCGTTTCAATTACCCGTAAGGAATCCTCTAAGCTAGTGATGCGGGTGTCACTCTTTTGGATTGATTCAACAATCATCTCTTCAAAATATTTTCTAGAAGCTCCTTGGTGATTATAGTTGTTGTTATGAGGTGGATTCGAGTGCTGATTTGAATTAAAACCGGGTGGGCGTGCCAAACAGGTGTTGTTCTTCCACGAGAAGTTTGGGTGATTACGCACTTCAGGATTATAATAGTTAGAAAATACATTGTTATTATTATGATTGTGATGATGATTATTATATCTTGGTTGTCCCCCTACGTAGTTAACCTCCTCGTTATGTCCAACAAGTTATTCCACGGAAAGAGATGAGTTCATGGGGAATGAAGGGGCAACTATGCTATTTACATGTGGGTGTGGTTGGGTTTGACTTAGAGTCAGACATCTAATCTCTTGTTCATAGAGTTGAACTACGTCGATATTTGTGCGGCGAAAGAGGTCAACTGATCTACTTGGTAAAGACCTCCTACCAAAGAAGAAGGAGTCTGCCGATCGAATGACTGATAATTATTTGAAGATAAATCTTCAAGAATAGCGTATGCGTCCTCAGGGTACTTGTTCAAAAGAGATCCTCCTGCAGCTCCATCTACCTAAATCATTGTAGGTGTCTGGAGGCCATTATAAAACGTCCACACTTGTTGGTGCAGTGCCAAACCGTGGTGAGGACAATTTCGTAAGAGTTCTTTGAATCGCTTTCATGCGTCATACAACATTTCCCCATTCCCTTGCATAAATGTACTAATTTCTCCCATTAGCTTCGCTGTTTTTACGGGCGGGAAGTACTTGGTTAAGAACAAGTCAACCACTTTCATCCAAGTGGTGAGACCATATTGGGAATCAAGCCACTCCTTCGCTCTACCCGATAGAGAGTGTGGAAATAGGCGGAGTTTAATCGCTTCAACTGACGCACCATTTATCTTGAATGTGTCGCACATATCCATGAAAGTTCGTAAATGGGAGTTTGGGTCCTCATGATTCAGTCCATTGAATTGCTTCTGCTGCACTAGGTTCATGGCCATGGAGTCAATTTTGAAGTTATTGGCTTCAATGGCAGGCTTGATAATGCTATACTGCAGTCCCCACCTATAAGGCATATTGTACTCGCGACAGGTTCGCCTAACTTCAGAGGGTTGTCCATTCTGTTCTACCTGACCCTCTTGACCTAAGCCTTATTGGTCAACTTCATTAGGAGCATTTTGATTATTAGGATTCATTGTTATCACGTTATTATTTCCTAATCGAAACGTTCTCATGTTTTGTCTACACGTCTGTTCGATCTCTAGGTTTAAAGGTAGTAACTCAGCTGATCGATATCTGGACATAAAATGCACACACCAACAATTGATAATTGATTATAAATATTCAAACAAAACAATCACAAAACAATACAGCAATAATAATAATAAAAATTAACAATGACAAAAATAAAACTTGACCTCTAATTACTAGGGATTCACTAATATTGCAAGAAATAAACATTAACTTTCGCACCTCCTCGGCAACGGCGCCAAAAACTTGATACGCCCGAAATGGTCTACGTATTTAAACGCAAGTGCACGTGTCATGTCAAGTAATAAAAAGTGAGTAAAAATCGTTTCCACAGGGAGGTGATTGGTTCAGTGCTTGCAAATACCAGTTAGGTCTTTTCCTTAAATCAAAGTAGGACAAAATTGGTGATTTTCTTGAATTACTAAAACTAAGGAGGTAAACTTCTAAATGAAAGTACTATGAATCTTAGGAAAAAATACTTTTCTTATCGAATGAGAGATATAATCTTATATCATGATTTCCTAGGTTTAGTGTGATGGATAAGTGAATGTGTCATTGTGAAAATGTGTGGTGAACGTAACTTGCAATGATTTTAAAGTAGAGAACTGTATCTCTTGATATCGGCAAACCCTAGTCCTATATTTCCCCTTAGCTGAAATAAGAACCGCTTAAAGAGCAAAAACATAAGTTGCTAACACCAAGAGAAAATCTCTTTCTCTCTCCAAATGCTATATCAAAATTATGAGATACTACCGCAACTCCTCTCTTGATTTATGAAGTGTAGTATAAAGATGAAATATTGGCCAAACATTTTAGAATAAAGATCATAAAATTGATAAAAAATATTCACCATTTATTCCCGACAAGATAAACTAGAAAATATCCATCAAACACAACCAAGTACTTTCATAATACAAGATTAAGGAAGAATTAGTTCATGGCGTTGGAGGAATCACACAAAGTGTTGAAATAGATCTTACAAAACATGGTAGTTCACGCTTAATCGATGTTGGACTCTCTTTCAAAAGTCATTTCTTTTATCCGCATGAAGATCTCCTTCTTCTTCCTCTAGCTGTTGCTCTCCAATGGAGGTTTTCTTCAAACCCTAAATGGTGTTCTCCTCTTAGATCCGAAAATAATCTCCAATTATTAAAAATCCCCCCATCTGATCGGTTTTTGTAATTAAAAACATCTGCCCTTCCTGAAGAAACACCTCCTTCCATAACTGAAAATGGCGACAATTTGAATTTAGAAATTTGAATTTCGAACAGACGATTGTTGTAGTTTCAGAATTGGATGTTGCAACAACTGGCCCAGGCCGAAAATAAGAATTCTGCATTACTCTTCCAAGTTGATTTCCTCGACGAATCTTGCATAAAAATAATGGGATAAGATCAACTTAATACCATAAACATTAAAATAATAATTACTCATATTTTGTTACCATTTAGGCTCAATTATTCTCATTTTCACGAAATAAGAAGTAGAAATACTTGGCGTAAATAACTTCATGTGTGAAGTTATCATCCGCCTATATGGCGACCATGTGTTGCTTTGGTGATAAGGCAGATTAGCTTGGTATCCTGTTGTAGTGGTGCGACCTCAGCGGACTGGCAGTCTGGCCTAGTCGCGGTGTCAAGGTGGTCTGGTGATGCTCTCTGCGAGATAGGGCAGTGATCCTATTGGTTAGGGAAGTGATAACACTCCTCTTCGCGCCTATAAATAGGACCCTCTATCACATCAACAGTAGAACCGAATGAATAGTTGTGCAGATAGCACTGGAAAGTCAGGGACTTGGTTCTGACTTCAATCAGGGACAGTGCAGACTCTGTGGTTAGCAACCAGTGGTTAGCAACAGGTCGTTGTTTTTGACTAGAAGGTCTTCTTCTTCGGCAACCTTTTTTCCCAATTTAATAAGTTGTCCGCTTCTGGTGGCATGTTCAGTTCGGCGGCAGCAGTTCGCGGAGATCCGGCGGCTAGGCGATGTAACACCCCAGTTTTCAGACTGGAGTCGCTAGAAGCTAACGCCCGGAAGAAGAGATACCGCTAGCGGTAGGTCGATGAGCTCGACATTGGATCCAGTGCGTACGATCATGGGATCCAGTGCACACGACCACTGGTCGTGCGCCACTGATCGTGCGGACTATTCTCAGTTTTTCCGAGTTCTGCCTAGGGCAATCGCATGACCATTGGACTTAGTGCGCACGACCACTAGTCGTGCGCCGCTGCTCGTGCGCGTTGGTACCTTTTGTTCTAGAGTTCTGCCAGTGTTAATCGCACAATCATAGGATCTAGTGCGCACGAACACTGGTCGTGGGCTAATGAATGTGCGGACAGGTCTGGTCTGTCATTTCATTTTGTGGCCGTCCGATTTTTCCTTAAATCTGATCCAAGGGACCAGGATCTTCCGCCCAAATGATCTTATTAGGGCTGAGAGCCCCTTCCCTTCATTCCTTATTATTTGGAGAGTTGACCAAGGGTTTGGGTGAGAGTGACGAGGAGGAAGGAGAAGGTCTTCAACCGCCATTGACGAAGCTTCGGAGCTCCGATCGTCATTCCGAGACCGAATCCGTGGAGAGGGCGTGGAGGCGCTCGTGTCAATCCATTCAAAGCAAGCATTCCATGGCGAGGAAGAGAGGTCGTAAGGTAACGACATTTTCTCCTCTCAATTTCTAGGATTTGTGCATAACACCTCTTTTCTTTCTTGTTTTTCAAGCTTTTGGGCACCAAATCTCTCAAATGAGAGGGGTTTGGGTCGCCATGGTTCAAGAGGAACCACTGGGTCGATTGTGTCCGTCGCCGGCATGATATTGCATTAGAGATCCGCTTCGTTGGTAGATTAGGCATGGTGGATGAAGCCGTAGTAGCGACCATTAGTCCGACTAGGTGATGTTGCATAGCGAGCCTTACGGGCTTTGTAGAAATCCATTGCGTCAAGAGGCCATTTGTGATGTATGTGTTTACCCCCTTTTTCAAGTGAGTACTTGTAGCCGGAACCGGACAAGGTTAGCTCCGTGTTGGCTGTAGATGGTTTCCTTGGTGCGCGGGAACGTTGCAGTACGAATGAGGAATTAGGGTGGGAAAGGCTATGGATTGTGATGTGCTAAGGTGTGGCTTTGTCTACGTGGTCGGCTGGCTATCCGGTGACATGCAAGTCATGTGGGGAGAGTGTCCCGGCGAGACTAGTCCCATTCTGTGAGACTGATGAGAATGCCAAGCATAGGACAAGCCCGGGCAATGAAGCCCACGAGCGGGTGGGGTCCGGCGAGGGTTCATAGAATCGGTTTGTGTATGAGATGGAATCCTGACATGAGAAGTCAGAGTTTACAGGAAAGCCCGGGTCTAAGACCCATGAGCGGGTGGGGCCTTGGCAAGATTTCCATGTGGCGGCATGTATGCCGTTAGGGGAATTGCAGTACCCTTTTTATTTGCGGCTTAACGCCGATGGGGAAATTGGAAGTATACAGTTGTTATGTTATGATGATGTGCTAGATGCATAAGCGATAGGGTGACTTGGGTGAAGCCCGAGTTTACCTACATGCTGCATAGTAGGCCCCTTTAATTATATGTTCAACATAGAAAACGTGTATGTTGTTTGAGACATCCAAACCTATTTTTAAAGCTTTACATGTTTATGTATATAGCATACGAAGTGCTGACTTGCAGGTTGGAGGTGTACCCTGGGGTCCGTTAGGGGCGGCCGGGAGGAGATGTGTTGGTTACGCAGTAGAGGTCAGCCTTTACTGACCCACGTTACTATAATTTTTTACATGGCAAGGATCGTAAGCAGGAGAAAGTGCGCCGGCCGAAAAGGCCTAAGCCTCATGAAGTGATTACCATGCTTACTAGCTTGTTTTCTTCTTGACTGTGATGCTCCCTATTTTTGGTATTTCTGGCTTGCATGCTGAGGTAGCCTAGGAGTGCTTTTGCACGTTGATGTTGGACCTTGTTGTCATTCAGTTTTGGACTTATGTTGTGCAAGGTCTTAAGGCCATTTTTGATACTCTTGATTGGTAGTGGATAACTTCTAGTCTTGTTGGTATGTTTCCGCTGTGGCTTTATTCTGAGTTTTGAGTTGGGTAGATAATATCATCTTTTAATGCTTAAGCTGTGGCGTCCGTATATTGTGGGGCCCCGGCCAGACCCATATTATATGGTCATTACAGGGGAGGTGTTACAATTTGGTATCAGAGCCAGGTTAGTGTCCAAGGTATGTCTTCATGGATGAATGTCCTAAACGAATTGCATTAAGAAGTTATCCACATAGGAGTATCACGGGACTGTGAGTGTCCTTGTGTCTAGTTGTGCGACTAGAAACTGATTCGAACTTTTGAGGGCGGCAGTGATGCCGGAGGAAAAGAAATCTGATTTTGCGACCTTTATGTTGGAAGGAGACGCAAAGCTGGGGTAGGTGAGCCATAGCGGTCGCTAGTTTCCTGGTCGCACCCCGACCATGGAGGAGTTCGGAAATGCTTTCTTGAAAAGTACATTCCTGTGTCGACGAGGTTATCCCTTCAGAGTCAATTCCTGCACTTGGTGCAGTGAGACAAGATAGTGGATGAGTATGTTCAGGAGTTTACTCGGTTGGGTCGTTATGCTGGAATGACCATGGCTGATGTTGTGGAGAGGTACAACCTCTTTTACCACGGACTGAGGGAGAATCTGAGGCAACCCCTCATATCTATGAAGAATGCTGGTTTCAATGAGCTGGTTGAGGCTACCAGAACTTGGAGAGCGATTTGGAGCGAACCCAATGTCGAGAGGGTTTTGCTGCAAAGCAGGGAGAAGAAAAGTCTTCTCAATCTCAAGGAAGGGAGTAAGTGGAAGAAGAAGTCTCATCCCTACAAGAATTCGGATAAAGGAATAATGGTGGAGTCTAGCGCTTCTCGTTTCCAACTCGTGCATCCAAGGGCGTATAACCTTGGGAAGCAGGAAGCAATCCGCCTATCCGAGGTGGTGACATGCTTTGTGTTAGTTTCTGGGTACCCCGTCAGGGTACTGTTTGATACGGGAGCGTCACACTCCGTCCTTGTGTAAAGCTTTATCCGGAGGATTGGAGTTGAGCCATTCTTGGCAGATGCAGAGATGAAGGTGCGCATGCCCAATGGGTCATCCATGACTAACGGGGCGAAGGGTGCGCATTTGTTGGAGTCTGGACGGAGTTTACTTTACGGTGATAGCAGCGGTTTTACCGTTGGTGGAGTTCGATGTCATTTTGTGGGATGGACTGGCTTGCAAAGCAATGTGTCAGTATTGACTGTCTGTCTAAGGTGGTGACCCTGAGGGGTGAAGGGCGGGCAGAAGTTAAGTTTGAGGGCCTTAGTGGAGCGGCCTTTTCCCTGATTTTGGCCATGCAGTTGGTGCGGGCAGTTAACCAGGGGGGAGTAGCCCTTGTAGCATTGTTAAAGGTTCGCCTTTCCAATTTATCACTTGGACAAGTGCCAGTAGTGGCGGAGTACGAGAATGTGTTGCCTGAGGAGCTTCCTGGAGTAACTCCTCGACGGGAGATTGATTTCTCGTTCGAGTTAGTGTCGGAGGCTAGGCCGGTGTCACGTCCTCCTTTAAGGATTGCACCAAAGAAGTTAACCGAACTCAAAGTACAGTTGCAGGAACTGTTGGAGCAAGGGTATATTAGACTCAGTTCTTCACCATGGAGCGCACCAGTGCTATTCGTGAAGAAGAAGAAGGATGGTAGTATGTGGCTGTGCATAGACTACCGAGAGTTTAATAAATTGACTGTCAAGAATAAGTATCTGATTCCTCGGATAGATGACCTGTTCGACAAGTTGGTGTGGTCGGTGGTGTATTCCAAGTTGGATCTAAGGTCAGGGTACTCAATTGCAAATTCGAGACGAGGACATACCCAAGACAGCTTTTGGTACGAGGTATGGTCACTTCGAGTTCTCGATGAAGCCGTTCGGGTTGACGAACACGCTATCCGCATTCATGGACTTGATGAATTGAGTATTTCTGGAGTACTTGGACTCTTTTGTAGTGGTCTTCATTGATGATATCTTGGTGTACTCCAAATCGGAGGCCAAGCTTGAGACTCACTTGAGAGTGGTCTTGAAAGTGTTGAGAGAGAACCAGTTTTATGCAAAGTTCTCAAAGTGCGAGTTCTGGTTGGAGAAGGTGGATTTTTTGGGCCATGTGATTAGTTGTGATGGGGTGGCGGTGGATCCGACGAAAGTTGAAGCCATCAGAGATTGGCCAATTTTGAGAACCGTGACGAAAGTCCGAAGTTTTCTTGGAATAGCCGGGTACTATTTAAGATTTGTGGAAAACTTTTCACGGATAGCCCTCCCCCTCACCTCTCTAACTCATAAAGACCAGAAGTTTATTTGGACTCCGGAGTGCAGACATGCATTTGACACTCTAAAGGGGAGGCTAATGGCAGCTCCAATCATAAGCCTTCCTAAAGGGACTGAAGGATTTCAGACTTTTAGTGACACATCTGGATGTAGTTTGGGTTGTGTGTTGGTGCAACATGGCAGCGTGATAGTTTTTGGATCTAGGCAGCTAAAGCCTCATGAGAGAAACTACCTCGTCCATGATTTGGATTTGGCGGCGGTAATTTTTGCTTCGAAATTGTGGCAGCACTATGTGTATGGTGTGAAAGTGGAGATCTTCACGGATCACAAGAGCCTGAAGTATCTTCTAGATCAGAAGGACTTGAATATGCGGCAGCGCAGATGAGTCGAGTTCCTTGGAGACTATGAAGTGGCGATTCAGTATACGTCAGGCAAAGCCAACGTGGTGGCGGATGCCTTGAGTAGGAAATATTCAGGTCAAGGGAGTTGGATCGAAGCTTATGATGAGCGATAGATGCGGGACTGGGAGTCCCTTAGCATGGAGTGTGTAGCAAGAGGAGAGTCTAGTGTGGCTCGGTTGAATTGTGTTGCAGTATGGAAGCCGGGCGGTCTGTAGCTGTCCGAAGGCCGGGCGGTCTGGCAGTTTATCCTAGCCGGCTTGTCTATCGAGCTGTTCTGTTTGGTATTTCATCGGTCTGATGGTTTGTATCAGGCGACTTGGAGATCGGGTGGTTTAGCGGTCTCCTGTGGCAACTTGTTCTCTAGGGCACTTATTCTCTCCTACTATTGGTGGTCGGGCGGTTAGCCAGCTTGTCTAACCGCACGACTTATCCGATTTGTGTATTTGTAAAGACACATATACTTGTAATTTTTTAGTCCCACATTGCTTATTTGTAATCTCTCTCATCTCCTCCATTCTATAAAAGAGAGCCTATACCTTTGTAATAGATACATTTTTGGATAATAAAAGTTTTGTTACTCCAAATTTTCGGTCTACTTTTTTCTGTTTGCACATGGTATCAGAGCACTCAATCTTTTCCTCTTGATTTTTTGAGACTTCTCTGTCTGCGTGACCTGTCCGAGCGGCTTGTTCCTCTTCTCTCGTGACCTATTCGTGCGATCTCTTTCCTCTCTTGTCGCATCCTGTTCATGCAGTTTCTTCTTCTCTCGTGACCTATTCTCGCGACCTATTTTCTCCCTTATCGCGACCTGTCCGCGTTACTTGTTCCTCTTCTCTCGCGACCGTTTCTCGTGATCTATTTCCTCTCTTGTGTGGGTGTCCTCTCTGCCCCTCCTTTTCTAGATGCTCCTGCTCTCTAGTCGCCATGACCTGTTCCTAAGTCGCCGCGACCTGTTCTCCTTTGTGTGGCCTCTTTTTCTAGCCGCTCCTGCTTGGTAGTCGTCGCTTCCTCCTCTTTAGTTGCACGACTTGTTCTTCTTTCTGCTCTCCTCTATAACCAACTCTGATATCTCTACCACTATTACTCCCATTGCCGCTCATCCTCCTACACCTCCCACTCCTTCTGGTAACCTTGGCACCGCTTCCAAACTCATCGGTCCAACCGAGGACAGGAACTCTAAAGTGAGTTCCATAAATCCTAACTCCTCTATGGCGAAAAATTGCTCCCAACCCGTTACAGATATTAATGCCCTGACATCCCCAGCTAAATTTATTTCTTCAAGCACTCTCCAATCAATCATGCGAATATCTTGAAATTTTTTTGATTGCAAGCGGTTGAAGTGGGCGGTGTGCGATGCTTCGGTGAATATTAGCGGAGCAGCGGCATCCCGCCTCTCCGTTGAGACTTGCAGCTCCGGTCGGCGACGGCGACCGCCTTGACTTCTTCTAGACGACATGATGTAGAAGGGAAGAATGTGAAAGTGCCTTGGTCATGCTCCTCCACGTCTTCTCCGTCAGCTTCTACCACATCTTCCTCCGCAGAGTCCACCTCTCAACTGTGAAGCATGTCAGCTTGACAAGCATCACCGCTCCTCCTTCCCACCAAAGCAAGGTTGTGGCTCTTCCCGGTCATTTGAACTTGTTCACTCCGACCTCTGGGGTCCTGCTTCTACCCTCACCATTGGTCGGGGTAGTTCCTATTTTGTAACATTTATTGATGATTTCTCGGGATGTACTTGGGTGTATCTTTTAAACAATTTCCCTGAACTCTTTACTGTATGGACATCATTTTATAATATGATTAAGACTCAATTTGATATGTCTATTAAAATATTATGTTCTGACAACGCTAAGGAATATCTTAGCACTGATTTCTCTTCTTTTTATATGCAATATGGTATTATTCATCAAACCACCTGTGTCTATACATCCCAACAAAATGGGGTGGTGGAATGCAAGAATCGTCACCTTCTCAATGTCGCTCGCACTCTGATGACACAGATGCACGTTCCTCGCTCCTATTGGGGCTACGTTGTTCTCATCTCTTGTTACCTCATTAATATCATTCTGTCCACGGTTCTCCACGGCTAAACCCCATTCTCTATTTTTTATCCCGGCAAGGATTTGTTTCCTCTCCCTCTGCGAATCTTTGGGTGCACGGCCTTTGTGCACACTCCTTCCGCCACTTATGACAAACTCGACTCACGTGCCACCAAATGTGTCTTTTTGGGTTACTCAACTACTCAAAAAGGATACTGTTGCTTTGATATCGTTCTTCGTAAATAATACATATCCGTGGATGTAACCTTCTTCGAGAATGTATCTTATTTCTCTTCTGACCCCTCTCCCTCTACAGTTCTTTTGCATTCTCCCACTGGCCCCTCCACCCCGTCTACTCTCATCGAGATTTTCCCACCATCCCCTCTATCGTCTCCTCCTTCCCTCTCTTCCTCATCACCACCGCTCTCTCCCACCTCTCCGCGGCCGTCTCTCTCCTCTCCTGGGCCAGCTCTCTCCGGCACGGATGCTCCTATTATTGAGGAACAAGCTGACCTGAATCTTCCCATTGCTCTTCGTAAAGGGGTGCGGACATGTACCCAGCATTCACTGGCTGCTGTTGTTTTATATGATTGTCTCACTCCTTCTCGCAGGGTGTTTGCATTGGCTATCTCTGCGACTGCCACTCCTAGCTCCTACCAGGAATCTCTTATTGTTCCTCATTGGAAGGCCGCCATGGATTAGGAAATTGCTACCCTCACTGAGCGGGGTACCTGGACCCTAGTCCCCCCCCCCCACTTGGGCAATGATGTGGTTGGCTGTCGCTGGGTCTTTATTGTAAAGTTCCATCCGGATGGTAGCGTGGATCGCTACAAGGCCCGCCTAGTTGCTAAAGGCTTCACTCAGACCTATGGTGTTGATTACTTTGACACCTTCTCTCCTGTTGCTCGTCTCAGCACCATTCGGGTCCTTCTCTCTATCGCTGTCAACAGGGATTGGCCTATTTCCCAGTTGGAGGTTAAGAATTCTTTTCGCTACGGTGATCTTCGGGAAGATGTTTACATGGAGAAACCTCCTGGGTATGTTGCTCAGGGGGAGACACGAGTATGTCGGCTAAAGAAGGCTATCTATGGCCTAAAGAAAAGCCCTCGTGCTTGGTTTGACAATTTCAGCAGTATTGTTGCGACCATTAGTTTTACAAGAAGTTCAGCTGATCACTCCTTGTTCGTTCGGAGAACCGCCTCGGGTCTGGTAGTTCTCACGTTATATGTGGATGATATTCTTCTTACTGGTGATGACCAGGATGGGGTCACTTTGACAAAGAAACACATTCATCAACACTTTGTCACAAAGGATATGGGCTCCTCGAAATACTTTCTGGGGATTGAAATCCCTAGGAAGCCCAACTTCATGATCCTTTCCCAACGGAAGATGCTATCGATCTTCTAAAGGATGCAGGGTTGACTGGTGCTAAACTTGCCCGATGTTCCATGGCTACTAGAGAAGACAAAACTTGGACAGATGACTCGCCCCTTCTATCTGATCTTATGAGGTACCGGCGTCTGGTTGGCAAACTCATTTATCTCACTGTAACCAGACCCGACATCTCTTATACTATAGGCAAGGTGAGCCAGTTCATGCAAGCTCCTAGGGAGTGTCATCTACAATCTGCCCTGAGGATATTGGAGTATATTAAAGCAGCACCAGGGAAAGGACTCCTGTTTCAGAAGAATGGTCACTTAAGGGTTAAAGCGTACTCAGATTCGAGCTATGCTGATGACAAAGGTGACCGCAAGTCAATATCAGGTTTCTGCACATTTGTTGGAGGAAATCTTGTGAGTTGGAAGAGTAAGAAACAGTCTATGGTCTCCAGGTCTAGTGCAGAAGCAGAATATCGCAGTATGGCATCGACTATGTGTGAGTTGAAATGGTTATGTGCTCTCATACTTGACTTAGGAGAGGTTTACAACTATCCTCTTCCTATGTTCTGTGACAACAAGGCCGCGATATACATCTCCAAAAATCCTGTCTTCCATGAGAGTACAAAACATATAGAAGTCGATTGTCACTTTATTAGGGAAGAGATCTTGAAGAAATAGATTTGAACTCCGTTCGTCACTTCCGACAACGAGTTAGCAGACGTCTTCACCAGCCAGTGTCTGCTTCCTTCTTCCACATTTGCGACAAGCTGGGCATGATTGATATCTATGCTCCAGCTTGAGGGGGAGTGTTGCAGTATGGAGGACGGGAGGTCTGTAGCTATTCGGAGGCCGAGCGGTTTGGCGGTTTATCTTAATCGGCTTGCCTGTCGGGCTGTTCTGTTTGGTATTCCAGCGGTCAGACAGTTTGTCTCAGGCGACTTGGATACCGGGTGGTTTAGCGGTCTCCTGTGGCGACTTGTTCTCTGGGGCGCTTGTTCTCTCCTACGATTGGTGGTCAGACGGTTAGCCGGCTTGTCTAACCGCACGACTTGTCTCGTTTGTCTATTTCTAAAGCCGCATATACTTGTAATTTTTTAGTCCCACATTGCTTATTTGTAATCTCTCTCATCTCCTCCATTCGATAAAAGGGAGGTTATACCTTTGTAATAGATACCTTTTTGGATAATAAAAGTTTTGTTATTCCAAATTTCCGGTCTACTTTTTTATGTTCGCACAAACTGGATTGAAATGAAAAATGACTTGTCCGATCGTACTCGAGAAGTGACCCATTTGGATGTGGAGTTCCTGCCATATGTGGTGGAAGCTCAAAAGGGCGTGAGTAGCGCCTGGGAGTTGATTGATGGGATTCTGAGGAAGGACGGAAGGATTTATGTACTGTTGTTCGGCAAGCTCTGTGCGGAGCTGATGTTTGAGGTTCACTTCACAAAGTACTCCATTCACCCGGGCAGTACAAAGATGTACTTGGATATGAAGAAATCCTTTTGGTGGCCTGGTTTGAAGCGGGATGTAGCTTTGTGCGTGAGTCAGTGCCAAACTTGTGGCTTAGTGAAGGCCGAGTGTCAGAAGCCGGGAGGATTCCTGATGCCTCTTCCTATTCCCGAGTGGAAATTTGATGATATCTCCATAGACTTTGTACATGGGTTACCAAGGTCGCAGCAGGGTAATGACGCGATTTGGCTGATCGTGGATAGCTTGACCAAAGTTGTTCACTTCATCCCAAATCGGAAAGAGGACAGCATGAAAAAGCTGGTAGAGTTGTATGTTCGCAACATCGTGCGACTACATGGAATTCCGAAAAGTATAGTTAGTGATCTTAATGGACGTTTCATGTCCAAGGACTGGAGGTTGGTTCAGAAGAGTTTGGGCATGAAGCTCAGGTTCAGTACGGCTTTCCATCCTCAAACTGATAGGCAAACCGAAAGAACGAATTGTACTATGTAGGATATGCTGAGTATGTGTACTTTTGGCTTCGGTAATGTTGAAGTTGGAGACCGGGCGGTCTGGCAGTCTGTCTTGGCGCGTTGAAGACCGTGCGGTCTAGCAACAGTCTGGCGGTTTCCCTTTAGTGATTTGGTTGTTGTGTTATTGCCATTTGGTGTCCGAGCGGTCTAGCGGCTTGCCTCTGGAGACTTGGAGACCGGGCGGTCTAGCGGTCTCCCATGGTGATCTCTCTCTCTAGTGGTAGCCGAGCAGTTAGCCCTTCTGTCTAACCGCGCGGCTTGTGCGAATTGTTTTGTATTAGTCCACTTACTCCTGTAAATTTTTAGTCTCACATCTCTTATTTGTATTCTTTCATCTCTCCTCCATTCCATACAAGGGAGGTCATACCTCTGTAATTGATACCTTTTTCGGATAATAAAGTTTCAGTTAAACCACTTCTGGTTTGTTTTTATTCGTCTTTTACATGGTATCAAAGGACTCGATCTTCTCCACCTGATCCTGTCCGCGCGGTTTGTTTCCTAACCGCACGTCTTTCCTGTCCGCGCGGCTTGCTTCACCCACTTGCGCCCTGTCTGTGCAGCTTCTTTCTCTCCTTGTTGTTGCCCTCTGTGTGTGCGACCTCTTTGTTACCTGTATTAAGTCATCGGCACCTTTCGCCGCGACTTGTTGCCTTGTTTGGTCCTTGCTTCTGTTCAAGCGGACTGTCTTCTAGCCGCTCGACTTCTATCCCTCTACTTGAGTCTGCGGCTTGGTCGTGGCTTTTCTGGCCGCTGGTGTCTGCAATCATGACCGCTGCAGCTATTCTTATTCCTATCCACGCTGTGTGTTTCCTAACCGCACGGTTTCCCGTTGTTTGCTCCTATGGCTCTTTCTGATGCTTCTACTGCCACCACCCCTGTCGCCAATCTGGCTCCGCCTCTTCGACCTACTCCTTCCAGGAACCTTGGCACAGTTTCCAAGCTTGTCGGCTCCAACTACCCGGATTGGAGCATCTCTTTCACCTTTCTCCTACGCTCGCAACGCAAATGTCATCATCTCGTTGATGACCCTCCTCCTACCACTTCACCTCTCTTTGATGACTGGGATGCGAGTGACGCGCTTGTGCATACTTGGCTCGCTAACAGCCTATCCGATGAGTGCCTTCCCGTCATCCGTTATGATGAGACGGTCAAGGCCGCTTGGCTTCATCTTGCCGCTCTATACTCCAATGGGGTTCAGACGTCCCGCATCTATACGTTGTATGCGGACCTCTTTGCCTGTCCTACCTTGTCTCCTGCTGCTGCCTACCAACAGGTTCAGTCTCTTGGGGCTGAGATTCTTCATAATCGCCCCTTTTCTGCGGATTTGGCTCAACAACACAAGCACTTCCCGGAGCTTCTGGTTGTGTGTTATCTGCTCCGGCTTCCTGATACTTATGACATGATCCGCCAGCAAATTCTGGGTGAGACAGAATCTCCTACCTTAGATGCCACCGCTGCCCGCATCGCCGCTGTCACCTCTCTCCTTCAGCGCCCACTTCTGCCCGCTCCTCCTCCACCGGACAACTATGCTCATCAAACTCAGCGGAGTGGCTCTGGTAGCCGCAGTCACCAGTCCGGCGGACGTACTTCTTCCCGCTACCTCTACTCTCACTGTGGCCGCACCGACCATACTTCTGAATGCTGCTGGACGAAGCATCCCCATCTTCGACCCTCCGGTGACTCTTCCGCCTCCTCTTCCAAGCCGTCTTCCCCCGTGGTCACATCCTCAGGTAGTGCCCACGTGGTGACTCAAGGTAAATGTCTTATCGACTTTGGTGCAACTAATCACATGACGGGCAATTCTCAGTGCTTCTCTCTACTCAAACAGCATGATCGGTTTCCCCCGGTCCTCGTTGCAGACGGTTCTCCATCCCTGGTTCATGGGTCGGGAGTGGTTCATATTACTTCGTTCCTTCGACTAGCAGACACTCTCTATGTCCCCAAGTTTCCATGCAATTTACTGTAGGTTACCTCTTTATGCAAGCAGCTTCAGTGTTCTGTGACGTTTACTCCGACTTCTTGTTCTTTTCAGGATCCGAGATCCCAACGGACGATTGCTACTGGGACTGAGAGCGGCGGCCTCTACTTCCTCGACAACGTTTTTGCCATGTCCGCCTTCTCATCTTCTTGTCTGGATCTTCTCCAGTGGCATCTTTGCCTCGGTCATCCTCCACCACGGATTCTATATCAGCTTCTGTCCCACCTCCCTCTCTCCAGTACTCCTCTCCACTGTGACGCTTGTCAACTCGGCAAGCATCACCGTTCCTCCTTCCTGCCGAAGCAAGGTCGGGGCTCTACTCATCCGTTTGATCTTGTCCACTCCGATGTCTGGGGCCCTGCTCCTACCCTCACCATTGGTCAGGGTAGTTCTTATTTTATAACATTTATTGATGATTTTTCTAGATGTACTTGGGTGTATCTCTTACGAGATCGCTCTGAACTTTTCGATGTATGGCTCTCTTTTTATCACTTAATTAAAACTCAGTTTGGTGTTGGTATTAAATTCTTTCACTCCGACAATGCTAAAGAATATCTGAGTCATGCTTTTACCTCTTTTTTGTGTGCAACATGGCATTATTCATCAGACTAGCTGTGTTTATACCTCCCAACAAAATGGGGTGGCGGAACGCAAAAACCGTCACCTCCTCGATGTCGTTCGCACGTTGATGACCCAGATGCATGTCCCTCGCTCATGTTCGGGCTATGTTGTTCTCCTTGTCTGCTACCTCATCAATCGCCTTCCCTCCACAGTTCTCCACGGGAACACCCCATTCTCTATTTTGTATCCGGGCAAGGAGCCTTTTCCTCTCCCTCTCCGCATCTTTGGGTGCACTGCATTTGTTCATGCCCCCTCTGCCACCCGTGATAAGCTATCCCCTCGCTCCACCAAATGTGTCTTTCTGGGGTACTCCACCACTCAGAAAGGCTACTGTTGCTTTAACCCCGTTCTTCGTCAGCAGTTCGTCTTCGCTGACGTTACCTTCTTCGAGAATGGCTCCTACTTCTCGACTGACTCCTCTTCTCTTCCCCTAACTTCTGATTCTCCTGCTATTCCCTTCGTTCCCTCGTCTCCTACTGTAATATCCACCCCTACATTGTCTTCGTCCACTCCTCTCCCTCCACCTCTCTCTCCCACTTCTCCGCCACCGTCTCCCTCATCTCCGCCGCCGTCGCTCTCTTCTCCTGGGCCAGCTCTCTCTACCACGGATGCTCCGGATACCGAGGGACCCGCCGACCTGGATCTTCCTGTCGCTCTTCGCAAAGGGATGCAAACGTGTACCCTACACCCCCTTGCTGTTGTTGTTTCATATGATCGTCTTACCTCTTCACGCAGGGCCTTTTGGCTGGCTATCTCTGCCACTGCCACACCTCGTTCCTACCAGGAGGCCTTTGTTATTCCTCACAGGAAGATGGCCATGGATGAGGAAATGGCGACCCTCACGGAGCGGGGTACCTGGACTCTTGTTCCTCCTCCCTTCGGTACTGATGTTGTTGGGTATCGCTGGGTCTTTGTGGTCAAATTTGGCTCGGACGGCACGGTTGACCATTATAAGGCTCGCCTTGTTGCTAAGGGCTTTACTCAGACCTATGGGGTTGATTACTTCGACACTTTCTCTCCCGTGGCTCGTCTCAGCACTATACGGGTCCTTCTCTCTGTGGCGGTCAATCGAGAATGGCCTATTTCCCAGCTGGATGTAAAGAATGTCTTCCTTTATGGTGATCTTCAGGAGGCCGTCTACATGGAGCAACCTCCTGGGTATGTTGCTCAGGGGGAGACACGAGTATGCCGGCTGAAGAAGGCAATCTATGGCCTCAAGCAGAGCCCTCGAACTTGGTTTGACAAGTTCAGCGACATCATGGCGGCCGTTGGTTTTGCGTGCAGCTCTGCCGATCACTCGCTATTTATTCGCAAAACCTCCTCCGGATTGGTGGTTCTTGTTGTGTACGTCGATGGTATTCTTCTCACTGGCGATGATCAGGAAGGGGTAGCCTTGACAAAGTGGCATCTTCGTCAACATCTGGTCACGAAAGATATGGGATCTCTGAAGTACTTTTTGGGGATCAAAATCTCTAGGAAGCTCAACTCCTTAGTCCTCTCTCAGCGTAAGTATGTCCTTGATCTGTTAAAAGAAGCAGGATTGACTTGAGCCAAACCTACCCGATGCCCCATGGCAATTGGAGAAGACAAAACCTGGACAGATGATTCACCTCTTCTTTCAGATACTACGCGGTACAGGCGTCTAGTTGGTAAGCTCATATATCTCACAATGACCAGGCCCGACATTTCCTATGTTGTGGGCAAGGTGAGTCAATTCATGCAAGCACCTATGGAGTGCCATCTACAGTCCGCTTTACGGATCTTGGAGTATGTTAAAGTAGCACCTAGAAAAGGATTACTCTTTCAGAAGAATGGTCATCTAAGGGTTGAAGCATACTCAGATGCGAGTTACGCTGATGACAAAGGGGATCGCAAGTCTACCTCCGGTTTCTGCACCTTTGTTGGGGGAAATTTGGTAAGCTGGAAGAGCAAGAAGTAGTCTGTTGTTTCTAGGTTCAGTGCTGAAGCAGAGTATCGAAGTATGGCATCAACAACTTGTGAGTTAAAATGGCTACGGGCTCTCATGCTGGATTTAGGAGAGGTCTACAACCATCCTCTACCTATGTTCTGCGACAACAAGGCTGCCATATACATTTCCAAAAATCTGGTATTCCATGAAAGAACCAAGCACATTGAGGTCGATTGTCATTTCATTCGTGAAGAGATTTGGAAGGAACAAATTTGCACTCCCTTCGTCACTTCTGATAAAGATCTGGCTGACATCTTCACCAAGACAGTAACCGCCTCGTTTCTTCATATTTGTGACAAGCTGGGCATGATCGATATATATGCTCCAACTTGAGGGGGAGTGTTGAACTTGGAGATCGGGCGGTCTGGCGGTCTGGCGGTCTGTCTTGGCGGGTTGAAGACCGTGCGGTCTGGCGGCAGTCTGGCGGTTTCCATTCAGTGATTTGGTTGTTGTGTTGTTATTGTCTGGTGTCCGAGCGGTCTAGTGGCTTGCCTCTGGAGACTTGGAGACCGGGCGGTCTAGCGGTCTCCCATGGTGATCTCTCTCTCTCTCTCTCTCTCTCTCCCTCTAGTGGTAGTCGAGCAGTTAGCCCTTCTGTCTAACTGCGCGGCTTGTTCGAATTGTTTTGTATTAGTTCGCTTACTCCTGTAAATTTTTAGTCCCACATCTCTTATTTGTATTCTCTCATCTCTCCTCCATTCTATATAAGAGAGGTCATACCTTTGTAATAGATACCTTTTTCGTATAATAAAGTTTCAGTTAAACCACTTCCGGTTTGTTTTTGTTCGGCTTTTACAGGTAAGAAGTGGGAAGATCACCTCTTCATGGTAGAATTCGCTTATAACAACAGTTACCAAACAAGTATAAAGATGGCGTCGTACGAAGCTTTGTATGGGAGGCGGTGTCGCACACCGATGTCTTGGACAGAGGCGGGAGACACCAAACTTTTGGGGAAATAAGTGGTAGTTGATGCATGCAAGTTGGTGCGAACCATTCAAGAGCACATGAAGGTTGCTCAAAATCGGCAAGCAAAATATTTTAATTCTCGCCACAGGAAGGTGGAGTTCACGGTAGGCGACTGGGTCTATTTAAAGATCAAGTCATTCAAAGGCATTTCGTGGATTCGCCGACTCAAGAAGTTGAGTCCAAGATTTTTGGGACCTTTCGAGGTTATAGAACGGGTGGGAGACGTAGCGTACATGTTGGCGTTGTCCACAGAGCTGAGTGGATTACACGATGTTTTCCATGTCTCCGTCTTGAGGAAATCCTTAGTGGAGGCTAGTGTGGTGATCGAATCGGCATCGGTGCCGATAGAATAGGAGTTGAGGATACAAGTTCGTCCATTTAGTATAGATGATACAGAGGTTCGGCAGTTGTGGAACAAAGAAGTTAAGCTCGTGAAGGTGTGTTGGGATAACTGCGGGAGTGACGAGTTCTCTTGGGAGCGTGAGCAAGCAATACACGAGTACTATCCCGAATTATTTGTGTAATGCTAGTTTGAAACAGTAACCAGTATGTAGCAACAGTGTTTTGAAACGTTGCAATATTGTTTTCGGCTGTTTACCAGATTAGAAATGGTTTGTTCAAAGTTGTTACAACAATGTTTTTATTTGCTGCAATAATTTTCTTGTTGTCTTCTTATATGAATATTAATTTCGGGGACGAAATTCTTGTAAGGGTGGAGGAGTTGTAACACCCCAGTTTTCAAACCTGGATTCGCTGGAAGATAACTCCCGGCGGAAGAGATACCGCTGGCGGTAGGTCGATGAGCTCAGCATTGGATCCAGTCCGCACGATCATGGGATCCAGTACGCAGGACCACTGGTCGTGCGCCACTGATCGTACGCACTATTCTCAGTTTTTCCGAGTTCTGTCTAGGGCAATTTCACGACCATTGGACTTAGTGTGCACAACCACTGGTCGCGCGCCGCTGCTCGTGCGCGTTGGTCCCTTTTGTTCTAGAGTTCTGCCAGTGTTAATCGCACGATCATAGAATCCAGTGCGCACGACCACTGGTCATGCGCCACTAATCGTGTGGACGGGTCTGGTCCGTCATTTCATTTTGTGGTCGTCTGATGTTTCCTTAAATCTGATCCAAGGGCCCAGGATCTTCGGCCCAAATGATCTTATTAGGGCTTAGAGCCCCTTCCCTTCATTCCTTATCAGTTGGAGAGTTGACCAAGGGTTTGGGTGAGAGTGAGGAGGAGGAAGGAGAAGGTATTCCACCGCCATTGACGAAGCTTCGGAGCTCTGATCGTCATTCCGAGACCGGATCCGTGGAGAGGGCGTGGAGGCGCTCGTGTCAATCCGTTCAAAGCAAGGATTCCATGGCTAGGAAGAGAGGTTGTAAGATAACGACATTTTTCTCATCTCGATTTCTAGGATGCGTGCATAGCATCTCTTTTCTTTCTTCTTTTTCAAGCTTTTGGGCACCAAATCTCTCAAATGAGAGGGATTTGGGTCGCCATGGTTCAAGAGGAACCACCGGGTCGATTGTGTCCATTCCTGACATGATATTTATAACACCCCAAAAATCATAATCAAATCGGTCGCTTCCTAAGGAAGTTTTGGTGCCTTAATAGGGGTATACGGCCTGGGACACGGGTGTGTCTAAGGCCGTGTCCTCCTCTGTGTTGGTCGGCTGTGTACAGAAAAGGACACGGCAGGAAACACGGCAGTGACAAGGGCGTGTCAAGCGTGACACGGGCATGTGCATACCTGTGTCATCACCCGTGTTCCTAAGGGACGTGACGGTTAGCGTGCCGGTTATCTGTGACACGTCCCTAGGTCATGGGCATGTCAGGATACGACACGGGCGTGTCAGGTTGATACACGGGCGTGTCTTGACCCGTGTCCTTTTTTGTTCTCGACGATCGTGCCTGGATCGGGACACACGGCCTGGGACACGGCCGTTTTCAAGGTCGTGTTCGGCCGAGGATTGTGGAATTTTGGGCGGATCTGAGCCGTTCGTTTTCTTTAAATAAGATCTGACGGCCCAAGTGTGTTCCTGCTTCGTTAAGGCTGGGAATTTAGGATTAATTCCTCATTTGCTCTTAAGCTTTCTCTTTCTAAGGAGTTAGAGAGAGGAGAGAGCAAGGAGGAAGGAAGAGGAGGATTCCGGCTGCCAGCGGAGCATCGGAGCACCGAATCGAGAACCAGGACCGGATCCGCGGAGGAAATTCCCTTGCAAAGCTTTCCATCCGGATAGATTCCCATGGCGCAAAAGCGAACTACAAGGGTAACGATTCTCTACTTGAGCATGTGAAGCTCTCTTTCATCTGCATAAGGAAACCTGCTCCCGCGAGTGTGTTGTGAGTGTGCAGTGTTCCTTGGGGTTGACGTGAATAGTCCCCCTTGTGTTGTATAAGAGTCCGGAATCGAAGTATGGACATAGACATTGTGTGTGAAGACTACCCAGACATGTTGGTATAGATCGGTGATGTTGCATATTGTATGGTTTGCCGGAGAAGACTCCGTGCTTTGTGTTTTCGATTTTCTACACTGTAGATTGCAGCAGGGATCCTTGGGGATTAACTCCAATGTGCACCCGGAAAACTGAGCGGAATTGTAGTTCTACTAACTTGGAGGCTGGGGCGCCAACCTTGAACATAACTGGGTTAGGTGATGTTTGGAATGTTTTGGGATCCGATGGAAGCTTGGCATGTGCATACGTCATAAGGTGACTATGCGGAGTGAGTAATGGGCAAGTGGAATTGAACCTGGGCTATGTGGTTCGGTGCGAGATACCCAAAGAGGGACTGGCCGTTGGCATAGCCGGGAGTCTTAGATAGTGGACAGAAAGACTAAATAAAATGCTCACGATGTTGTCATCCCGGGGATGGTGGTGAAGCCACGGAATTGACCGAATTCACCGATAATGTACCCTGAGTGCACGGGGTGTTTGGTCGTGTGAGCCTACACCTGTGGCGTAGTATGTTCGCACTTGATTGTTTATCTGGGCTAATGAAATGCAGAAAAGGAGCACCGCCGTCCCGAGTAAGGGGCGGGGTCGTTATAATTAGGTCGGCTTTGGCTGACCGTTACTTTGTTTGCCACCGTGCGGTGGAATGTTGCTTGCAGGTGCTGCGGAGCCAAGTACCAAATAGCGGGCTAAAGCCTATGTTTCTGAGCTGGCCCTCGAAGGCCAAAGCGAATTGTTGTTTTTATTTTTGTCATGTGTGGCCAGCCTGCGAGCCGATATGTGTAAATCATTAATTTGATAAGTAAACTATAGTAAGGTCATAAGGCCAAGTACTTTCAATGTATTTGTTATTTCATTCTTTTAGTAGTATATGGACATTCATGATAGTTTTTATTCAATTATGGGTTCTTTCCAACTATTTAAAAGCTTTCGCTAGAATGCTCTGTTGAAAGAATTGGTTTCAAGATATCCTAAACACCTAGAGGGGGGTGAATAGGTTCAATTCTTTTTCCTTAAGACAGACAATGTTTTTACTGCTAACACAGATTATTCAGCAATTAACACAACACAGTAAAAAGAAATCACAGCCAATCACAGAGTGCACACAGATTTATAGTGATTCCCCAAGTGATGGGTACATCCATTTTACCCCTTTGCCTATCTAGCAGTATACTAGATTCGGACTAACTCCCTTCTTCCTTCTCAGATCCGCAGATCTTATAACCCAGAACCTTGAAAGGTCCCTACAGCTCAGACTTCAACAAGTCCTACAACTCAGATCCTCCCAGAGAATCCTACCTCAGAGTGAGTCCACACTCCTATAACTCAAGCAATTATGCCCTACCTCAGCCTCTTCCACAAGGCCTACAACTCGGGCACTCAAGCCCTACCTCAGCCTTTTCTCAGGCCTACAACTCAGAGAACTTAATCTCCTATCTCAGGCACTCAGCCCTACCTCAGCCTTTATAAATTTAGCCTTACAACGCAGAGGGATAACCCTCATACACTCAGATCTATAAAAGATCCTACAGAAAAATTGATAATAAAAAGAGTAATTCCTTCACCCAAGTAGAGAGAGAATGGGTAGAAGGTTTCTTGGTCAGTTCTTGATAGATCTGACAACTTTAGAATCAACCTGTCTTAGCTTTTTCAAAGCTTCTTGAATCTGAACAAAGTAAGGTTGATCTTCTTGAAGTTGGAGATGATCCTCAATCCAGCTTCCTTCTTCTATTCAGAATTTAATCTGAATTCTTCTTGCAGACTTGTTCAGGATCTGTCCTTATTAATTTCTGGATGATGACTTCTCTTCTTCTTCTTAGTTCTTCTCTTCCTCGATACATCTATCTGATGATAGAACATGTCTTTTTATAGGCTCCATCCGAGGTTACCGGCTGATCTGGTTCCTAACGGCCTTCTGACAGCTTTGACAGATACAACAGCATAGTCAGTTATGATAGTTGTCAAGTCTCCAGAAACTTCATTGTACTTTGACTCAGCAGCAAAGTGTCGAGACAATACTTCAAATGTGTCGAGACAAATAGATCATATGTCGACACAACTGTTGATGATGTCGACACAGCTTTCACAATGTCGACATAGCTTCTCTTTAACTTCTTGATACAGCTTCAGTGGAATATGTCGACACAAGTCCTGTGTGTCGACACAATAACTCCTTGTCTCGACAAAGTTGGTATCGACAGAATTTTGGAGTGTGTCGACACAAGTCCTATGTGTCGACATAGTTGTTGTCGATAGAATTCTGGAATGTGTCGACACAAGTCCTGTGTGTCGATACAGTTGTTGTCGACAGATTTTTTGTGTGTCGACACAAGTCCTGTGTATCGACACAATCTGGCTCCTGGTGTCGACACATCTCTTCGCAAGTTTCGACACAGTTGTTGTCAACAAATTTTCTGTGTGTCGACATGAGTTCTGTGTGTCGACACAATCTGGCTCCTGGTGTCGACACAGCCTTTTCCAAGTGTCGACACAATACTTGTCAAGTGTCGACACTTATACTTAGAAACTTTTTCTGCATTTCCTTAACCTGCACATGAAACTCAAAACAACATCAAATACACCTTGATGAATATCATTGAGTTAGGTGAGGCTTCTCCAAATCTGGTACATATTTTCCAATGTACCCAACAATCTCTCCCTATTTCGAGAAGTCATAACCCTTAGTCAATGATATACATCACTTTATAATAAAACACAGAACATGATGTATAAGAGCATTATTTGACAGGGTAATACATAAACAAAACCAGCATATTATATCATCACAGAATATGATAACATATAGAGAACATGAATTAATGTTTTGTTGAACTACAAAAATTTTCTGAACAACAAATTACATAGATTTTAAAACTAAAGATTACAAAGTTCTAAAATTTTGTCAATCTATTCTTAGGACTGATCAGGCTCCTTGATAATAATGTCTTTGTCAGACTGAATCTTTGCTTGTACATTAGCTTCAGTGTCTTCAGCTGGCTTCTTTCCTTTAAGATCCTTTTTCTTGAGCTATTCAGCCTTGAACTTTTGCCTTTCAAAATAATGATAAGGCTTTGGAAAGTACTTGCTTGGCTCCACAGAAGTAGCAGGTATCTTCCTAGCTTTGATGTCTCTTTTAAATTGATGTATGGCATCTTGTCGTTTCTGATACTTGCTCCATTCTTGTTCAGAGTACCACTTGCCTCTATCATGCATGTTATCTTTAACAGCTTGCCAGGCAGTGAGAATAATGTTCCTAGAGGGGGGACTCCATCTTTCAAAATCAGGTTTTAACTCAGCCTGCTCTCTAAACCTTTTCTTAGAAAGTTGAGCTTTTTGCTCTCTTTTCAAGGCTGCTTCAGACATCTCAACTTTCTCAATAACCACATCTTGAACCTCCTGTGGAGGACTGTACATTTGTTGTACTGCAGATTGAATTCCTTCAAAATCAATAGGTGGATAAATAATTGGAGCTACTTCCCGCTGAACCCCTTCATTGTGAGCAGGTTGAATTTCTGAATCAGCAGTATTGTCATCATCACAAAGGAGTGGATAACCAAGAGTTGCTCTGATAGCATTAGTTATCCATTTAGAATGTTCAGAGCCTACATTGACTAACACTCTCTCCCCCTTTATGACTTCTTGTTCAACATGGTCACTTAGATCATCCTTTTGAAACCTTATCTGATTAGCTAGATAATTTGTTCCTTCTTTGTAGAATGATCTGAACTTCAACAGCTGATCAGAAATTACCTTTTGAGAGTCTTGAATAGCAGTGCTAATATCAGATAAATTTGCTTTGAGTTGTTTATCAAACTCAGACTTTTCTTTAGCAATGTTTGTAGTGAAAGCAGTTATTGTATTCTTAAGTTTTGTGACAATCACATTGTGGGATTCTGTTAGATTGTCATTCATTCTTATTTGATTTTCCAAAACATAGACTTGTTTCACTGCTATGTCATCTAACTGAGTTTTGGCTTCCACTTGTTGTTTGGCTAAATAAACTACAGCATTACCTCCCTTATGGAAGCAATCTGTCATCTCCTTTTTATGCAAATTGACCCCAAATCTAATAGATTTGGTATATTGAGCCAAAGTAAATTGGAGTTCCTTATAACTTTCATCTACATACTTATCAAGAGCTATTCTTTGCTCATCCATCTTAACTTGCAGTGCCACCAACAGTGAGGTGAAGTTAACTGCTAGAGTTGGTGGTTGAGAGACAGTCTGCAAGGCTTTCTTATAACCTAAGCTCTTCTTTCTGAGGACCATCAGTTTCCTCTTCTTGGCCCTGGAAACTTCTTCATTTTCAGAAGATTCAGATGAACTTGCTATGTCCACTGTGTGTTTTGGACTAGAGGGCAACCCTTTCTCAGTCCTTGGTTGCACCCCCTCAGTCCTTGGCTGCTCCCCCTCAGTCCTTGCATCTTGTATGTCAGGAAATAACTCTTCTAGAGTTACCTCTTAGTTTATTTGAATAGGAGGAATAGCTTGCTCTTTCTTAGTAGATTCTCCTCCTTCAATGTCAACAGTGTCTTCCATGGTAATGTCCTGATTTGGGACATGGTCTTGGATATTTTTATCAACATCAGTCAGGAGCATATCCAGTACATCATTCTCAGTATCCACAGCAGTTTGATTGATGTCTTAAACTACCTCAAGTATTGATTGAGTGGCTGCTTCACTATCTAATTCAGTTGTTTGAACAATTGGCTCTTGTTCATGATCTCCCCCTGAGAGTAATGCCTCTTGTTGAGCTAAAACTATAGAAAGCCCATTGGCTCCCCCTTGATGGGGCTCTTCCTGTACTTGATCCAGGTGGATGTTGCTTTCTGGAATCTGCTCCCCCTGCACCTGACCATCATCTACAGTCTATCGAGCAGGTGATTTCCTAGCATTCTCTGGTCTTTCTTCATCTGAGCTGAAGACCACTTCTTCTTCTGAATCACTGGAAGATTCAGTTGTCTTGTGGATTGGTTTCTTTTTTTGTTGTATCTATTTTGTTTATTTCTGTGGAGTATAAACATCCTTAGTCCGGACCATTTCCCATCTGGATAGTATCCTTAAATCTATTCTTCTCATATGGTTTATCTTAGATCCTGTTGTGTGATTCATCACTTCAGGAATATTCACAGTCAGATATAGGCTTAGTATTCGGCCCAGGTTTAGTTTCTTTAAACTTTCTTTGAACTTTTCAAAGATCACTGTAGACCAGTTGGTTTTGACCTTGAAGATGACTCTGGTCATTAGAGTGAACATATAGGCAGATATCCTTTCATGTCCTCCTGTTTTGCACAGAATTACTTTTCCTAAAATTTCAGAAAGAAATTTTCCCTAGGAGTTCATTCCCTTTCTGTGCATAGAAGATCCAATCTTGGTGGTGAGATCCAGTCCACACCATTGGAGAGCTTCTCTTGTCATGGAAGATGTTATTTTATCTTTTTCTTTAACCCTGGGTAGCTGAAATGTTTTACTTAAACTCTTCTAAGTGAGTTTGACCTTGGTTCCTTGTACAGATGACTTAATTTTTACCCCTTTTGAATCCAGAGATGCTGTCGTGTAGAATTCAAGAACCTCCTTTTTCCAAATCCTTGTAGCATCTGAGACCAAATACTCCAAGCCATTTTCTGTGATTAGGGTAATCACAGCTTTGATTTCTCTAGATCCACTCGCAAATACATCGCGAACTAGTTCATATCCTTCGTTGATGTTTTCTCCCAGCTTTGGCGCCATTCAGTATGAGAGAGAGAGAAAAGAAGGAAGATGAATGTTTGTCGACACAAGAATGTTGAGAGTGTAGTCGACAGGGGTTTACTTCCACCTATTTATATACTTCTAAACAAGGAAGGTCAACAAGCGGGTTGAAATAAACCTATTGTGTCGACATTGTTGGGATTGTGTCGACACAGACTACTAAAGTCTCGACAGAGAATTATTATTCTATATGTCGACACCAATTGCGATGTGTTGACACAAATAATCTTAAGAGCTTACACTAATCTCTGTGTGTCAACACAGACGACTGTATGTGTCGACACCAACATTTAAGTATCAGGATAGCTATGTGTCGACACCAAATTCTGAGTGTCGACACAATCTTCTGAATGTGTCGACAGAATTTTTCTTATGTGTCTACACCATCTACTAAGTGTCGACATCTTTGTCTTTAAGTGTCGACACACATTTACTTAGTCAAATTTGTCATTCTTATTCTAAGTTCAGCATGTCTAATTCAATTTTAAAATAATTGAATTTAGTTTCATCCAGTGGTTCGGTGAACATGTCAGCAATTTGAAAATTAGTATTGATAAATTCTAAACTTATATCTTCCTTTTCAACATGATCTCTAAGGAAATGAAATCTTATTTCTATGTGCTTTGTTCTGCTATGAGAAACAGGATTTCTAGCAATAGAAATGGCACTAGTAGAATCACAAAATAATGGATTTCTACTTACCTAGATTCCATAATCTTCAAGTTGATGTTGAATCCATAATAGCTGAGCACAGCAGCTACCTGCAGCAATATATTCAGACTCAGCAGTGGATATTGCCACACTTGCCTGTTTTTTGCTGCTCCATGACACCAATCTACTACCTAAAAACTGACATGTGCTAGTTGTACTTTTCCTGTCTTCTTTGCATCCTGCAAAGTCTTGATTTCCTTCAGTCTCCCCATCAAGTTGTACTACATTTTCTTCATCATCAGCTTGTGGGTCTTGTACCCCCCTGGACAACATCCATCATTTTCTTCATCCGGCCTTGCAGGTTGGTCTTCACTAATAGTTAGCTTGTCCATCTTTTCCTTCAAACCTGTAAAGTTACAAGGAGTACTAGACAGCTCACAGTTGATTAGTTTAGTTTCATCAAAAACTACATGGATAGATTCTTCTACAACTTGAGTAGTCAAGTTGTAGACTCTGTATGCCTTACTACCATTGTTGTACCCAAAAAATATCCCTTCTTGGGATTTGGCAGCAAACTTAGTTATATAGTACTTTTCATTATTAAGAATATAACACTTGCTACAAAAAATTCTAAAATAGGCTATATTTGGTTTTCTGCCTTTCATAATCTCATAGGGTGTCTTCTTGTGGCTTTTAGTGATGGATGCTCTATTAAGAACATGATATGCAGTGTTTATTACCTCAGCCCAGAAATATTCTGGGAGAGATGTGTCACTTAGTAGTGTTCTAACAGCCTCAATAAGAGTCATATTCTTTCTTTCAGCAATACCATTCTGCTGAGGAGTTCTTGGTGAGGAGAACTCTTGATGAATCCCTAGTTCTTCACAAAATCTTGGCATGCATTCAGACTGAAATTCAGTCCCATGGTCACTTCTAATTTTGACAACAGAACTGTTAAGTTCATTCTCAATTTGCCTAACAAAATTGTGGAAGACAGTAAGGGTTTCAGATTTCTGCCTCAGGAAGAAAACTCATGTAAATCTAGAATAGTCATATACAATCACAAATGTGTAGACTTTCCTACCTAGACTATGAACTGGCATAGGACCAAATAGATCCATATGCAGGAGGTACAAACACCTCACCGAGTCTTTGGTATCAAGACTATGGAAGGAGGTTTTGGTCTGTTTGCCTTTATGACAAGCTGAACACACACCCTCATGGATGCACTTGACCTGAGGACCATTCCTCACTAACTCCATACTATAGAGTTGTCATATTGACTTGTATTTCAGGTGAGACAGTCTCTTATGCCATTTGACACAATGAGAAGCTTTCTCATCTGCAACTAGACAAATAGGAAAGTTCTTATTCTCACAATCAAAGTTGAGACAATAAACATTTCCATTTCTATAACCTGACAAGATAACCTCTTGATCACTTGTCCTTCTAATTTAACAACCATTCCTAATAAAAGAGGTGTCATAACCAGATGACCCCCTTTTCAGATCCACCAAAGATCACTTTAGGTCCATTCTCTATAGGAGTATAATCCTTCAACATCCTTCTCGTTCCAATCATGTGCCTGGAACATTCATTGTCCAAGTACCATATTGGGGTATGGCCACTTGGACTCACCTGCATCAAATACAATTACTTAACCTTAGAACCCCAATAATTATTGGATTCTAGGTTCAGGTTAGACTGAAACTTGTCATACTTGCATGCAGCCTTTCTGGCAAGTAAGCTAGCATTCTTCCTGACAGTAGTGTTGTGCCAACAATCTAGGGCATAATGTCTCACTTTGCCACAACACCATCACTCATATCTATTGTATCGTTTCTTAGATACAGGCTTAACAGCATTGCTATCAGCAGACCTTAAAACTGTAGGTACAGTAGTCCTTTTCTTGAGTGCTGGGGCTGATGCATCAAACATTAATGATTCCTGATGATCATAATGTGTTTGTATATGGGTTGCCCTATTGGCAATTACACCCTTGTCATTCAGATTACCAGGCTTACTGTGACCATGTATAATGTCATGGTCATACTTGTTAGTAGACTGCATCACTTTCCTGAAAGCAATAGGGGGTTTGAAGGCTAGTGGCTGAACTGGGGCTTTGCCTCTTCTTTTGGAATTAGCTTCCCTAGTTCTTCCCTTGAATCCTAATCCTGTCTTACCCTTTTGGAGATTGAAGCCATCAATCAAGGGTAAGACTGACTTTGTCTTTGAGAATTTAGCAACAAGTTCCCTCTCTTTTTGAAGTCTAGCTTCCAGACTCTTGATTTGATCATTTTTTGAATGTAATTGTACCCATCTGAATAACAGTTATGTTTTTCAGTTTGACAACTTCATTCATTTTTATATCCAGCATCTTTTCTGAATCTGATGCAGCCAGTTTAATGGATGTAATTTCCTTAGCCTGGTTTTTAACAAGGTTTCTACTTCTCTTAAGTGCTTGCAATATATCACTATACTCATCAATAAGTTGATGAACATCCCCTTCAGATTTAGAATCATCCACATCTCTTGATGCAGATGCTTCTGATTCTGATCCAGTATAATAATCAGAAACTGTAGATAGGCTATTTACCTTGCTGGGACATACTTGATCTCATGGGAGTTCCTGCCTCATCTTTACATAGCCAAGCCTATATAATCTACAACTTGAAAAGCCAAGTTGTAGAAGAGTCAGTGCATGTAGTCTTTGATGAGTCTAGCATGATTAACAGGGTGTTGTCAAGCCCCTCTTTCAGTATTGTAGGTAAATAACAGATGATGGATAATCTAACCATCAAGGAAGTAGAACCAGCTATCCAGAATGAAGTGGATATTCCAGATGGTCCATCAGACACACTTGGAGCAGATGAAGATCGGCAAGGAACTGTTCTTGAAGATGATGCTGAAAGAAGATTACCTCCAGCAACAAGGCATTTAAGAGACCATCCAGCTCACCAAATCATTGGTGAACCAAGCCATGGAGTAGTGACAAGAAGAAGGAATCCGAAAGCAGCCATGTATGCAAGCTTTCTGTCACAAGTGGAGCCAAAGAAATTTGAAGAGGCCAACATAGATCAATTCTGGATAATGGTTATGCAAGAGGAACTGAACCAGTTCAAAAGATGTAAAGTCTGGAAGCTAGTTCCCAAACATCATGGACATAATGTCATTGGTGTCAAGTGGATTTATAGAAACAAGCTTGATGAAAATGACATTATAATTAAAAATAAGGCAAGATTAGTAGCTAAGGGGTATAGACAGGAAGAAGGCATTGATTTGGATCAAACTTTTGCCCCTGTAGCAAGATTGGAGGCCATAAAATTATTCTTTGCATATGTTGTACACAAGGTATTTAAGGCCTACCAGATGGATATGAAGTCAGCCTTCCTGAATGGTGACTTAAAAGATGAAGTCTATGTTGAACAACCTCCAGGTTTTGTAGTTCCTAACTCACCTGATTCTATTTATAGACTTAGGAAAGTTTTATATGGGCTAAAGCAAGCCCCTGGAGCATGGTATGAGACATTGTCTTGCTTCTTCATTGAGAACAAATTCTCAAGGGGGAAGATAAACAAGACTCTATTCCTTAGGGAGTCTAAGGGTGCGATAATCCTAATACATATCTATTTAGATGACATCATCTTTGAATCTACTAATGACAACCTCTGTAGGAAGTTGCCAAACTTATGCAGGGGAAGTTTGAGATGAGCAATATGGGTGAACTTAAGTTCTTCTTGGGTCTCCAAGTAAGACAAACTCATGATGGCTTGTCCATATCCCGGTCTAAGTTCACTAGGGTGTTAATAAAGAAACTTGGTATGGAAAATTCCTCCACCATGAGAATTCTCATGGGATCAAGTATGTTCATATATAAAGATGAGGCAGGAAAACCTGTTGATGAGATTTTGTAAAGGGGATAATTAGTTCAAAGCCATCAGCCCTCTGTAGTGATGATCTTCAGTCCCATTCATTGAGTCCAGCATTTGCAAGAACTCAGATTCTACTGAATCCTCTTCAGTAGTAAACAATCCTATATAAGCTTTAGCTTCTGTCTCTTCTCCTGAATCTAATGATGAGGAATCAGTCTAGCTTTTTTGCTTCTTTGCAACCAAGGATCTCTCCTTCTTGCCCTTATTTTGCTGCTTCTTTTTTATCTTTAGATTCCTTTTTTTATCATGACAATCAGCTATGACATGCCCTGGCCTGTTGCAGCAATAACAAACAATTTTAGAAGAAATTTATTTACTGGGATTAGAGCCATACCTGTCATCCTTAGATGCTTTCTTCTTCTTGTAATAGTCATCCTTGGAGTAGGATGAAGATGGCTTTGTTCTCCATTTCTTCTTCTTCATGAACCATTGAAACTGCCTTATGAAGGCAGCAAAATCTTCATCTGATTTGTGACTGTCTGAAGTGTTGATGTCAGAATTTTCAGATTCAACTTCAGCCATTTTCCTGGGATGAGAAGGTGACTTTCTCCTGCCCTTTCTTGTAGATTCATCCTTAAAGGCAACTGACTTTTCTCTGTAGTCAGACTTATTGCTTTTATCCTCCTCCTTTCTAGCAGTGAGCTGCATCTCATAGGATAATAGTTTTCCAAAAAAGGTTGGTGGAGGTGTATCTACAAGCTTGGCCACCTCTCTGATGGCACATATTTTAGTATCTCAATCCTTGGTTAGGGATCTGAGAAACTTGTCATTTAATTCATAGTGCTAAAGACTCTTTCATAGGTCATTAGCTTATTAACAATTCTAAAGAATTTCTTATAGCATTCAGCTATGCTATCTGTCTTAGCTTATCTAAAGCTTTCATATTCTTGATTTAGCATGGACTTCCTATCCTCTCTCACTTCTTCTGTTCCCTCCATGTAGACAATCAAATTGTCCCACATCTCCTTGGAGGTTTTGCAATGAACTAGATTCTGGAATGTAGAGTCATTTATGGCACTTACAATTATGTTATGTGCCCTCTTGTCTAAGGTTGCTAGGATGATCTCTTCCTTAGTCATTTCTGAATAACTTTTAGGAGTCTTGAGATTAGCATCAAGAACTGATATATTCATAGGAATAAATGGCCCTTCTAGCACTGTGATATAAATTCTTGGATCCATGAACAATCTGACCCTCTCTTTCCATATGCCAAAATTTTCTTTCCTACAGATAGGAAGCTTCACGTGTACAACCCCGTGTCCGGCGAGCAAGACCACCAGGGGGCGAGCAGATCAGGCTAAGAGCGGCAGGCGAGCTCGGCAGCGGCAGGGGCGAGGCTGAGCTCGGCAAACGTCGACTAGAGATCGGCGATCAGTGACCCCAGAGCTCGGCGTTCGCCAGGCGAGCCACAGCTCGCGTCCTCATAGTGGAGCTCAGCAGCGGTAGGCGAGCAGTACATGCTAAGGTGGACAGAGCTCCCAGCTCGCCTGGGTGTCAGAGGTACTTTTTACTGTTCTACCCCTGCTGGTCTGCCCATAGCCCTTCAAAACAGCGGAGTTTGGCTGTTGGCAGACCCAGCCGAGGGTTTTCTGGTAATTTCAGGTCAGTAATTTTGGTTATTGGCAGTCCGAATTTCAAAAGCTATAAATAGGACCCAAGGGGTACCCCAGAAGGCAGTTTTCTTCCTGTGCACTTCTTCCCAAAATCTTCAAGTGCTTTCTGAGGGTACCTTAGCTCGGCCTCTGGCTAAGGAGGGGAAGCGCTCTGAGATCTTCCGGGCTTGTGGTGGGACCTCCCTGCCGAGCCCTTGGGGTTGTTTCTCCTTGTTTTGTTGTTTTTCTTCCAGGAGCGAAGTAGGCGCGAGACCACCCCTTTCCCCAAGGGCGAGCCGGTTTCAACATTTTGGTGCGGTGAGCGTGGACAGTGGTTAGTGCAGAAAAGCGCCCGCGAGCTCAATGACGGGACAAGGATCCGACAGGCTGAGCTCGCCGCCCCCCCCCCCCCGCCTCTCGCAACGGTGGGAATGTTTGAAGACTTCAGAAACGAGGTGCTGACTCTGGTCAAGTTCGCACTCGGCACGCGGGCTGAGTGCTCGACTCCGGCAATCCAGATCGCGGCTGCCCCCTCATTGGGCGAGGACGCTCCCGGCAGGCGAGCTGGGAAGGAAGTGGCCGAGGAAGGCCGAGGGTGCGAGCTCCCCGGGCGCGAGCTCTTCCCCGGCTCGGCAGGCCGAGGTCGCTTCGGCGAGCTGGGCTCGCGAGACTCGCCAGCTCGCCCAGTGGGGGGAGAGAGCCATTTCAGCGAGCTGGTCTCTTCAGCTCCAGTTCCAGATGGGTTCAGGGAGCCCGAGATGTCCTATTACACTAGGAAGGGAGACCCGGTCCAGCATGTCCAATGGTTCGAGGACGTGGTCTCCATCCGTCAGATGTCGGATGGATTCAAGTGCCGGCTCTTCGCCATCACACTCCGGGAAAAGGCGAGAGAGTGGTTCCACCAGTTACCGGCCAGCTCCATCTACTGCTTCGAGGACCTGCGCCGAGGATTCATGCTGAGATTCACCACCTCGAAGAAGAGGAAGAAGGAGTCTGAGTCTTTGTTTCACATTAAGCAGGGGATGAACGAGATGTTGGGGAGCTACGTGGACCGATTTCAGGAGGAGGTTACTCAGGTCCAGGAGATGTCGGGCCATAGTCTGATGATGGCCTTTACCCTGGGCCTGCAGCAGGGATTCTTCCGAATGGAGCTGAAAAGAGTTCCTCCCCTCTCCTATGAGGAGTTGATGGAAAGGGCGGCGAGAGAGGTTGACGGGGAGGCGTCAAACCCGGAGTTTGCAAGGAAGTTGGCCAGGTGGGCCATAGAGGAAGAGAGGGAGTCAAAGGGAGGAAGAGGACAGGAGGAGAGAAGAGGGGAGTCCAGGTAGAGATAGCAGAGGCAGCTCTAAGGGCCGCAGCAGCCGGGGTGGGGACGTTAGGAGCCCAACCGTCGGTTGGGCTGGAGGCCTGAGTGGCAGGGGCATGGACCACAGAGAGGGAACTTCGGAAGGGGTCATTTTTAGGGGAGGCAAGACCAATTCCACCCCCCGGGCTGGAGGCAGGGCCAGAGGCCCCGGCTCCCCGATCAAGAAGAGGCCATGGCCATAGCCTTGGGGGCCAGGAGAGGAGTGTGGAGGAGGAGGAGAAGAGAGGTCAGGGTGGAGCTGCCCTATTACGACTTCCATCAGGAAGAGGGGCATGCAACGGCCACCTGTCCGGAGTTCCTCGAGATGAGGGGGAATAGGGAGCAGCAGCAGCAGCAAGGGAGACAGGAAGTGAGGATTGAGAAGGTCCTGCCTCGGGCGGAGGAGGATCGGTGCGAAGACCGGGTGGATGTGGGGACCTGAGGGGGAATCGGGGTGATCCACGGGGGAGTAGGGATCGAGGCCTCCCACAAGGCCAGTCTCCACACCATGTACCGGCGGAGCGTCGCCTCTACATCCCAAACCCCACCACCGGAGGAGAGGATCACCTTCTCCAGGAGTGATATACCAGACCACGAGGATCCGTTCTGCGATGCGCTGGTCATCAAGGCGGCCATCGAGAACTTCACTGTCTCTCGGATCCTCGTGGACAACGGGAGTTCCGTCAACGTCGTCTTCAAAAAGGCGTTCGATGCGATGAAGGTGGAGGCAAGAAGGGTGCTGATCTCGGATGGCCCCCTGTTCGGGTTTTCAGGAGAAAGGAAGGAAGTAGAAGGAGGAGTTGGACTCCATGTCACCTTGGGGGGGCAGTCTCGAAACTACAAGTTCGTCATTGTGGACGCCCCCAGCAGCTACAGCGCCATCTTTGGGAGGCCCCTGATCAGCGCCTTCCGCTGCGTCCCCTCATCTTTTCATCAATGCTTGAATTTCAACGCCGAGGGGGTCCAAGTCAGGGTTAGGGGAGACCCGAAGGTGGCGCGGGAGTGTTATGTCACTGCGGTGAATACCATCTCCTGGCAGGAGGGAGCCGAGGAGATGGGGCGAAGGATGGAGGAGGTCGAGCAGGAAGCAGGAGGGGAGGAGCTGGGAGTGAAGGACTGCGTAGAGGAGGCGGCAGGAGGAGATCTGGAGGAGGTGACCGAGGTGAGGGTCGTGGGAGGAGAGATGGAGGTAGAGGTCCCCGTTCCGGAGGAAGGGGATGCAGAGGGATGGGGGGAGCTATCCAGGCTGGAGGCAGCAGAGGAAGTGGTGGATATGGAAGTGCTCACCCGAGGAGGAAGGATGGAGAAGATCCGCGTCAGCGGGGGGCTGACCCCGGAGGACCAAGGCAGGATGCTGGAGTGCATCCAGAAGAATGTGGACATCTTCGCCTGGAACGCCGCGGAGATGCCGGGGGTTGACGCGGATGTGGCTTGCCACCGCCTCAACCTGGACCCGGGAACACGCCCCGTTCAGCAGAAAAAGAGGTCCACTGCGGACAAGCTGGCGGAGCCCATCCGGGAGGAGGTGGCGAAGCTCCTCAAGGCCGGCTTCGTGTCTGAGATTCAGTACCCCGGCTGGGTCTCCAACGTGGTTATGGTTAAAAAAGGGGATGACCGATGGAGGATGTGTATCGACTTTTCCTTACTTAATAAAGCTTGTCCTAAGGATTGTTATCACTTGCCTCGGATCGACGCGCTGGTTGACTCATCCGTCGGTTTTTCTGTAATGAGTTTTTTGGATGCTTTTTCAGGTTACCACCAGATCAGGATGCACCCCCCAGACATCAAGGATGTCTCGTTCATCACAGGGGATGGATGCTACTACTACAAGATGATGCCCTTTGGGTTGAAGAATGCTGGGGCTACCTACCAGAAAATGATGGACAGGGTCTTCAAGTAGCAAAGGGGAAGAAATTTGGAGGTGTATGTAGATGACCTCATGATTAAGAGCCAGGATGTGGACTCCCACCTCCGGAACTTGGAGGAGACCTTCACCACCCTGCGCAAATACAAGATGCGATTGAACCCTCTAAAATGTGTCTCTGGGTCCAGCAGGAGGAAGTTCTTGGGGCACCTCCTCACCCCCGCGGGGGTCGAGCCGAATCCAGATAAGGTCCGGGAAATCTTGGAATTGGGATCCTCGCGGAACGCAAAGGAGATCCAGCGGCGGACAGGGAAGCTGGCAGGGCTGAGTCGCTTCCTTTCACGGGCAGGAGAAAAGTGCTCCCCCTTCTTCAAAACGCTAAGGGGAGGTCAGAGGTTTGAATGGACCAAGGGGTGTGAAGAGGCATTCCAGGCCCTCAAGGTGCAGTTGACACAGGCCCCGCTACTCCAAGGGCCGAAGGAGGGGGAGGACCTGTTCTTATATCTGGGGGTCGGGACGGAGGCATTGAGCTCGGTCCTAGTTCGTGAAGAGGGGAAGAGGCAGCTCCCAGTTTATTACGTGAGCCGGGTCCTAAAGAAGGCCGAGCTTAGGTATCCGATTTTAGAAAAGCTAGCCTTCGCACTAATCATCTCGGCTCGGAGGCTGCGACCTTACTTCCAGGCACACTCAATCCGAGTGGTGACTGACCACCCCCTCCGCAACATCTTCGAGGGGGTGGAGCATTCGGGCAGGTTGGCTAAGTGGTCGGTGGAGATGAGCGAGTTCGACATCTCCTTCATTCCGCGGCTCTCGATCAAAGCCCAGGCGATGGCCGACTTTCTTGCTGACTACGTGGTTGAAGTGGCGGAGGAAGAGCTCACTCGCCCGGCCCCTTGGAAGGTGAGGGTGGATGGAGCCTCGGGAAGGCATTCCCTAGGGGTGGGGGTGATCCTAGAAAGCCCTCAAGGGACCCGAATCGAGCAGACTGTGGTGGTACACTTTCCCATTACCAACAACCAGGCCGAGTACGAGGCCGTGATAGCGGGGCTTCACCTGGCCAGGGAGCTTGGAGTGTCGGATGTGGAGGTCCTCACAGACTCCCTGGTAGTAGCCTCCCAAATCAACGGGGAGTTCGAGGCAAGGGATCCCACCCTGCGATCATACTTGGCCAAAGTAAAGGGGATCATTGGCACTTTTCAAACTTTCACCATCCGACATGTGCCCAGGGAAGAGAATGAACAAGCCGATCAGTTGGCTAAGCATGGTCCCCAGGTGGGGGGCACCATCACCGACATGTTCCTCCCCTCCATCGAAGAAGGAGAGCTCATGGAAATCGATCAACAAGCTTCATGGATGGATCCAGTGGTGGTTTTTCTCTCCACAGGAGAGTATCCGGAGGGGGTAGACAAGAAGAAGCTGAGGCATAAGTCAGCATACTACCTCCTCCAGGACGGGCAGCTATACAGGAAGACCCTCTCAGGGATGCTAGCCCGCTGTGTAACCGAGGAAGAAGCGTGAAGGATCTTGGAGGAAGTCCACTCCGGGGAATATGGGAGTCACTCCGGGAGTCGGATCCTGGAAGGGAGGATAGTCAGGCAAGGTTATTTTTGGCCCACCCTAGGCCGAGACGCTGCAGAGTTCGCAAGAAGATGTCACAAGTGCCAGCTGTTTGCCCCTCTCCAGCTACAGCCGGCCCAGCGGCTCCGAAGTATCACGGCCCCATGGCCCTTCGCAATTTGGGGAATGGATTTGGTTGGGCCGTTCCCCCAAGCCAGCGGCCAGAGAAGGTTCCTCCTAGTGATGATTGACTACTTCTCAAAATGGATGGAGGTGAAGGCGTTGGCCAAGGTGACCTCCCAGGTGATCAGGAATTTTGTTTGGGGGGAGATCATCTGTCGCCATGGGCTGCAGCAGGCCATCGTCACGGACAACGGGCCCCAATTCGCCAGTGCCGAGTTCACCAGCTTCTGCGAACAGCTTGGGATCGACGTCAGGTTCGCCTCGGTCCATCACCCCAGGAGTAACGGGCAGGTGGAGGCCGCAAACAAGATCATCGTCAACCTCCTCAAAAAGAAGGTGGAGAACCTAAAAGGGAGCTGGGTGGAGCAGCTTCCCGGGGTTCTTTGGGCCCTGAGGACCACCCCCAACACAGCTACAGGAGAGACCCCCTTCAAACTCTCCCACGGGTGCGAGGCAGTGCTCCCCATTGAATTCGAAGTCCAAACACCGTGAGTCAGGGTGGCGAAGGAAGGCCGTGAGGAATGGCAAACAGAAAATGAGGAGGAACTGAGGCTTTCCCTTGACATGGTGGAAGAGGTAAGAGACCTTTCCGCTATCTGGCAGGAGGAGGTGAAAATAAGAATGGCCAAGTACTTTGACAAGCATGTCAGGGTCAAGCAGTTCGTGGAGGGGGACTTGGTGCTGAAGAAAGTAGATGCGGCAGGGAGGTCAGTGTTAGAAAGTAGCGAAAAGAAGCGAAAAGTAGAGAACAAGCGGATAAGCTTTTGAATAATTGAAACTTTATTATCCAAAAAATGTACCTATTACAATGGTATGCCCTCCTTTATATAGAATGGAGGAGAGATGAGAGAATACAAATAAGAGATGTGGGACTAAAATTTACAGGACTAAACGGACTATACAAAACAAACCGCACAAGCCGCGCGGTTAGATAGCAGGGCTAACCGCACGGCTACCACCAGAGAGGAAGAGAGACCGCCAGAGTAGACCGCCAGACCGCCCGGCCTCCAAGCCGGCTGAGACAAACCGCCAGACCGCGCGGTCTTCAACCCGCCAGGACAAACCGCCAGACCGCCCGGTCACCAACTTCAACACTCCCCCTCAAGCTGGAGCATATATATCGATCATGCCCAGCTTGTCGCAGATGTGGAAAAAGGAAGCGGACACCGGCTTGGTGAAGACATCTGCCAACTCGTTGTCGGAAGTAACAAATGGAGTGCAAATCTGTTTCTTCAATATTTCTTCCCGAATAAAATGACAGTCGACTTCTATGTGTTTTGTTCTCTCATGAAAGACCGGATTTTTGGAAATGTGTATCGCGGCCTTATTGTCACAGAACATAGGAAGAGGATAGTTGTAAACCTCTCCTAAGTCAAGCATGAGAGCCCGCAACCACTTCAACTCACATGTAGTCGATGCCATGCTGCGATATTCCGCCTCTGCACTGGACCTGGAAACGACAGACTGTTTCTTGCTCTTCCAACTCACAAGATTGCCTCCAACAAATGTGCAGAAACCTGAAGTCGATTTGCGGTCCCCTTTGTCATCCGCATAGCTTGAATCAGAGTACGCTTCAACCCTAAGGTGACCATTGTTCTGAAATAAGAGTCCTTTCCCTGGAGCAGCTTTAATATATTCTAATATCCTCAGAGCAGATTGTAGATGACACTCCCTCGGAGCTTGCATGAACTGGCTCACCTTGCCAACAGCATAAGAGATGTCGGGTCTGGTTACCGTGAGATATATGAGCTTGCCCACCAGATGCCGGTATCTCGTAGGATCGGAGAGAAGAGGTGAGTCATCTGTCCAAGTTTTATCTTCTCCAACAGCCATAGGACAACGTGCAGGTTTAGCACCAGTCAGTCCTGCCTCCTTTAAAAGATCAAGAGCATACTTCCGTTGTGAAAGGACCATGGAGTTGGGCTTTCTAGAGATTTCAATGCCCAGAAAGTATTTCGGGGAGCCCATATCCTTTGTGACCAGATGTTGACGAAGGTGTTTCTTGGTCATCAATATCCCATCCTGGTCATCGCCAGTAAGAAGAATGTCATCAACATAAACCGCAAGAACAACAAGACCAGAGGCGGTTTTCCGAACAAACAAGGAGTGATCTGCTGAGCTTCTTGTAAAACCAATGGCCGCAACAATGCCACTGAACTTGTCAAACCAGGCACGAGGACTCTGTTTGAGGCCATAGATAGCCTTCTTTAGCCGGCATACCCGTGTCTCCCCCTGAGCAACATACCCAGGAGGTTGCTCCATGTAAACATCCTCTTGCAGATCACCATAGAGGAAGGCATTCTTAACATCTAGCTGCGAGATGGGCCAATCCCTGTTGACAGCCACAGAGAGAAGAACCCGAATAGTGCTGAGACGGGCCACAGGAGAGAAAGTGTCAAAGTAATCAATCCCATAAGTTTGGGTAAAACCCTTGGCAACCAGGCGAGCCTTATAACGATCCACACTGCCATCCGGTAGAAACTTCACCACGAAGACCCAGCGACAGCCAACAACATCGGTGCCGAAGGGAGGAGGAACAAGGGTCCAGGTGCCCCGTTCAGTTAGAGTAGCAATCTCCTCATCCATGGCATCTTTCCAATGAGGAATAGTAAGGGCCTCCTGGTAGGAACGGGGGGTGGCAGTGGCCGAGATAGCCAGTGCAAAAGCTCGGCGAGCAGGGGTAAGACGATCATAGGAAACCACTGCAGCAAGCGGGTGTTGGGTACAGGCCCGAACTCCTTTGCGAAGAGCAATCGGGAGATCCAGGTCAGCAGGTGCCTCAGGCCCGAACCCCTGATCGGCCTGATGCTCCAGGTCAGCAGGTGCCTCAGTATCCGGCGTATCCGTGGTGGAGAGAGCTGGCCCGGGAGTAGAGAGAGATGGCAGCGGAGTGGAGGGAGAAAGCGGAGTAGAGGGGGGAGATGATGAGGATGGGGAAGACGGTGGAGTGGGTGGAGAGGGCGGAACAGCAGTGGGAGCAGAGGGAATGGATGGGTTGGTATGAGAAGTAGGAGTAGGAGGAGGAGAAGAGGAAGCGGGAGAGAAGTAAGAGGCATTGGCAAAGAAGGTGACATCCGCAGAGACAAATTGCTTGCGGGTAACAGGGTCAAAGCAGCAATATCCTTTCTGAGTGGGAGAGTAGCCCAGAAAGACACATTTGGTGGCACGTGGTGAGAGTTTGTCACGGGTGGCAGCGGGAGAGTGCACAAAAGCGGTGCACCCAAAGATGTGTAGAGGAAGAGGAAAGGGATCCTTGTCTGGATAAAGAATGGAGAAGGGGGTAGCACCGTGGAGAACTGTGGAGGGAAGGCGATTGATGAGATAGCAGGAGAGGAGGACAGCATATCCCCAATAGGAGCGAGGAACATGCATTTGAGTCATCATAGTGCGAGCGACATCAAGAAGGTGACGGTTTTTGCGTTCCGCCACCCCATTTTGTTGGGAGGTGTAGACACAACTTGTTTGACGAATAACACCATGGTGAAGACAAAAGGAGGAGAAGTCGTGGCTAAGATACTCCTTAGCATTGTCAGAACGAAGGAGTTTAATAGACGTATCAAACTGAGTCTTAACCATAGAATAAAAGGAGGTCCAAACAGAGAACAGCTCGGAGCGATCTTTGAGAAGATATACCCACGTACATCGAGAGAAATCATCAATGAAGGTGACAAAATAGGAACTACCCCGACCGATGGTGAGGTTAGGAGCGGGTCCCCATATGTCAGAGTGAACGAGGTCGAACGGACGGGAAGAGCCCCGACTTTGCGTTGGGGGGAAGGATGAGCGGTGATGTTTGCCAAGTTGACATGCATCACAGTTTAGAGGAGGATGATGAGGAGGGAGGTGCGGGAAGAGCTGGCGGAGAATTCGGGGAGGAGCATGTCCAAGGCGAAGATGCCATTGGAGAAGATCTGTAGAGGAGGAGGAGAAGGCGGAGAAAGCAGAAACGTTGTCGAGGAAGTAGAGGCCACCACTCTCAGTCCCGGTAGCAATCGTCCGTTGGGAATCCGGATCCTGAAAGGTACAAGAGCTAGGGGTGAATATGACAGAACACCTTAGTTGCTTGCATAAAGAAGTAACCGATAATAAGTTGCACGGAAACTTGGGCACATAGAAGGTATCAGCCAGGCAGAGAGAGGGAGTGACTTGAACCATGCCCGTCCCATGGACCGGGGAGGGAGATCCATCAGCAATAATGACCGGGGGCAACTGAGCATGTGTGTCAAGAAGAGAGAAATATTGAGGATTGCCGGTCATATGATTGGTTGCACCAGAGTCGATGAGCCATCTGCCGTGAGTAACAACATGAGCACTACCAGAAGAGGTGACCACGGAGGCGGACAGGCCTGAGGAGGGAAAAGCCATGGAGGCAAGAGAGGAGCAGGCCGCGATGATAAGAACAAGCCGCAAGAAGAGAAAAGAGCACCAAGCCGGGCGAACAGCAACAGGTCGGGCGGCTAGGAAGGCCGCTACCAAGAAGCAGAGCAAAGCAGAGGGAAAGAAGTCGCACGGCTTGAAAAAGTCGGGCGAACAGAGGAGAACAGGTCGCACGGCAAAAGATGAGGCCGGCGCGACGAGCAAGCAGGAACGGGTAGAGGGGAATAACAAGTAGCGCGAACAGCAGCGGCTAGCAAGAGGTCAAAGGCACAGCGGGGAAGAGGTCGCGCGGACTAAAAAGGCCGAGCGAACAGAAGAGAGGAGAAGGGCAGGTGACCGCGACCAAGATGGGGGTGAGAAAGGAACAACCCGCACGGTCAGGCAGATCACAGCAGCAAACCGCGAGTATAGGGGCAAGCGGAGATGGGGAAAGCAGAAGCGGACAGGGAGAAGAAGTCCGCAGCGGGTAGACACAAGCCGCAAAGACTATGAGAGGCAAGAAAGAGCAAGGAGCGCGACGACAAGGAAACAGGTCGCTGCGAAAAGGCACCAGGAGAAGAGAACAAGAAGCAAGCCGCGCGAACAGAGCAGCGGACAGAAACAAGCCGCGCGGATAGAAGCAAGCCGCGCGGACAGAAGAGAAGGCAAGCCGCGAACAAGTCGCAGAACGCGGAAAACAAGCCGCGAACAACAGAGAGCGCACAGAATCAGGAGGAAATGACCGTGTCCTCTGATACCATGTTAGAAAGTAGCGAAAAGAAGCGAAAAGTAGAGAACAAGCGGATAAGCTTTTGAATAATTGAAACTTTATTATCCAAAAAATGTACCTATTACAATGGTATGCCCTCCTTTATATAGAATGGAGGAGAGATGAGAGAATACAAATAAGAGATGTGGGACTAAAATTTACAGGACTAAACGGACTATACAAAACAAACCGCACAAGCCGCGCGGTTAGATAGCAGGGCTAACCGCACGGCTACCACCAGAGAGGAAGAGAGACCGCCAGAGTAGACCGCCAGACCGCCCGGCCTCCAAGCCGGCTGAGACAAACCGCCAGACCGCGCGGTCTTCAACCCGCCAGGACAAACCGCCAGACCGCCCGGTCACCAACTTCAACAGTCAACATCCGTAGGGAAGCTCAATCCCAGCTGGGAGGGACCATTCATTATAAAGGTAGCCTTGGGGTCAGGGGGCTACCGACTCCAACATGTAGAGGGCGAGACCCTGAATCTCACCTGGAGTGGTGACGACCTCAAACGATTTTTCCCCTGAAACATGTAAGCAGCACTTTGATTATAATAAATTCCTTCAAGCTCTCTGATATCGTTGTAATTAGCCTGCATGGTGGAATGTGATGTATTTTGGACCCCGAGCAGATCCCGCTGTCAGGCTCTCACCTAGCTGGCAGGGCTGGAAGTCACTCGGTGTCATCCTTGGCCTCGAGCAGATCCCGCTGTCAGGCTCTCACCTAGCTGGCAGGGCTGGAAGTCACTCGATGGTGGTAGTAGCGGACCCCGAGCAGATCCCGCTGTCAGGCTCTCACCTAGCTAGCAGGGCTGGAAGTCACTCGGTGTCATCCTTGGCCTCGAGCAGATCCCGCTATCAGGCTCTCACCTAGCTGGCAAGGCTGGAAGTCACTCGATGGTGGTAGTAGCGGACCCCGAGCAGATCCCGCTGTCAGGCTCTCACCTAGCTGGCAGGGCTAGAAGTCACTCGGTGTCATCCTTGGCCTCGAGCAGATCCCGCTGTCAGGCTCTCACCTAGCTGGCAGGGCTGGAAGTCACTTGATGGTGGTAGTAGCGGACCCCGAGCAGATCCCGCTGTCAGGCTCTCACCTAGATGGCAGGGCTGGAAGTCACTCAGTGTCATCCTTGGCCTCGAGTAGATCCCGCTGTTAGGCTCTCACCTAGCTGGCAGGGCTAGAAGTCACTCGATGGTGGTAGTAGCGGACCCCGAGCAGATCCCGCTGTCAGGCTCTCACCTAGCTGGCAGGGCTGGAAGTCACTCTGTGTCATCCTTGGCCTCGAGCAGATCCCGCTGTCAGGCTCTCACTTAGCTGGCAGGGCTGGAAGTCACTCGATGGTGGTAGTAGCGGACCCCGAGCAGATCCCACTGTCAGGCTCTCACCTAGCTGGCAGGGCTGGAAGTCACTCGGTGTCATCCTTGGCCTCGAGCAGATCCTGCTGTCAGGCTCTCACCTAGCTAGCAGGGCTGGAAGTCACTCGATGATGGTAGTAGCGGACCCCGAGCAGATCCCGCTGTCAGGCTCTCACCTAGCTGGCAGGGCTGGAAGTCACTCGGTGTCATCCTTGGCCTCGAGCAGATCCCGCTGTCAGGCTCTCACTTAGCTGGCAGGGCTGGAAGTCACTCGATGGTGGTAGTAGCGGACCCCGAGCAGATCCCGCTGTCAGGCTCCCCCCCCCCCCCAGCTGGCAGGGCTGGAAGTCACTCGGTGTCATCCTTGGCCTCGAGCAAATCCCGCTGTCAGGCTCTCACTCAGCTGGCAGGGCTGGAAGTCACTCGATGGTGGTAGTAGCGGACCCCGAGTAGATCCCGCTGTCAGGCTCTCACCTAGCTGACAGGGCTGGAAGTCACTCGGTGTCATCCTTGGCCTTGAGCGAATCCCGCTGTCAGGCTCTCACCTAGCTAGCAGGGCCGGAGGTCACTCGATGGTGTCGGCCTTGAAGTCGTCAGGTGCAGGTCAAAGTCTGTGGCAGGAAGCAAAGGGGAAGGGTTCTGTCAGGGCGAGCTCGGGCTCGGCGAACTCAGCTCGGCATAATCAAGAAGGCAAACCGGGCTGGAGGGCTCTGCATGGGCTAGTTCGAGCTCGTCACTCCCGGCTCGGCATTGGCGAGTAGGCCGCAAGCCCAGGCATCGCCAAAGGAAGATAAGCCGGACCGGGACACCTCGCCCCCCTTGGCCCATTACACTTCAAAGAATTTCCTCTTTGACGGGCCCAACCTGGGTGGCTCGCGTGCGAGTAATAGTGGTGTGGTATGGGCGGAGAGCAACTCGCCCCGAAATCGTTTGGGGGTCGGCGAACACTCTACTCGCGTCTCACTCGCGTGCACGCTCTCATAATCACTCTACTCGCGGAACCCGTCTCTGCGAGGTCGCGGGAGGAAGCACTCGCATGCAGTTAGAGCACAACAAGCATAGTAAAGAAAGGAAATGACACCGGTAAGAGCAAAAAACTTTCATTAATTATTTACAAAGTTATAGGAAGCCCGCCTCGGCGAGCAATAAAAAAGAGGAAAAAAGAAAAAATACAAGGCTATCCGCTGGCCTCGCCCCCTCCGCCGGGCTGGTCCTCGTCGTCGCCCGAAGGATCCTGGAAGCTCTTCCCGAACATTGCATCCAGGCTATCTTCCTTCTCGCTGGGCGGCATCGCCGGAAACAGACTCGGCATCAGGTCCCGAGCAGAGATCTCCCCGCACCCTTCCACCAGCACCCCGGAGTCCCTCATCATCGCGAGGGTGCACTCGGCGGTTTGGATTGAGTTGATCTGCAGTCTCTCGACGAGGTCGGCCTCGCCGAAGATACGCGGGCTCTTGTAGGGGAGTGTGGGATCGATGTCGTGCGACGGGAAGAATATCTCCGCCTGGCGACGCACCTCGCCGAGAAGGTGCTGGTTCTCCCCCTTCAGCTTCGCGTTCGCGCCCTCCAGCTCACCAAGGCGTGCGCGCAGTCGGCCGATCTCCTCCCCTTGCTCGGCGTTGCTAGCCTGGAGCTCCCCAGCAGCGCCGGCATCCGCGGCCAGTTGCGCGCGCAGCCGGCTGACCTCCTCCCCCAGCTCAGTGTTGCGGGCCTGGAGCTCGCCCGCCGCCTTGGCATCCTAGAGAAAAGCCCGTTTAGCAGCAGCACAAAGCTTTCTAAGTAAAAGAGAGCGATGCGTAACACTTACCAACCCGCCAACAGTCTGGGCGAGAAGACCGTCCGCGATGCCGAGCCGCCTCGCCTGATCGGCGACCTGCTCCTTGGCGAGGTCGCGAGCCTGCTTGGCCTTTTCGAGCTGGTGGCTGAGGGCGAAGCTGCGGCGCGCCAGCATATGGTGCATCTCCAGAGTCCGCAGGTGGGACTGCAGACCCTCGTGGCCGAGCTGTCGGAGGGTCGTCCTCTTGTAGGCCTCGGTATCCTCCCGACCATAAAGGTCGAAGCCGAGGGCGTAGGCGTGACCGATGGCGGGCTCGTGGTCGTGCCAGGACGGGTGCAGAGTGGAGACGGAGAATCGATGAGCGAGCTCGTCCCACTGCAGCATGGGCTCGCCCGCGGCATCCTTCCAGCGCGCGCCGAAGTTGAAGAGGGGGTGCTGCTTCGGCGACGCGCGCTCGCGGGCAGCCCTCTTCGCCGAAGGAGGAGGGGAGATCGCAGCCGGGGAAGAAGGGCCCTTGCCACCCTTTCGGCCCTTGTTGGTCGTCTCCTTCAGCGGGCTCTCCGGTGATGCATCGGGAGGATTCTCCGACGAGCTGATGTACTTGGGGCTGGACTGATGTTGTTGTTGTTGTTGTTTCCCCCGCGGAGCCAGCAGGGCTCTCGGCATCTTTTTCATCTGACGGGGGTCGGATGGCGGGTTCGACCCCGCGTCCTCAGATCGCCTCTTGCCAGAAGAGGGCTGCGAGAGGGCCGCCTCATCTCGGCAAGCCGCCGCCGCCGCCCTCTCGCGAGCAAGAGGGTCAGTATCGAGCCCCGGGCCCGCGAACGGCGGGTTCGCGGGGATTATTCGCTCCCCTGCAGGAAAACACTTGGAAAGGTTAGGAATTCAGATACGATGATGTGCCGAGTTCGGCGAGTAGGCGAGCTCGGCAAGATAAGGAGAGTATACCTTCGTCGGGCAGAACCGGGGGAAGCGCGTCGAGGCCCCTCCGCAGGAAGGCGACCTCGAAATCTTTGTGGAGGAAGAATTTGTGGAGCTCGGCGTCGTTGCCGGATACGGTCGGCGGGCGGTACACCTCCTCGCCTTTTTGTTGCGGCGATTAGGGGATGTTGCCGAGATCGCCCTTGATGAAGGCGATCTTGGTCATCCAGGTATGGTGCTTGTTCGCGATCTCGCGAACTTTGATCAAGGAGCTGCCGAAGTAGGCGACCCCGTCCGTCATCGCCTTATAGGAGAAGAGCTTCCTGAACACCGTCAGGTTAAACTCGATCCTCTCCCGCCGGAGGTAGCTCGTGAACGCCACCATCATTGCGATGGCGTTGGAGTTCAGCTGCGCGGGGACGGCCCCGTAGTACTTCAGGATCTGCCGGATCTCCGGCCACAAGGGAAGTCGCAGCCCCACCTCGAAGTGCGAGATGGGGAAGGCGAGCTCGTTCTCGTAGAACGTGTTGATGGCCTCGCCCGGCCCCGGCCTGCGTGCCTCAAAGCCCGGCGGCACATACGCGGCCTTGAATTCCGCGAGCTCCTCCTCGCTGGTGTGGCCATCGAAGAAGCAATAGTCTGTGAAGTGTTGCGCGCATTTGGAGCGACCGTCGGCGTCCGGGTTGGTCTTGCCCATGATCGCAGAGGAAAAGCACGACGCGAGCAGGGAAAGGAGAAAGCAAAGAAAGGAAAGCAAAGCAATAAAGGCAGTACGGGGGTAGGTGAGGGGGGGTTATTTATAGGAAAAGAAATCTGGGGCAGGCTGTCACATCGGCGCAGCTCGCCGCCCCAGCTCGCCACCCCAGCTCGCCGACTTCTAACACATCCCAACCAAGGCTAAGTCAAACATTACAGCTTTTTATTTAAGTAACATAGTTAAGAATGTTCTAAGAATTATTCATCGCAGAAGTGGAAAGTTCAGAACAGAAAATGGGGCGTGCGAGCAGGGAGGGCACCGGGATGCGAGCGCTGGTCGGCTCTGCAGAGGAGCCCGCAGACTTACCTACCCCGGCCTCGCGACCCTCGCCCCCCCCCCCCCCCCCCGCCAGGCTTCCGCGCGCGGAGTAGCTCGCGGATCCTTCCAGAATTCCTTTGCGCAACCAAGAGACCGTCGTCTATCTCGTCCAAGAGTCGGGAGGGGGACATCAACTCGCCAGCTTGACCGAGGCGCACCTCCTCAGCAAGATGTGCGTAGTCGCGCTGCAGCGTCTCGTTGACCCCATGCACCTCGCGCAGTCCGCACACCAGCTTCTTGAGGATCTTGACCTCCCTCCTCGTCCGCTCGCCTTGATCCACCTCCGGACCCAGGTAAGAGTCCAGCGAGCTCGGAGACGGGAGGGGAGAGTGGTGGACTGCCCGCGAGGACTCCTCGGCAGCCGATTGACTGGGAAGAGCTGTAAAGGCAGATGTCAGCAGAGCAAAATCTTATGAAGCACAGGGTTGAACGAGGCTGACCTGAGGAGCTCGGCGGCTCAAAGGAGATGCGGGGAGGGATGAACCTCAGGTCCTTCCCGCGACCTGGGCCGCGAACCCCCGGCGAGATGAGCTTGAAGCCCGGGATGGGAATGGACCCCAGACCTTCCCCGGCGGCCGCGTCAATTTGCCGAGGAGGGGAGCCCGCTGGTGAAGCTGGCCTCTGCGAGCTCTCAGGCAGGATCCCGAAGAGGGGCGGCGGATCCCGGGGATGGCTTTCCGGTGCCGAGAATCGCAAAGTGGCGAGCGTGACCTCGCCTCGCGGCGTGGGTACCCGCGGCGCGGTGACCTCGCCTCGCGGCGTGGGTACCCGCGGCGCGGTGCCCTCGCCATCTGGTTGGCCGTCCTGATCGTCGCCGACTACGATGACCTCCCTATCCTTCTCCAGAATAGTTCGAGTAGAAGAGCCGGTCTCGCGAACCAGGGTGTTCCTCAGGTCATGGAAAATGGGCTCGGCCGCCTCGGGGAATGGCTTTGTCCTCTTGGAGCTCGGCTCGGCAGAATCAATTTGGGGAATTTTCGCGGGGACCGCCGTCGGCGCGGCAACGCGAGCCGCGGAAGCCTGGCGAGCTCGGTCTATGCGCTCTTGAATCTCCTTAGGGAGGGGCATCTTGGAAAGTCAACAGGAGGAATGGCAAGAGCCAGGCAGCAGAGCAGGTGCATATATATAGCCGCAGGTGGCCCCTACCAGAAGGTTCCCTCCAACTCGTCAGCCAGGGCTCGCCGCACACTTCGGGTTGGATGTTTCTTTCCGAGCTTTTTTACAAGCCCAGAAAGAGCGGGAATTGTGTACAACCCCGTGTCCAGCGAGCAAGACCACCAGGGGGCGAGCAGATCAGGCTAAGAGCGGCAGGCGAGCTCGGCAGCGGCAGGGGCGAGGCTGAGCTCGGCAAACGTCGACTAGAGATCGGCGATCGGTGACCCCAGAGCTCGGCGTTCGCCAGGCGAGCCACAGCTCGCGTCCTCACAGTGGAGCTCGGCAGCGGTAGGCGAGCAGTACATGCCGAGGTGGCCAGAGCTCCCAGCTCGCCTGGGTGTCAGAGGTACTTTTTACTGTTCTACCCCTGCTGGTCTGCCCATAGCCCTTCAAAACAGCGGAGTTTGGCTGTTGGCAGACCCAGCCGAGGGTTTTCTGGTAATTTCAGGTCAGTAATTTTGGTTATTGGCAGTCCGGATTTCAAAAGCTATAAATAGGACCCAAGGGGTACCCCAGAAGGAAGTTTTCTTCCTGTGCTCTTCTTCCCAAAATCTTCAAGTGCTTTCTGAGGGTACCTTAGCTCGGCCTCTGGCTAAGGAGGGGAAGCGCTCTGAGATCTTCCGGGTTTGTGGTGGGACCTCCCTGCCGAGCCCTTGGGTCTGTTTCTCCTTGTTTTGTTATTTTTCTTGCAGGAGCGAAGTAGGCGCGAGACCACCCCTTTCCCCAAGGGCGAGCTCCACAGGAAGCCGGGTTCCGGTTTCAACATCATGGATCCAAGTTCCTTCTAATTCTCACCTGAACCTATTTTATCTAACTGATGACTTCTTATAGATCCACTCAGATTGTTAAGTCTATTCTTGAGTAACCTCACTTTGATACCACTTGAAAGAATTGGTTTCAAGATATCATAAACACCTAGAGGGTGGTGAATAGGTTTAATTCTTTTTCCTTAAGGCAGACAATGTTTTTACTGCTAACACAGATTATTCAGCAATTAACACAGCACAGTAAAACGAAATCACAGCCAATCACAGAGTACACACAGATTTATAGTGGTTTCCTAAGTGATGGGTACATCCACTTTAACCATTCGTCTATCTAGCAGTATACTAGATTCGGTCTAACTCCCTTCTTCCTTCTCAGATCCGCAGATCTTACAACTCAGAACCTTGAAAGGTCCCTACAGCTCAGATTTCAGCAAGTCCTACAACTCAGATCCTCCCAGAGAATCCTACCTCAGAGTGAGTCCACACTCCTACAACTCAGGCAATTATGCCCTCCCTCAGCCTCTTCCACAAGGCCTACAACTCAGGCACTCAAGCCCTACCTCAGCCTTTTTCCCTACCTACAACTCAGAGAACTTAATCTCCTACCTCAGGCACTCAGCCCTACCTCAGCCTTTATAAATTTAGGCTTACAACTCAGAAGGATAACCCTCCTACACTTAGATCTGTAAAGATCCTACAGAAAAATTGATAATAAAAAGAGTAATTCCTTCACCCAAGTAGAGAGAGAATGGATAGAAGGTTTCTTGGTCAGTTCATGATAGATCTGACAACTTTAGAATCAACCTGTCTTAGCTTCTTCAAAGCTTCTTGAATCTGAACAAAGTAAGGTTGATCTTCTTGAAGTTGAAGATGATCCTCAATCCATCTTCCTTCTTCTATTCATAATTTAATCTGAATTCTTCTTGCAGACTTGTTCAGGATCTGCCCTTGTTGATTTCTAGATGAAGACTTCTCTTATTCTTCTTCTTCTTAGTTCTTCTCTTCCTCGATACTTCTATCTGATGATAGAACATGTCTTTATATAGGCTACATCCGAGGTTACCGGCTGATCCGGTTCCTAATGGCCTTCTAATAGCTCTGACAGATACAACAGCATAGTCAGTTATGACAGCTGTCAAGTCTCCAGAAACTTCATTGTACTTTGACTCAGCAGCAAAGTGTCGAGACAATACTTCAAATATGTCGACACAAATAGATCATGTGTCGACACAACTCTTGATGATGTCGACACAGCTTTCACAATGTCAACACAGCTTCTCTTTAACTTCTTGACACAGCTTCAGTGGAATGTGTCGACACAAGTCCTGTGTGTCGACACAATAACTCCTTGTCTCGACAAAGTTGGTGTCGACAAAATTCTGGAGTGTGTCGACACAGTTATTATTGACAGAATTCTGGAATGTGTCGACACAATTCCTGTGTGTCGACACAGTTGTTGTCGACAGATTTTCTGTGTGTCGACACAAGTCCTGTGTGTCGACACAATCTGGCTCTTGGTGTCGACACAGCTCTTCCCAAATGTCGACACAGTTGTTGTCGACAGATTTTTTGTGTGTCGACACAAGTTCCGTGTGTCGACATAATCTGGCTCCTGGTGTCGACACAGCCTTTCCCAAGTGTCAACACAATACTTGTGAAATGTCGACACTTGTACTTAGAAACTTTTTTTGCATTTCCTTAACCTGCACATGAAACTCAAAACAACATCAAATACACCTTGATGAATATCATTGAGTTAGGTGAGGCTTCTCCAAATCTGGTATATATTTTCCAATGTACCCAACATTTGTGTTAGGGCGAGTAGTTATAGTTGTATTTTTGATATTCTTATATAACCCTTCCAACTGTCCGTGGTATATGGCGTCGGGTTCCAACTGGACCTTTTGTTATATGTTATTCGACAGATAGGGGTGTTACAATTTGGTATCAGAGCTCGGTGTCGGTCTTCTGTATTTGACTTCGTGGGCGAATCCTTTTAAGGGGTGGTGAGCACATGTATGTGCGTCATCGTTATAACATAAATGAACCCATGAATGTCCACTTAGGAATAAAAAATACACTTTTTTGAGGAACCTGAGTGTTCCAATGATTGCTTTTAGCAATCTGTTTGTCGCCTAATCAAGGGTTTATGCTATTATAGGATGCTAGGAGCGGTGCTGGGCAATCAGAACGTCCGCGATCGGCGGAAAGTAGTGCACTGAATGACGTGCCTACAACACCTCCTTCAGCAGAAACCATCAGATTGGTGGCTGAAGCAGTCTTTGCTATGATAAATGCCCAACCTGCAGGTCAAATACACCACACACCACCTGTTAATGAGCAAGAACTGATTAGGGTGGCAGAGCCGGGAGTGGTAGAACGCGTGGCAGTTGATCAAGTAGCACCAAGGAGAGCTACGGAGAAGCAGCACATGCATGTAATGAGCTTTAATCCTCCGAGGTTCGATGGGATTGGAATGCCAACTCAAGCTGAGGATTGGCTCTTTATGATAAAGAGAGTCTTGAAGGCTACGTTAACTGAGGAGTGGCAGAAGACCACCATAGCGACCTTCCTATTGGCTGGTGAGGCGAGGCTGTGGTGGGACGAGTTGGAGGTTCACCTCTTAGTGGGAAGGCAACTTGCAGATGTGCCTATGGAGGAATTCTCAAGGTTGTTCGTGGTCAGGTATCAATCCTCTGCTTAGAAGCTTGAGATGGAGAATCGGTGCCTTGGTTTGACTCGGGGAGATAGAAGCGTGGATGAGTATCTCCACGATTTTACGCAGTTGGGTCGTTATGTTGGTGTTACGTTTACTGAGGAGTGGAAGACCAACCGATTTTATGAGGGTCTACATGGCGACCTACAGCTACTCCTTGTTGGGCCTAAGGCGCAAGGCTTCCTAGCCTTGGTCAATTCAGCCCGGTCATTGGAGAAGGTCGTGAAGAAAGTGCAAGAGAAGAAGGACCCAGGGGAAAAGAAGTCAGAGTTCAAAGTGTCAGATGCAAAGTCGGGTTTCCGTAGATGGAACAAGAAGTCGAAGACTTCGATCTCAGTCCCTTCATCTGGTGTGACGGGGGCAACCACAAGTCGAGTCACAGGAGCTTGCTACAACTGTGGAAAGATGGGGCATTTTACTTATGAATGTTGGAGCGGCGTGCAAAGTCCGAGAGGAAGCTTAGAGCAACATATGAATAAAAAGGGAAGGCGGTGGAGTCAACCGCGTCCCACCATGCTCCAGCCCAGCCTAGAGTATATAATCTTGGTCTGCAAGAGGCCATAAAACAAGCTGACGTGGTGACGGGTATGAGTTAGGTTATAGCAGTTTAACTTTATGTAGTTGTTACCTTTTTATATGTTAGCTTATAAATGTTGGTGCTAGGCCTTGTGTTGATTTTTGATTGTCCGGTGAGAGCCCTGTTTGATACGGGAGCTTCGCATTCCTTCTTGTCCGAAAGATTCGTAATGCGCATCGGAGTCCCTTCCTCGATGGCAAAAGACAAGTTGGATGTGTTATTACCCAATGGGTGCTCAATGCACGCGGATAGAATATGTGTGGTAAAGATAAGGATTGGGGACCAGGAGTTTGATTTGCGAGCGTCGGCACTACCGTTAGTGGAGTTTGACGTAATCTTTGGTATGGACTGGCTCTTGGAGCAGCGAGCATGCATTGATTGCAACCGAAAGGAGGTTAAGTTGGGACTGAATACTGATCGGGAGACTACGTTTGAGGGCATGAATGGGTCGAGTAAGATTTTGATGTCGACCCTTCAGGTGATCAAGGCAGTTCGGTCTGGGGCAGAGCTGTTTGTCACATTAATGCAGATTTCAACGCCTAAGCCAAGTCTGGGCAGTATTCCAGTTGTGTCTGAGTATCCTAATGTGTTCCTAGATGATCTCCCAGGAACCCCTCAGCGGGAGATTGATTTTACTATTGAGCTAGTGCCGGGTGCCAAACCGGTGTCACGCTCTCCGTATCGGATAGCGCCAAGAGAGATGGCGGAGCTGAAGGTGCAATTGCAAGAGTTGTTGGAGCAAGGGTATGTGCGTCCAAGTTCATCACCTTGGAGCACACTAGTCCTCTTCGTTAAGAAGAAGGATAGGAGCCTGTGACTCTGTATCGACTATCGGGAGTTGAACAAGCTTATGGAAAAGAATATGTATCTGATCCAAAGGATTGACGATCAATTTGATCAGTTGGTCGTGTCAACAGTATATTCGAAGTTAGATCTGAAATCCGGCTACTACCAATTAAGGATAAGGGAAAGCGACATCCCAAAGACAGCGTTCAGCACGCGGTCTGGGCATTACGAGTTCACTGTCATGTCGTTTGGGTTGACCAATGCACCATCCGTGTTTATGGATATGATGAACAGGATGTTTAGAGAGTACCTGGACCGTTTCGTGATAGTATTTATTGACGATATGTTGGTGTACTCGCGGTGTAAGGATGATCACTACAAGCATCTACATATGGTATTGGAGACGTTGAGAAGGAATCAATTGTATGCTAAGTTCTCCAAGTGTGAGTTCTGGTTATCCTCGGTAGCGTTCCTTGGTCATATTGTTAGTGGAAAAGGGATAGCGGTGGATCCAGCGAAGATAGTGGCGATACGGGAGTGGCCTGTGTTGTCTACAGTGGCGGAAGTCCGGAGCTTTCTGGGGATTGCCGGCTACTACAGGTGCTTCATAGAGAACTTCTCACGGATAGCGCTACCACTCACGACGTTGACAAGGAAGGATCAAAAGTTTGTATGGTCACTAGAGTGCGAGTAGAATTTTGAAGAATTGAAGAGGCGGTTACCACGACGCCTATTTTTTTGTTCGCCAAGTGGGACTGAAGGGTTTGAAATCTATAGTGATGCTTCGGGCAGTGGTTTGGGTTGTGTTCTGCTACAGCATGGGAGCGTGATAGCCTATGGTTCACGACAATTGAAGGTTCACGAAAGGAATTATCTGGTTCACGACATAGAGTTAGCGGTCGTGATATTTGCTCTAAAGCTGTGGAGGCACTACTTGTACGGTGTGAAGGTCAATATCTACACCGATTATAAGAGCCTGAAGTACTTATTAGATCAGAAGGACCTGAACATGAGGCAGTGGAGGTGGATGAGTTCCTGGAGGAATACACCTTCGAGATACATTATGTGTCTGGGAAAGGAAATGCAGTGGCGGATGCATTGAGTCGTAGGGCTCCTGCGCAGGCAAGCTGGTTGTCGGTACATGATGAGAGTTTGGTCCGTTATTTGGAGGCATTAGAGATCTCTTGCGTCGACAAGCAGTCTAGTGCCGAGGTGAAATTGTATTGGACAGAGGTGTAGTATGACCTAACTGATAGGGTTCGGAGGGCTTTGGTTCAGGATAGCAGCATGAAGCAGATCTTAGATGAATCATTAGTTGGGTCAAATTCCCAATTTGTTGTTGAGGATGGACTGCTAAGGAGGGACGGTCGCCTATGCGTCCCTAGTACAGATAATCTTCGGGAGGAGTTGATGTACGAGGCTCATCATACCAAGTACTCAATCCACCCGGGGAGCACGAAGATGTATAAAGACATGAAGAAGTTGTTCTGGTGGCCAGAGTTAAAGAAAGATGTAGCACTTTATGTGGCCAAGTGCCAAACATGTGCCTTGGTGAAGGAAGAGTGCCAGAAGCCCGGAGGTTTCTTGAAGTCCTTGTCTATCCTAGAGTGGAAGTCTGACGACATTTCTATGGATTTTGTGTCTGGTTTGCCAAAGTCGCAAAGGGGAAATGACGCCATCTGGGTGGTTGTTGATAGATCGACAAAAGTGTCGCACTTCATCCCGAATAAAAAGGAAGATCAGGTGGAAAAGTTAGCCAAACTCTATGTATATAATATTGTTCGATTGCATGGATTGCCCCGCAGTATTGTTAGTGACCGGGATGGACGCTTCACGTCGAATGACTGGAGGCTGGCGCATAGTCTGTTGGGAACTAAGTTGAGTTTCAGCACAGCCTTTCATCCATAGACGGATGGTCAGACCAAGAGGGTCAACAGGACGATGGAGGACACGCTTCGCATGTGTGTTCTGGATTTCGGAAAGCAGTGGGAAGATCACCTGCACATGGTGGAGTTTGCATATAACAACAGCTATCAAGCGAGTATTGGAATGGCTCCTTTCGAGGCCTTGTATGGGAGAAAGTGTTGTACGTCGTTGTCTTGGTTGGAGTCAGGCGAGTCGAAGTTATACAAACGTCAAGCGGTGGAAGATGCCACTTCAATGATACATACAATTCAGGAATGGTTGAAGATCGCTCAGGACAGGCAGGCAAAATACTATAACGCCAAGCATATTAACGTGGAGTTTGGTGTTGGCGACTGGGTGTATTTGAAAATCAAGCCATTCAAGTGTGTCTCGCGGGTTCGACGCTTGAAGAAGTTGAGTCCGACATATCTTGGATCGTTTGAAATCTTGGAGCGGGTTGGCGAAGCAGCGTATCGATTGAAGCTATCAGTAGAATTGAGTGGGCTACACGATGTGTTCCACATATCGGTGTTGTGGAAGGTGGTGCAAGAGCCTTCGCAGGTCGTTGTAGTCGATCAAGTGTCGGTTAATTACGAGCTGACGGCAAAGGTCAAGCCAGTACGCATTGAATACTTTGAAGTCAAACGACTCCGCAACAAGGAAATCTGAATGGTTAAAGTCTGTTGGGATAACTGCGGACGTGAGGAGCTTTCATGGGAGCGAGAGCAGACTATGTTGGAGGAATACCCCGAGTTATTACACTTAGGTAACATTTAAATTTTGTGTACTTTTACATAATTTCGGGATGAAATTCTTTAAGGGGGAAGATTTGTAACACCCCGAAAATCATAATCGAACCGGTCGCGTCCTAAGGAAGTTTTGGTGCTTTAATAGGGGTACATGGCATGGGACACAGGCATGTATAAGGTCGTGTCCTCCTCTGTGTTGGTCGGTTGTGTCCAGAAAAGGACACGGCAGGAAACACGGCAGCGACACGGGCGTGTCAAGCGTGACACTGGAGTGTGCATACTCGTGTCATCACCCGTGTTCCCAAGGGACGTGACGGTTGGCGTGGCGGTTATCTGTGACACGCCCCTAGGTCACGAGCGTGTCAGGACATGACACGGGCATGTCAGGTTGAGACATTGGCGTGTCTTGACTCGTGTCCTTTTCTATGCTCAACGATCGTGCCTGGATCGGGGCACGCGGCTTGGGACACGGCCGTGTTCAAGGTCGTGCTCGGCCCAGGATTCTGGAATTTTGGGCGGATCTGAGCCGTTCGTTTTCTTTAAATAAGATCTGACGGCCCAGGTGAGTTCCTGCTTTGTTAAAGATGGGAATTGAGGATTAATTCCTCATTTGCTCTTAAGCTTTCTCTTTCTAAGGAGTTAGAGAGAGGAGAGAGCAAGGAGAAAGGAAGAGGAGGATTCCGGCTACCGGCGGAGCATCGGAGCACCGAATTGAGAACCGAGACCGGATCCGCGGAGGAATTTCCCTTGCGAAGCTTTCCATCTGGATAGATTCCCATGGTGCAAAAGCGAACTACAAGGGTAACGATTCTCTACTTGAGCATGTGAAGCTCTATTTCTTCTGCATAAGGAAACCTGCTCCCGCGAGTGTGCGGTGAGTGTGCGGTGTTCCTTGGGGTTGACATGAATAGTCCTCCTTGTGTTGCATATAGAGTCCGGAATCGAAGTATGGACATAGGCATTGTGTGTGAAGCCTACCCGGACATGTTGGTCTGGATCGGTGATATTGCATATTGTATGGTTTGCCGGAGAAGACTCTGTGCTTTGTGTTTTTGAGTTTCTACACAGTAGATTGCAGCAGGGATCCTTGGGGATTAACTCCAAGGCGCACCCGAAAAACGAGCAGAATCATAGTTCTGCTAACTTGGCGACCGGGGAGCCAGCCTTGAACATAACTGGGTTATGTGATGTTTGGAATATTTTGGGATCTGAGAGAAGCTTGGTCAGTGCATACGTCTTAAGGTGACTATGCGGAGTGAGCAACGGGCAAGTGGAATCATACCTAGGCTATGTGGTTCGGTGCAAGAGACCCAAAGAGGGACTAGCCATTGGCATAGCTGGGAGTCTTAGACAGTGGTCAGAAAGACTAAATAAAATGCTCACGATGTTGTCATCCCGGGGATGGTGGTGAAGCCACGGAATTGACCGGATTCACCGATAATGTGCCCTGAGTGCACTGGGTGTTTGGTCGTGTGAGCCTACACCTATAGCGTAGTACGTTCGCACTTTATTGTTTATCTGGGCTAATGAAATGCAGAAAAGGAGCACCGTCGTCCCGAGTAAGGGGCGGGGTCGTTATAATTTGGTCGGCTTTGGCTGACCGTTACTTTGTTTGTCACCGTGTGGTGGAATGTTGCTTGCAGGTGCTGCGGAGCCAAGTACCAAATATCGGGTTGAAGCCCATGTTGTTGAGCTGGCCCTCGAAGGCCAAAGCGAATTGTTGTTTTATTTTTGTCATGTGTGGACGGCCTGCGAGCCGATGTATGTAAATTATTAATTTGATAAGTAAACTCTTGTAAGGTCATAAGGTCAAGTACTTTCAGTGTATTTGTTATTTCATTCCTATAGTAGTATGTGGACATTCATGATAGTTGTTATTCAATTATGGGTTCTTTCCAACTGTTTAAAAGCTTCCGCTAGAATGCTCTGTGTTATGGCGAGTAGTTATAGTTGAATTTTTAATATTCTTATATAACCCTTCCGACTGTCCGTGGTATATGGTGTCGGGTTCCAGCTAGACCTTCTGTTATATGTCATTCGACAGATGGGGGTGTTACAATATTGCATTAGAGATCCGCTCCGTTGGTGGATTAGGCATGGTGGGTGAAGCCGTAGTCGCAACCTTTAATCTGACTCGGCGATGTTGCATAGCGAGCCTTAAGGATTTTGTAGAAATCCGGTGCGGCAAGAGGTCGTTTTAGATGTATGTGTCCCCCCCCCCCCTTTCAAGTGAGTACTTGTAGCCGGAACCGGACAAGGTTAGCTCCGCGTTGGCGGTAGATGGTTTCCTTGGTAAGCGGGAACGTTGCAGTACGAATGAGAAATTAGGGTGGAAAAGGCTATGGATTGTGATGTGCTAAGGTGTGGCTTTGTATCCGTGGTCGGCTGGCAATCTCGTGACGTGCAAGTTATGTGGGGAGAGTGTCCCGGCGAGACTAGTCCCCTTCTGTGAGACTGACGAGAACGCCAAACATAGGACAAGCCCGGGCAATGAAGCCCACGAGCGGGTGGGGTCCGGCAAGGGTTCTTAGAATCGTTTTGTGTGTGAGATGGAATCCTGACGTGAGAAGTCAGAGTTTGCAGACAATCCCGGGTTTAAGACCCATGAGCGGGTGGGGCCTTGGAAAAATTTCCATGTGACGGCTTGTATGTCGTTAGGGGAATTGCAGTACCTTTTTTGTTTGCGGCTTGACGCCGATGGGGAAATTGGAAGTACACAGTTGTTTTGTTATGATTATGTGTTAGATGCATACGTGATATGGTGCCTTGGGTGAAGCCCGAGTTTGCAAACATTCTGCATAGTAGGCCCCTTTAATTATATGTTCAACATAGAAAACGTGTATGTTGTTTGAGACATCCAAACCTGTTTTTAAAGCTTTACATGTTTATGTATATGGCATACGAAGTGCTGACTTGCAGGTTGGAGGTGTACCACGGGTTCCGTTAGGGGAGGCCGGGAGATGTGTTAATAACACAGTAGAGGTCAGCCTTTGCTGACCCACGTTACTATAATTTTTTACAGTACAAGGATCGCAAGCGGGAGCAAGTGCACCGGCTGAAAAGGCCTAAGCCTCATGAAGTGATTATCATGCTTACTAGCTTATTTTCTTCTTGACTGTGATACTCCCTATTTTTGGTATTTCTGGTTTGCATGCCGAGGTAGCCTAGGAGTTCTTTTGCACGTTAATGTTGGACCTTGTTGTCATTCAGTTTTGAACTTATCTTGTGTAAGGCCTTAAGGCCATTTTTGATACTCCTGATTGGTAGTGGATAACTTCTAGTCTTGTCGGTATGTTTTCGTTGTGGCTTTATTCTGAGTTTTTGAGTTGGGTAGATAACATCATCTTTTAATGCTTAAGCTGTGGCATCCGTATGTTGTGGGGCCCGGCCGGACCCATATTTTATGGTCATTACAGGGGAGGTGTTACAGGTGACATCGCGGTTAGGCGACTTGCGGATTAGCGGGAAGAGTTCTTCGGCATTGGAATAATGGGTTGTTGCTTCCATCGGGTACATCAACGAATCATGTCTCGCCATATATGCCTCGCCTTGCAAATATTTTTGATAGTATGAGATTCTTGCTCTTTTGTTTGCATCTGGTTTATTTGGCTTTGGATTGGTTGAGTGTTCTTGCGCCTTGTTTCCCGTTTTCTGTGGTTCATAAATTTTTACAGCAGTGTGGTCTCGACGCACTCAACGCCTGGCAGTGTGGTCACGACGCACACAACGCCTAGTAGTGCTTAGTCCTTCACTCATCACATATGAGTAAGACCAACATAATTCATTCCTTTAATTTCTCCAAACGCTCTTATGTGTGACCATGTAGGCTCATATTGCGTTTGTAGTGAAACTACCTTTTTGACCACTTCTAGATCATCATGGTAAAACCAACAGGAGGGTCATCAGTTAGATGATGGCACTTATGCTGAGAGCGTAACAAAAAGACAAAGGAAACACTTCAGTCAAGATAATTTGGATCAGTGAGCTTAGAAGCAGTACCCAAATTGTCGGAAGGAGTGGAGAGAGAAGGAGCGATTAGAGCTGAAGGTGCAGATAGAGTTGAAGAAGTGAGGGTCGAAGTCTTCATAGAAAATAGGAGGTGATCAAAGATATAACCACGCGGCTAAAAAATAATACCGCTCAAAAAACACACCAAGGCCGACAGTGAAACTCTAGCCGCACGATTAAAGATAAAGGCCGACAAAGAAACTTGTTGCATAAAACTCAAGGGGAAGGGTGGGAGAACGGAAAGAGAAGAGAGAACGTGGAAAGGAGAGACCATTGTAAGAAGAAAGAAGGAGAATAGCGCGATAAGAAAGAAAACCGCGCCAAGAGAAGAGTAGACAGTTAAACAAGCAGAAACCTCTTGCACTACAACATGCCCAAAAAATAGAAATTGGAGTAAATTGGCCGATTAGCTCTGATACCATGTGAAAAACGGCTAAATAAAGGGAATTTTATTACTCCAGCAGGTAAATAATACAAGGGTATGCCCCCTATTTATAGAAAACGAGTGATGGAGAGAAAATAAGAGAGTGAATACACAACACCTATCGCATGCGACTAGGCGGATAGATAAAAAATTGTTCACGCGGGCTATGTGGTTAGACAAGCTAACTGCACGGTTACATAGCTTGAGATATCAACATGTTCGCTCTGGTTTCTATCCGTCTGGATGCAGCGGACTACTTCAGGGAGCTGCAGTTAGACTGGTTCTAACCGCCTGGTCGCAAATGAGATAGCACCAATTGAGGAAGAGAAAGATTCAAAGCAAGATTGCTTGTAATAGGGTTCACGCAAGTAGAAGGGATCGATTTTCATGAAACTTTCACACCAGTTGCAAAAATATCACGGTGAGATGTCTCTTATCAATTGCAGTAAAGAAGAGTTGGATAGTCCACCAATTAGACGTGAGCAATGTGTTTATCCACGGAGACTAGAAGGAGGAGGTGTACATGCCAATACCCCAAGGATTTGCACAATAAGGAGAAACAAGAGTGTGCAAGTTAAGAAAGCCCTTATATGAACTGCGACAAGCATCACAAAATTGGTATTATAAATTTATCGAAGCATTGTTGGCAATCGGGTGTGTGCAGTCAAAAGCTGATCATTCTATATTTATATACATAGAAAAGGAAATATTTATATCAGCATTGATATATGTTGAATTGTTGATGATGTGATCCTAGCGGGTAATAATATGAAAAAGATATCACAGACAATGCATGACTTAACTCTCAAAGCCTATTGCGATGCCGATTGGGGGGTGCCAAAGACACATGGGTCTTGTACCGGTTATTTCGTCACCTTGGGTGGGTCCCCCATATCATGGAAAATGAAGAAACAAATGGTTGTGGCGAGATCATCCACATAGGTTGAATATAGGGTGATGGTCGCTGCCACTAGTGAGTTATTCTGGCTACAATGGTTATTAAAGGATTTGCAGGCACAACAATCCGCTCCCACTATATCATTTTGTACCAAGTCGCACACCATATTATCGCAAATCCAGCATTTCATGAGAGAACTAAACATGGGAAATGGATTGTCATTTTGTTCGAGAGAGAGTTCAGTTAAATGAGATTGCATCAAAAAAGATTTGGACCGTTGCGCAACTTGCGGACATCTTCACCAAGGCATTGGGGAAAGAAAATTTTATGACTTTAATGGCCAAATTGGGCGTTATAAACCTACACACACCAACTTGAGGGGGGATGATGAAAGGCAAGATTATGAGATCACATAATTCAAGCAAAGCTCTTGATGTAAAATGTTCAAACTCATGCATGAAATGGAAGGTTTTTATTCCTCCACATTAAAATGGCCTAATATGGCAACTCTCCACCATGTGTCATTTCCCAAATAGCTCACTCTATATATTGTGTTGAAGATGAATAAGAAAACTCAATTTATTTGGCCTCCAAACTATTTCTTCATGTGGAAATGCAAGACTCATTGCTTTAAATTCACCCCAGTTAAACACTTAAGAAGTGTCCCCTCAAATTTTTATTAACGATCTCAGTCCGTCCATCAATCAGATAGTGAGAAATATAAAATATTTACTTCGAAACACTGACGGGAAAATAACTTTTGGGCATGGCTTTTTTGAAGATATTTGCTGACTGTGCATTGGTAGAAACATAATCAATGACACTTCTAGAACAGTCCTTCTGAAGTGAAACCAAGTCTTTGAGCCCCCCCCCCCCCCCCCCCCCCACCACACACACACACACACATCCCATCCCCAGAGTTTGTGCATAATAACTACCAAGAGAGATATACTAGTCGTAAACAATTGACAAAGCAACAGAGTTTTGTTTCAGACTAATCATGAAATAAGTGATTACAAAGTTTAGGCTCTGTTTGGCATGCATGTGGTAGCCGTGAATGTGGTGGTTATGAACCGTAGTTTGTAAACGTATGACCTAACCTAAGAAACTTCATTAATTTTTTATGTTCAAAACTAGTTTCTTTTCTTGGTGGCGACCATAACCATTGTCATGTCAAACATACATTTTATAATGGTGATGTTTTGTCCAAGCTCACCAGAGCAAAAACACCGCGCCAAACGAAGCCTTAGATTGACCGACCTCATTCATCCCAATTTTTAGTTATGCAAATGTAGGCATGGTAGTTGGCCTCAGCCTCTCAAAGTTGACATACTATTCCTCACTAATGAATATCAACTCACCAACCATGCTCATCTTAAACTCATCTTGAATTATTTTTCCTTAGTTTTTGAATAGTCATTCATTTAGTTAGATCATGCTCATCGTAAACTCATTTTGTCAAGTGGTGGATCCAGAAAATTAGAAATGAAGTGCATAATTTTTTTTAATACATATTATATAAAAGTTTCAAATTAATTTTTGTAGGTGCTGAGAGCCAAATTTGACCTATGAGTAGCCAAATTTTTGATCCACTTATAACAAATCGTAAAGAAAAATGAGCTGTCATTATCTCTTTGCCCCCCCTCTAGATCCGTCCATGTCCTCGCCAACCTTCCTATGTACACACCTCATGCCCTCCATTTGTAGCTCACATGGTTAATTGTTTGTTATCACCAATTCCTTTTTGAACGTATACATGTATCGAGATAATTTATTTTCAAAATCTTCTTTTATTTTCTCTCCCTTTATAATATCAAATTATTATATTAAACTTGTTTAGTTTATATATTATATTTTAATTTCTCTTTTTATCGTATATTTATTTATCATTATTTAAATTTAAATTTTTAAATTTAATTTACAATATTCTATTATATTTTTTAAATCTACATTCGCATGCAAATATACACATGGAAATGTTATGACCACCTACTCTGTCTTCTTCTCCCTCACTTTCTCTAACCCTCTCTTTAAATCATATAAAAAAATATTGACAAATGTGAAATCCTAATATTAAATTAGGTGTAATATATAAGCAGTTAATGTATGACTCTATCTTAATTGATCTGGATCCTCTTCATTTCAAACGAAATGTAGGAAACCATTTCATCATCTAATGGATAAGAGAAACTTGAAATATAACTAGTGGTGGAGCTTTTTTGATTAAAAAAAATATAAAAAAATATGGGAAATGATGAAATCGTCGGATCAAAAAACTTTTAATCTGGACCATGAAATGGATCCCCTTCATTTCGTTTGAAATAAAGATGATCCTGATTTATTCTTGATGGAGTCCCCTCTCGAAATTTTCGAGTCAGGCCAGGAGATCCAAGCAACCGCGCAAAAAGGACCACCCTGATGGAAGGGGCGCAGCCAGACATTGACACCTCAGTGTGGCGTACCCCGCGCACGCCCCGCCCCCGCCACCGCCTTGGGCCGCCGCCAAACAACCTACCCGGGTCACCGGAACCGCTCGCGGGGCACTTTCATCATTTCGCTAAAATTGGTGTTCCAGGTGATCGGGATAGAGCGGCGTCAATCGTCTGCACAAATTCCACCCCGACGCAATTACCGATGTATCCCTCCAGAAAACTATAAATAGCCCCCCAGACCTTCATTTGAAGATAAACAACTACAGAGTCAAGAGAGAGCTCTGAGATTTTCCGACGAGACCATGGACTTAGACCGATCCTGCGCTTAGGAATTTCCTCCACTCAAATTCTTGCGCAAAGGCTCCGTGGACTTTGAGATTTTCCCAGTTCGAACGCTTTCACTAAGGTTTCGTGGACTTAACCAAATTTTAAGGCCGGAATGCTTTCATCGAGGATCCGTGGACAACCAAATTTTCATGCCGGAATTCTTCTATCGAGGTTTCGTGGACTTAGCCAAATTTCCAGGCCGGAATGCTTCCATCGAGGTTCGGCAGATTTTGAGAAATTTCCAAGCCTGGAGCGCTTCCATCGAGACTCTGAGTACTTAATTTCATTCCCTTATTTTTGTATTTTGCAATTGTAACGGAGAAGCGGCATGTCGCCCTCCGAGATCAAATGTCAATCCCTGAAAATTAAAAGGAACTAGATATTTTTTTCTCGGCACAGATCTAGCCACACGGTTTTTCTCTCTTTTTGGATTCCCCCCCCCCCCCCCCCACATTCCCCCTAGCGACCTCCTTATTCACAATTTTGAGCCTCCAACAGCCACACCCGAGGAAAAGACGCTCTTGCTCGCGGCTGCTCGTGATATGTTCCCCCTCCTGACACTCCTGCTGGAGATATGCTCTTGACGGCAACCTCGAACTATCCTTTGATGAAGAGATATGATGACGAAAATTCCTTCCGAAACTCGTTCTTGCAATCTCAAACCAGAAATCATATATGCTTGGGAGCTCATGGCATTCATCGTGAAGGCCTGAGTGACGACCTTCCAACAAAAAATTGATGCAAAAACGGCAAACTTCACGACAATGGCTTCTTCTTTTAAGGTGGAAAAATGCTCGCCGTGTGAAATGGGAAGCTTGCTATGTAGTTCACAAGCTCGAGGGTTGTCCGGAAGACAATCGAGGACTGCTCGAAAGCCAGGATTATCGTCCAAGGATACAGATTTCTTATCAATGACAGGGATGCTCCGATTCAAAAAGGATTCAAGGATGAACTTCAAGGATTATCATCCAAAGATTGATGCTTGTTGCTGCAGGTGGAGTACTGCAGGGCAAAGGAGGAGGGCGAGGGAGATTCTAAGCCGGCATGCTAGGATTGGGAAGAAGTCGCCCGGCATGCTAGGATTGGGAAGAAGTCGCCCGGCTCGTCTTCTTTGTTTCTCTATGCATTTTGATGTGCATATAGCAAAATTGAACTACAATTATATATTGGATGCACAGTCTTTCTTGATGTGCCAATAACACCGGAAAAAAAATGTTGGTGTGTAACACCTTAGATTACCTTGTGCAACCCCTAATCCCGCACAAATTTTCATGCATGATTGATCTAAAAAAACCACTTTTCAATACAATCATATTACATATATTTTCAAGTCATATTTTCGCAAACAATCTAACACCACTCCTTTTAAAAAATAAATGAGCACTTGGCTTTTTGGCACTTTGCACATTCGAATTATTCTATTTTGACACTTTGCACTGCATTGGGTAGAAAACAATGGACATTTTAATATGACAAAACTATTAATTGCCCAAAACGTTATGTGGGGGTCTAACATAATTACAAATTGAACATCCTTATCCTTTGAGATTACAAAAAACATCCTATGTAAATTTACATCTAATAACAAGCATGCCAATAAATACTTTAGCACTTTCCTCCAAGGAGATGTTTTTATACATGCATATTATGAAACATAAATCTACTTGAAAGATTTTCATAATTTCAAACAATAAGGGAGTGCAGTCTATACTTTTACAAACTTACATGAAATGTCTCAATATTTATATAAAAAGAAAATTTTAACTATTGTCTTGTATTTTTTTTTAGAAGATGCGAGAAGCTCGTCTAAGATGGTTGGACACGTACAAAGGAGACTATTAGAGGCACCTATTAGGCATTGTAAGTCTAGTCACTAGACATGTTAGACGAGGGAGGGGTAGACCAATAAAGACTTGGAATGAAACTATAAAGAAAGACATAATGTACTTGAGCATTAGTGAGATTATGACAAAAGATAAGGCACAATGACGACAAAGGATCCATATAGCCGACCACACTATAATGGGATAAAGGCTTGAGTGTTGTTGTTGTTGTATCATCTACTTTATACTAATAAATATCACTTTAGTCTGATATTTTTTTATGATTCCCGAACCTCTGTAGCCATAGTCTAAGCAACCTGCAGGATGAACAAATCCCGAGGAAATTAAGACTAAAGCTCCGTTTGGCACAGTGTCGGTGGTCGTAAACGTTAAACCGTCATTCGTTAAGGATCACCTAACAAACATCATCCGTGGATAAAGTTCCTTAAGTGGGCGTTAACGACTGACAATTTAACCCACATGTACATGACCGCCACTACCGTACCAAACTGAGCCCAAGCATAGTAAAAAAAGATACAAGATTCATCGGGGTAAAAAAATACAATACAAAATGCATCATTCCGTTCTCTTCTTTTGGAGCTTCTTCCACTTGAGGAAAATGCTGTAAGAGAGACCAGAAAAAACCATGGCCACACTGCCCCATTGCTTCACCGACAGAGGATTCCCGCTCAGCAGAGAGGACACGACAATGCTGACGAATTTTCGGGTGGTGGTAATGGTGGTGTTGGCGAGAGAGCCGAACCGACTAATCGTCAAGAAGATAAAGTTTTGGCCCACGGCCCCGCAGAGGCAGAACATAAGAATGTCCCACGCGACCTCGGGGTTCTCCCTGCAGAACCCCACGGCAGCATAGCCGGATGCATTGGCCCACCCAAACATGTAGATGAGGTTGTATATGGCTCCCCACAGGTTCATGCCCAGCATAATTTCCCAGGCACTCGTCTTTGGATATCTACAAGAATTTTTTTATGTTATGAAATGTAAACATTGAAGGAGGGTAATTGTAATTTCGAAAGTTAGAGGGATGCAAGCTGTAATTATGCAAACTTTGGAAATGTGATGGTATGAAGGTGTGAGATAGAGGTACCTTCGATTGATAGAATCTTGGGTTGCGTTTGTGAAACCGTCGAAAAGCAGGTTTAAGAAGCAGAGCCCATATCCGTAGGGAGCATTCGGGTGAGCGAGTTTGCTTATGGTTTTCGAGCTTGTCTGGTGTGGATTAGAATTCAAGAACAGGTCAGTTTCTGTGCTGTATTAATTTATAGTATTCTCATGGGCTAAATAAAGATGAGATGCAGGTGAAGTAGCTGACCTTGGACAAAGCAAATGCTGACACACCTCCAGCAACAAGGAAGGTGCATATATATTCAGGCAAACTGTACTCTATCCCATACACTAGAGCCCCCATTAGCATAACTGCGTGATAAACAAAAAAAAATGTTAGTTGATGGCCAAATATAGCAGCTTTATCATAATCATCACAATCAGCATTCTTGTAAGTTGATTGCAATTAAATCCCACTCTTAGGCTCCACTTAGCACGGCGGTAACAGTCGTGAACACTGTAGTTATGAACCATCGTTCACGAACGCCCGTCCTCACAGGTTGTCATGCCAAACATACATTACATGACGGTGGCGTTTTTTTCCAACTCACCTGAGCAAAAACGCTGCGCCAAGCGGAGCCTTAATCATATCTATGTTCTGAATGAATCTAAGAGACTATCACTCAGTTAAAGTGAGGGGGGTTGCATAAAATGGATTATGTTGTACATGTTTTTCAAACATCTAATATTTTCCCCAGTCAAGTATTTTCTTTTTGAGAAAAAGGGTAAATATTTTTCCTTTGCATCATAAATTCAAGAATTTAAGATTCATGCTTAGAAATTTTTTACAACAAATTACAACAAAAAAGAAAATAAAATCCTTATTTTTATACTTTTTTTTACGAATATTTGAATTAAATTATGAACAATGCTATAATCACAAAGTATTTTTTGATGCAATGGTAGGTCCGATTCGAGAGGATGGATGTTCTAATGCAAACCTATATGCAGCGAAATATGGATAATGCAGGAGAAGGTTCGTGCAAGCAATTGCAGTTAATAATTGATTATTATTATAACAAAACTAACAGGAGCACGTGCAGTTTCAAATAATTAATTAAAGGAGAACAACTATCAATTTTACAAGTGATATAGACGCAATTAATCTAAGCATGCACAGAATAAGTCCTGCAAATCATGCGGCGTGTAATACTAGCAGCAATAAAATAAACATCCACTACAAGTTCAGGTGCCGAAATAAACTACAATGAAGGAACAGATTTTACCACAATTCACACATGCAGACGGCGACAAAGGCGATTGTTAGCGGGCATCCAAGGTCGTAGCGAACGGGGAGGGTGACAGGAGTGTGGATCTGGACCGATGGTGGCTTGGACGGGGTTGGGGAGGCTAATAAAGGTAAAAGCTGGTTGTGGGGTCAAATTTAGGGTTGATGGAACGTAGAAATTAGGAGGGCCGGTTGGTCTAGATTGGGAGGTGAACAGGGGAAGGTGGTCGGGTTGGATGAGGGTTAACGGGAGTGGGGAGTAGCAGGTAGATAGAGTCGGAGGGAAGAGTAAGAGGATTTGGTGAGGGTCGACTAGGTTAGAGGGAAGTGGGGAAATGAGGTTGCTGGAGGGAGGGATTGCGGGCTGAGTGGTGGCCAACGGGAGGGGGCAAAACTGACAGGAAGAGGGGGCGGAGGTCGTCCAACAGTGGCTTGGCTTGGGCGGTCGTGTTGGGGAATCGGCAGAAGATGGGGGGAATCGGCGGAATAGGGTGGAATCCGACTTCTTCAGGGACGGTAGACTGAGCGGGGAAGAAGTACGCGAGGAAACAAGACTGCGGTTGAGGGAGGTGGGGGAAATCTTGCTTGGAGTTGCACCAGGCACGGGGAAGTGTCCTGACGTCGCACCAGGAGGGAAGAGGACAAAGCGACTGCGAAAAATGTGCATCTGGGCCAAAAATGCGCACCCGGGCAGAAAGCACACCCGAGCGTAAAGTACATACAAAGATGAAAAACGTTGGCATGGGGGAAAACGTGTGTGAGGCAAAAACGCGCTTTGTGGGATACGCGTGCTAGGCAACACCAACCGTCGGTCGAAAATGCGTGCTGGGGAGAAAAGCACGTGCCCATGTTAAAAACACGCGCCTGGACGAAAATGCGCGCCCAGAAGAAAGCGTGCACTAGGTGAAAGCATTCGCCGGTGAAAAGCGCGCATCGGGGAGAAAAGTATGCGTCGGGGAGAAAAGTCCGCGTCCAGGCCAAAAGCGCGCGCTTGAACGAAAAAACATGTGATTGGGCAAAAGATGTGCGCCCGCATTCTTGTCACGGCGTCAAGGCGAAACAAGGCGGGCGCCTAGGCGACAATAAGGCGAGCAAGTCGCAAGACAACAACTAAATATTTTAAAAAAACTAAGGCAGAATTTAGACAACGGTTATTATAATAACCGTTGTCTAAAGTCTGCTTACGATTTTAAAATAGATAGAATAGACAACAATTTTTATAAAAGTCGTTGTCTATTCTACCATGAACCATAAGATATACAACGGTTTTTATAAAAACCGTTATCTATTCTAGGGTTCAGGGTAGAATAGACAGCGATTTTTACAAAAATTGTTGTCTATTCGAGCATAGACGGTGATTTTTATAAAAACCGCTATCTATTTTAAGTTTCGGGGTAGAATAGACAACAGTTTTTATAAAAACCGCTGTCTATTCCCTTATTTTTTAAAAAAAATAAGGCGTTCAACGTCTTGTTTAAAATTGGGCGCTTGGACACCTAGACGTCGCCTAGGAGACGTCATGACAAGAATGCACGCCCGGGTGGAAAAAACGTGCACTTGGCTAAAAAAATATGCTCAAACGAAAAAATGTGTCATGGCAAAAAAAAGCGCCCGTGCGAAAAAAGCGCGTCGGTGCGAAAAAAGGGCGTCCTATCGAAAAGAGGGCTTTCAGGTGAAAAAAGGCTCCTGGGCAAAAATGGGGGCCCAGAAAAAAAAGGGGCCCGGGGAAAAAAAACACAACCGAGTGAAAAATGCATACCCGAGCGAAAAAATAGCGCCGAACAAAAATAGGGCGCCCGGGCAAAAATTGCGCGCGCCCGACCAAACAACAACAACACTCAAGCTTTTATCTCACTATAGTGAGGTCGGCTATATGGATCCCTTGTCGTCATTGTGCCCTATCTTTTGACATAATCTCACTAATGCCTAAGTACATCATGTCTTTCCTTGTAGTTTCATTCCAAGTCTTTATTGGACTACTCCCTCGTTTAGCATGTCTTGTGACTAGAGTCTCACAACGCCTAACAGGTGCCTCTAATGGTCTCCTTTGTACGTGTCCAAGCCATCTTAGTCGAGTTTCTCGCATCTTCTTTGCAATTGGTGCTACTCCTGTCTTATCCCTGATACATTCATTCCTAATTTTATTCAGTCTCGTGTGTCCACACATCCACCTAAGCATTTTTATCTGCGTGCCCGACCAAAATTGCACTCAATTCGTATTTCACTGAATACTCGGATCTCAAGACCGACGACAAGACCTAAACATTCGATTGTGGGGTTTCTATGTGAAGTTGAATATCAATGGCTTTGGACTCAAAAAGTCAATGCCGCACTAAAATCATTCATACGAACAATGGAATTGACTTTATTAACTCCAAAGTTAATCCTTGAAAACCAATGCCGTTCAAAGTTCAAACGAACGAACCCTTAGAGTTCTCAACAAGCCTAGGACAATGTCTATTGGCACGCCTTCCCAAATAGTTGTTGATATTGTTAATGGGGTGTATAATCTTATATTTTGTGCCTTGATTTTATCAGCTTTTATACGTGTCTTTTCACCGCAATTTTCTAACATCTCGTCAAAGTTTTGACTGATCATAGACAATTCTTGGTGAAATGAAGTTTTACAGACATTAAAAAGGATTGAGTCGATTACTAATTAAACATTTGTACTTTTATATTTAAGGAAATCTTTTGCTTTCATGGAAATACAATAATTTATAAAAAGTAAAAAAACATAAAATAATTAGTTAAAATTTTTATTAAACATTGTATTGACCTTATGTCTGGAGCTAGTTTGCCCTATCAACTCCCCTTGATGAGAGACATTAAGTACTATACTGGCCATATGTCACTAGTTAGCTTGCCTCAAATTATAGATTATGGCAAGAGTCTGAAATAGTACGAGGAGCTCCAGTGGCAGGTGACCAATCTAATTTTGAAGGATTACATTAAGGACAGCATGAGTTTGTACTACGTTCCAATATTACTAGTCCTAAGAAAGGTGGTACTTGACGCATGTGCGTCGGTAATAAGACCGCGATCAAGTAACGTTTTTCAATCTCTTGATCAGAAGACATGCTTGATATGTTTAGTGGGTCGAGTAAACTCTGAGATGAGTGGAAGACAACCTTTATGACAAAGAAGGTTAATACGAGTAGTTGGTCATACCTCTTGTCCTCTCCAATGAACCCAACACATTCATGAGTGTTGAATCAAGTACTTAGGTCACTCATTGGAGTCTGTGTAGTAGTATACTTTAACGAAATTTTCATTTACAATAATGATCTTGAACAACACTTGATTCATCTTATGTATGCCTTGAGATTTTGCGAGAGAATAATTGCACGCAAATTTGAAGAAATGTTCATTTACGGGGGATAGCCTATCTTTCTAAGAATTTGGTATCTTATGAAGGTGTTGAGGTTGATAGAGAAAAGGTCAACACGATTGAATCATGGCCAAATTCTACGACGGTTACTTATCGAGGACTTCATGGATTGGCATCCTTTTTCCATCATTTTATTAGGAATTTTAGTAGTTGATTGCTCATATTACTGATTGTTTAAAGAATGGATAGTTTATGTGGACAGACGAAGCGATGCGTGTGTTTTATCCGATTAAGGATAGGCTTACTTTACTAGAGCATATGTACCAGCATACCTAATTTTAAGAAAATTCTCAAGACTGATTGTAACACATTTATCATATGTATCGACAATGTTTTGAGTCCATCGTGAGTTTGTATTATTATACTCGGATCACTAGACCTTACGTTATCTAGACTCCTAAAAGAAGTTGGGTCACCGTCGCGCCAAGTGGATAGAATATATGCAAGATTTTCATTATGTTCTTAAACCCTGAGTTGTTGTTGAGAACAAACCATCTGATGCGCTTAGCCTCCGGGTGGGCCTACTCCGCACCCTTATCAATGAGATCATAGGATTCAAGCATTTGGTCAAGGAATATCTGACATGTCCAGATTTTGCAGGTATATATTTTGCACTGTCTCAGGGCCCACCTGAGGTCATCCTTTACTACTCGATCACCGGAGGTTATCTATTTTGCAGCACACTCCTATGCATCCCCAGGACATCCATCTGAGATCTTGTTTGGAAGATGCATGTTGATAGTGCAACTGGTCACTTTGGTAGAGATTCTCGTAGAAAACCCTTTTTATCGGCTAACAAATAAATATTAAAAGGACGTTGCTCGAGTCGTCTGACATTACGGGACACCTACTAGACAGTTAAAGGTCCGCGACAGAAAACAGGTCTAATACACCAATTCTGGTAACACACTGCCTTGGGTGGACATTAGTATGACCTTGGTGCTCACGTTACCTTGCACCCTATAGAAACATGATTCTATTGTTGTCGTTGATTGATTTTCCAAAATGGCTCACTTCATCGCATGCAGCAAGACTGTCGACACATTTCACGTCGCATCAATATCATTCGGGATGTCATTAGACTTCACAATCTACCTAAGACCATCGTATCTAATCAAGATGTCCGATTCATGAGTTATTTTTGAAGAACTCTTTGGAAGAAGACTGACACTAAGCTGCAATTCTCTTCTGCCTACCATTCGCAGATGGATGGTCAGGCTGAGATAGTAAACAAGAGTTTAGGAAATCTCTTGCGATGCTTTGTTGGTGACCACACCACCGCTTGGGATTCTATGTTACCCATGGTAGAGTTCGCATTTAATAGTTCGGTGAATAGGATAATGGGGTGGACTATATTTCAGGTAGTCTTAGATTATGAACCTATGAAACGCATAGATCTTATTCCCTTAACACGTAGAATCTCGTTCTAGCAAGTCTGCTGAGTCTTTTGTCAGACAGCTACATGGCATGCATGAGTCAGTCCGACGAAGAATTTCTTGCAATAATAAATTTATAAATAATAAGTTGATAACCACACGAGAATGCAAAGCTGTAAAGAAGGAGAATAAGTGATACTTTGAATACGCGCTTAGAGGTTCCCCAAGGGAAGTGCTCAAAAATTAAATGCTAAATGAATCGGTCTTACAATGTGCTTAAAAGAATTAAAACAAATTCTTATGAGCTGGATATCTCGCTGAGTACGGGAATGCCACTTGTATTCAATGTAGAAGATTTAACATCAATATTTGAGCCACATGATTACATTGTCCCCTTCGTCCTCTACCACCACAGCTCCTCAATCTCTGTTTTCATCCACCACTCCACCACAGTCCCAATTGTCACCGATTTCTCCTTCCACTTCAACGCTTCAGTAGCAGCCTTCGTCTACCACTCGGCTTTCGGCAAAGCCCGAGCCCTTGACAATAATTGATCCCACAACTTCTTCTGTTTTTGTGCCAAATCCTTTGCTATCAGTTCCACAGTCTTCAGCCACCAGTCTGTACGACATCATGGCAGAGATCATGACCTATGAGCTTGTACCTCCGCCAGACAAAATCTGATACTTGGACGGCCGCCCCTTTATTGATGATAAATGAATTTTTGCAGCAGAACTCGAGAGACTCGCCTCACTGTACGACGACACTATGAACATCTTCATTCTACGAAGATGAATACTTTTAAGATGGGGGAGTTGATGGGTCTACTCACACTACCTCAGGCACAGTGATGGTCGGGATAGCTTATCATGAGCAGATCACAGATCTTAGTATTAGTTATTCTGTGTTTTTTATTTCAAATTGCATTTTTATTTTTTAGGGGGGTCGCAACGAACGAACAAAAGACAAATCATGACCGATCATTGTACCCCCTTGTGTCTATATATCGAGGGTGAGGACTCTTATTTAGAGGTATTGAAGATTAGAGTATTGAAGCCTTATTTTTGATCACTCCGGTGTCATAGTCGAGTTATTGGCGTGAAAGCCTTCCCTTTCCCCTCTTTTCTCCTTGTCATGAATGCCCCCCCCCCATTCCACGCCCCACATAGCATCCTCCCCTCCTTATCCCACTGTCAACCAAACCTCATAATTTCAGCACCCAAAGCAGTCGGCCCTCCATTCTTCCTTCCCCATCCCACTGTCGACCACGCACACCTCTCCTTTTGTCGTGGAACCACTTCGCTAACACCTTCCCAACATAAATTCCAAAACAACCCTTTCATATCCACCCCAACGATCACCGAAAACCTTCTCCGGCCAACTCCGGCGATCCTGTTCCAGTCAGCGTTCGATATCCTCCATTCTTAGTTTTCCAACAATCACCGGAAAACATCTTTGGCGATCATCACCACCTCTCACTGCCTCGCCACCAACCACCTCTGGCGGCTACCTCTGACCGCCTCTGTCCAGCCACCACCCCACTACCTCATAACCACCGCCCCACTACCTCATAACTACCGCCCCACTACAACATAACTACCCTAAACTCCACCCCACTACTCCATAATTTCCTCCCACCATTACCCCAGTACCTCCCTAGTATCCCTACTATACTAATCCCACCCTTCCCTCACACGTGGAGCCAAACCCTTCTGCCTTCGATATTATGTGACTCCAAGGTTTGTTTGTTATTTCTTTTAGTTAAATATTGTGTTTATCCTGTACTTGATGAAAGATTGAGTTGTATGTTTTGAATTCATTTGTTTAGGTCTTTGTATTTTCTCATTTAATTAGTCATTTATTTTTGATCGCTCTTGTGTTTGTGTTTCTCTCTTGTTACCATAATTTAAATACTTCATTTTTTTGTGGCAAATCAAAAGAACTTAATTTTATAAAAGTCCTTTATTGCAAGCTTAATTCCGTTGGAAATTGTCTCTGCATCTATCCTTAGTTCCCTTAGGACCTTACCCTGCATCAGAAAGAACAACTAAAATTACCTTAGAGTTGTCGACCTTATTTCATTTAAATAAATATGCAAAAATACCAAAAATGTGCAAGTTCCAAGGAAGAATAAATCAATAAATACTAGAAGCTCTTGGCATTAGTAATCTTACCAGGAATCATCTTAGATGATTTTGCCAGTACCTGCACACAAAAAATAATAATAAGCAGGGAACGATTTCGTTTCAATAGTACTATTTTTGAATGTTTTATTTCAAAGGTAACAGAAATCATGTAAGAGGTTGAATAAGGGTGGTTAAATTCAGGCCAAGTAAATCAATATCTTCAATTAGAATGTGCTCTGCGAACTAGATTTATTACATCAGTTGCCCCTACTTCTACAAACCAAGCACTTAGCCAGGAAAATCATTTCTAGAATGCATACAATTGTCCCTGAACTAGAGTTTGAATTTGTGGTCTTAGCCAAGAAAATTGTATTTTAGCATGGATAGCTGATAGCACTCCTCGGAGAACCAATGAAGGCAAACCATGATCTCTAATTTGGGGAAATGTTGGTCTCTGTCTTCTTTACGGCTATTTTATTTTCGTTCATGGACAAGGGGCTACAGATTGTCTCTGTTATGACCTCGGACGATCTGCGGTTCCGAGGATTCAAGTACGCCAGAAGACCTAAAGGAGCGCCGGACAGAGACCGGGCTGAACCATCTGGTTCAGCCCGCAATTAATCAATAAGAGGAGGGAGGGCTGAACCACACCGGTTCAGCCCTCAATGGGGGTCGGACGGCCCTGGGGAAAAGGGGGCTCCATAAATACCCCTTTTTCCCCCTCTTTGGAGGCATGCATTATCAATTTCAGGTATTCCTTTCTTCTTCCACAAAAATCCTAGCCGTCTCTTTCTTGTTTCTAGTTTCCTCTCGCTTAGAACCCTAGCAGTAGTGTAACATTTGGTATCAGAGCATCCTTCCTGCGACCATGGTGACGCGTACGGAGGCGGAGACGGCGCGTTTGGCCGCCATCGAGGAGAACTAAGTTGCGTTGACGGATTCCGTAACGGCAATCGAAGCAAGCATGAAAAACTCGCAACAACATCTGGAAGAACGCCTCGACGAGAAGATGGAGGAGTTGAAATCCTTCCTCTTGCAAAATCTGAAGGGGAAGGCAGTGAACGGCGCGGGATCCGACACGGAGGCGACAAACTTCCCTAACGGAGGAAATACGGGGTGCGGGAGTCAAGGGGGCGGGACGACAGGAGCGTCTGGCTCCGGATCCGGCGCGGGACTACCGCCAGAGGCCGCACGCGGGCCGACGGCCCCATTCCGGGCCAGCGGACTTCCGGGCGGACCGCCAGAGGGCAGCGACGGGTTCAGCGGGGGTTCTGCCCCCCTGGGTCGGGCGGCGGAAGTCACGGGAGGCTCCTGGGGGTCCGGCGGTGGGTCGGCTTCGACTTGGGGGCTCGAACAGCCACTGCAGACTCACGGCGGGCTGCTGTAGCAAGGAGGAGGGTTCGGGCAACCTACGGGACAGCCATGGAGACCACAACACCAAGGATTTGGATTGTTTCGACCCACCGGGGCAAATGCTGTCCCTCTCGGGGGCGCCACGGGGATTTTTCCGCCCCAACCAGCGAACGCTCCCAACGGAGGATACGGTCCGGCCAATATGGGACCGGGAAGAAATCCGGGGTGGAACCATGGAGGAATGCAAGGAGATTTTGGGCAACCCGGGGTAATGGGACAAGACAGTGGCGGTTTGGGAGGGTCTTATCAGAGACCGTACATGCAGCCCAAACGGACACGGATGAATTTCCCCAAGTTCAGGGGAGGGGACGCTCTGAAGTGGATCCAGAAGACGGAGTTGTTTTTCAAGTATCAGGAGATCCCCGAGGCTCAGTGGGTACAACTGGCGGCCTTCCATCTGGAGGAGGACGCATACCAGTGGACGCAGTGGTTTTTGTGGGGACGCACTTTTGCCTCGTGGCCGGAGTTCATAGAGGCATTTTCGGCTCGTTTCGGGCCACTGGAGTACGAGGACGTGGAGGCTACCCTTCAAAAACTGCGACAGCGGGGGACCGTCTCGGAATATCGGACGTAGTTCGAAAGATTGGCGAACCGCGTCGCGTGGGGCGAGCAGACCTTGCTGAGTTGTTTCGTCTCAGGGTTGAAGGACCACTTGCGAGACGAGGTCCACGCATACTTACCGCGCAATCTGAGTCATGCCATCAGCATCGCTCGGATACAGGAGGAGCGTTACAACAGGCAGCGGAACCGGATGACAACCAAGCCACCCGCGGCTTCCGCGGCGGTACGACGAGAGCAGCCGCCTCCCGTACGGCCTACAGTGACCAGGTTGACATGGCCAGAGATGCAGGCCCGGAGAGAGAAGGGACTGTGCTTTAACTGTGATGAGAAGTACACCAAGGGACATGCTTGCCAGAAGGTCCAGGTGTTTATGTTGCATGAGGAGGATGACGAGGAGGACCATATGGAGGCCAGGCTACCCCCCTCCTCAGCGTCACGGCGTGTAGAATTGCTAGCATCTCCTTCTCGTACGTGGAGAGGCCCAAGGTCCGAGGTGCCAAAGCCTTGCTGAAGTAGGCCAACGGCCGCCCCTCCTGCATCAAAACCGCCCCAATTCCCACTCTTGAGGCGTCCGTCTCAGGGCCAGCCCACCCCTCCCGGGTACCAGCTGATTGGAGGACATTTGTATTACCACGGGAGGGTGGTCATCCCCGCTTCTTCCGCTTGGAAGGAGGTCATGTTACAGGAGTTCCACTCGTCCCCGACCGGAGGCCATGCCGGGGTGCTTCGCACATTACAGCGGCTTCGGGCCAATGTCTTTTGGAGGGGGTTACGCATGGACGCGCAGCGTTTTGTGCAGCAATGCGATATGTGCCAGCGGCAGAAGTATGAGACGTCCTCGCCAGCAGGGTTGCTCCCGCCCTTGGAGATTCCTCAGCAGATATGGGAGACGGTCTCGATGGATTTTATTGAGGGTCTGCCCCGGTCTCAGGGCAAGTCCGCGATCTTGGTCATAGTGGACAAGCTGTCCAAATACGTCCATTTCCTCGCTCTCAGCCACCCTTACACCGCGGAGACCGTTGTCGATCTCTTTGCCAGGGAGGTAGTGCGCCTACATGGTCTCCCGAGCTCCATCATATCGGATCGCGATCTGACCTTCCTCAGCAAATTCTGGCAGGAGCTTTTCAGGTTGCAGGGCACCAGGTTGCGCATGAGCACGGCACACCATCCGCAGACAGATGGCCAGACAGAGGTGCTGAACCGGGGTGTCGAAACGTATCTTCGCTGCTTCGTCATGGATGAGCCCCGCACGTGGACTTGATGGTTACACTGGGCGGAGTACTGCTACAACACTTCGTATCACACGGTCAGTCGGATCACTCCGTTCGAGGTTGTCTACGGGCGCTCATCACCCACTCTGCGGTCGTATGAACCGGGCAGCACAGCTCTGCCGGCCGTGGATCGAGCTTTACGCGACCGGGATCAGACATTAGCTCTCTTGCGGGACAATCTCCGGGTTGCACAGGACCGGATGAAGTTGCAGGCCGATAAGCACCGAACGGAGCGGACCTTTCAGGTCGGGGACGAGGTCTTCCTCCGTCTCCAGCCGTACAGACAGCTTTCAGTTGCTCGCTGATCCAATCAAAAGCTCGCCCCACGGTTCTATGGTCCGTTTCGCATCACTCGACGGGTGGGGCCGGTCGCATACACGCTTGTCCTTCCTGAGGGCTCTCGCATCCATCCCACCTTCCATGTGTCACTGCTGAAGAAGAAGCTGGGGGCGGCAGCCACAGTGCTCCCCTCTCTACCCGAGGCTACTACGACGGGGGAGCTGCGTCCCAGCCCCGAAGATATCTTGCTGTCCAGATGGAAGAAACATGGCACGGAGTACCGTTCAGAGATTCTGGTCAAGTGGAAGGATCTCTCAGAGGCCCACAATACGTGGGTGGACTTCTTGGAGTTCCGGGAGTTATTTCCCGACTTCCAGCTTGAGGACAAGCTGCCTCTTGATGGAGAGGGGAATGTTATGACCCCGGACGATCTGCGGTTCCGAGGATTCAAGTACGCCAGAAGACCTAAAGGAGCGCGGGACAGAGACTGGGCTGAACCATCCGGTTCAGCCCGCAATTAATCAATAAGAGGAGGGAGGGCTGAACCACACCGGTTCAGCCCTCAATGGGGGCCGGCCGGCCCTGGGGAAAAGGGGGCTCCATAAATACCCATTTTTCCCCCTCTTTGGAGGCATGCATTATCAATTTCAGGTATTCATTTCTTCTTCCACAAAAACCCTAGCCGTCTCTTTCTTGTTTCTAGTTTCCTCCCGCTTAGAACCCTAGCAGTAGTGTAACAGTCTCCTTGGAGTAGTATAGGACACGAAGTTGTCAAGCATGCAGCAATGTAGGTTTATGAGTGCAGATGAAGGAAGAGATAGGCGGCGGAGGCTCTTGTTAGTGTGTGAAGCAGTTATTGATCGTGCGGCAGCACTGTGGACATCGATGAAGGGTCCAGGACAGGATACTGGGGCATAGTGTGAGCTGAGAGGCCACAGTGGCCGATGGTGAACCATTGTGTAGAAACGGTGATCGTTCAAGTACTGTTATGCATCGACAGTAACAACTGTCAGTGGACACTGCTACAGCGACGGTGCGTCTGACAGTGATGGGTCCAATTTTTGGTGTGTTTGTTGTAATTCGCACGTGAATACTTTAAATTTCATCCGGATTAGTGGTGCTAGGCTCTGTAGGTTGATAGATTAGATTTTTTTAGTTTGATTTGGGTAATGGTGTGTATGTGACAACAAGTTTGTTCCCTAGCTTCCCAAATCTGATCTTATAGTACAGTTGAAGGTTGGCAATCATAAATAGTAGTGCAAATTTGAATACGTATTTGGTTAACACTTTGATGAAAAGCAAAACTTTGGCTTGCGGCATAAAAGAGTTAAGTACCTATTGGCACGATATGGACTTCAAAAAGTACCTATTGGCACGGTATAGACTTCAAAAAGAACTACAAGGGACAGTCAAGATGTTTTTAAGGGATACAAAGATCGGAATGGTTAGACTTAGATGGGCATGACACTAGTTCCAATAAGATATGTGCAACCAACAATGTCCTCTTCAATGTTGTAGAAGAAGAAACTACAATGCAGTTTGCTTTGGGAGAAGTTTAAGATAATGTGCATGGTGCAGTCGATCATAATGAGGCTACTCCTGAAGCAGCAATTTTGTGGGTTGAAGATGTAAGAATGTGGCAACTTTCATTAATACTTTAATGTGTTCAGTGGACTTCTGAGCCAATTACAGGTCGTTGGCACAAACGTGGTATAACAAGACGAGGCTCTACAACTTCTTACCTCACTCACATCTTGATGCAACCTGAGTCGCATCATACTTCTCTTTTAATTTCCAGCATTTTTATTTGTGTCGCGTATGTCTTTGCGCTTGTTTCCTTATTTTCCGTGCAGCGATATGTTTCCGCTCATGAAGGGAAAAGGTGCGGTAATATTTATCAACTGATGGGGGAAAATGTGTGAGATGTTACTTCCATGATTTCTGCATAACAAAGATGGTGAAGGTGGTGCAGTGCATCTACCTTCAATGACTGGGATTCCACTGGTAAATTCCATTGATATGAGTGTCTTCTCATAACCCTAACATTACCCAAATCAAACTCGAAAATCCAATTGATCAACCTAAAACATTTGGCGCACTAATAACACTTTCTGTAAGTAGACTCCAAGACACAACAAATAACATTTTCTTTATTTGGGGAATGTTAAATAGAATTGCCTAATTAATTATGATGAAAATAGAAATATTCACAGACTAATTTGAGCAAAAAAAGATACAAAACTGTACAGACTGCGATCTGAGATTGTCCATTAGTCGCACCACCGCTAAAGCATCAATGACTCAGAAGCAATTACTCCCGACACATTATGGTACTTCAGTGATCAACTTCCCTACACAATTGTTCGCCTGTTACCATTACAACCTCACACTGCTAGCACTGTGTAAAAGGAGTTTCTTCGGCCATCACGCCTTTCACTAGTGACCTCCCTGTTGTCACCCCATAGCCAACAGCAACTTCACATGCTGATAAGAGCCTAGGCCACTTAGATACTCTTCTAGTTGCAATTATAAACCTACAACGGCGCAAGCTTGGAAACTCCGCATGTTGCTCTGCCACGGCCAACTGTACCCACCTGACCAAGTATGAAAATGAAAGAACTGTAGAGAAGTGCTAGAGGCCAATACACCTCCAATCTAGAAATTAGTGTTTGTCTTTGGGGATATACCAAAGGCTATGTGACGCAGAGTGAATCTATAGGCGGCGGATTAACGATGTCCAAACCCTACATTCAATGATGTTAGAAAAAGAATATGTAAAGGCTCATATAATGGCTCATCATAGGTCTTCTTCCTCTTTATGTAATAGTCCCACATCTTGAAAAAAGGACTCTTCTCTCTCTTCTCTCCCTATATATATGTAACCATACTTGTATTTACTTACACAAGAAGGATATATAAAGTTTTACAAATTTTCTCAATAGTTTGTGCACTTTTCTACATAGTATCAGAGCTACTCAATCCCTTTGAGCGGTCTCTGTTTTTTCTAACCGCAACCCCCTCTGCGGTCTCCTGTTGGGCGGTTAGAGGTTATGTCTACCCGCAACCCTCCTGCGGGCTCTTTCTCTCCAGACTCTGGCGGACAGACCCCATTTTTGTCTGCAGGGTACTCGGCAAGCTGTTCCAGCCTTCTGTTTTCGGATCTCCTCTTGATTTTATAGACTTCGCTGCTAGGTCCCAGCATACTTCTACCTTGCGGTCTGCTCTGTGTCCGTTGCGGTCTGCTCTGTGTCCGCTGCGGTCTGCTCGTTTCGGCCTCATCGTGCCTGCTTGTTGCTCTTCCTTGATCGCACAGTCTGTTTCTTCTTAGCTACTTGCTGCTTTTTTCTACTCTACTTGTCAGCCCGCCCTCTTCTATTTGTCAGGTCGCTGCTTCAGCCCGTTGCGCTCTCCTCTCTACCCGCTGCGAGCTTCTCTGCGACTTGCCGCTTTTTTTACTCTGCTCCCCAGCCCGCCCTCTTCTATTTGTCAGGCCGCTCTTGACCTTCTCTCTTTTTGCTAGCTGCGAACTTCTTTTATTTGTCAGGCCTGCTGCGAACTTCTCGACTAATTTTCTCTGCCCGTTGCGGACTAGCTCTCTCTACTGTTATGCACGGTCTCCTGTTGCCACGGACTGATTCTCCTGTTCGCTACTCGTGGGTTCCTACTTGCGAACTGCTTCGTGAACTTTTCTGCCTTTGTCGCGTAGTTTGTTCTGTGTTGATGCTAACCGAGGTTCTTCTCAGTGTCTTGTCACCGGATTGTGTTCGCCGCGACCTGCGGTCTGCTCTCTGTGTTCGCCCGAAATCCTCTCTTTGCTTTTCTTGTCGACTTCTACTTCTTAACAGCAGCTCTTTGTTCCTGTCTACAGCCTCTTCTCAGTCCGCACTCAATGCTTTTCGTTTAGCCGCACTCGGTGCTGACTGCTTGCTCAGGCTTTGCAACTATCCGCACTCTTTGCTAACTGCTTAGCCGCGATCTTCTCAGTCTGCCGCGGTTTCTTCTCAGCCCACCGTTGCTCCTTAGTTCGTCGCGGCCTTGCAGGTTAGCCACTTCGCTTAACGCCTAAACGCTTGGTCATGTATCCATCTACTGCCTCTTCCCTTCCTGCTGGGGTCGTTGTCCTGGTTCCTGAACTCCGTGACGAGTTGAGAATCACCACCATTTCTCTAATTAGAAAGAAGAACTGTGTTGAGTGGGTGCAATCTGTTCGCCGAGTTCTTCAGTCAAAAGGACTTTTGTATCATTTAACTCAGGATGTTCCTTCTGCACCTACTGATGACTGGCTTTGTAACGATGGTCGTGTTCAGACGTGGCTCCTCAACTCCCTTGATGGCGAACCTTATTGCATGGTCATATATCACGAGACGACCAAGGCGATGTGGGATGAGCTTCATTCCATTTACTCAGGCAAGGATAGTCTCAAGCACCTATATGACATCATCACTGGTCTTCAGACCCTTGACTCTAACAGTACTCCTAACTTAACCTCCTTTGTTGCTCGGTCCAAGACGCCGGTTGAAGCCTGTATTCAGCATCAGCCCCCGACTATGGAACTAGTTGTCCAACGCGCTCAAAAGAAAGTTGTTGGTATTGTCACGATGATGGCTCGTGTTCCGCCTCATATTCATAGTATTAGGGCTCAGATCCTCTTATCTTCTACACTTTCCTCATTCTCTGATGTGTGCTCCATGTTGTTAAAGGTTTCGCCGTCTTCTGATGCTATCGACCCTCCTTCACTGGCTTTTCTCCAGCAATCTTCCGCACCATTACTCTGTTACATGTCGTGTATTATTATAATTATCTCTACTATTGAGATGTCTAGTTGTTATCATTATGTAGGAGCCTCGAGCCCCGAGTCTACCATTAGGTGTCATCATTAGTGTTTTGTCTTCTTATATGTTGTAGTCTATATAAAGGCATTGGATGTGTTGTAGGGATCAGACAAGAAAGAAATCTAATTCCTATCTTTTGAATGTGAGATCTTGGTGGCTCTCTTCTCTAACAGCAACCCAGCCTAGGCAGTCGGGGTTCCGGCTCCACGGTATCTCCTTCATCGTCATCTCCACCTTCGGCCACCTCCGAGTTAGGCCCATAACAACTTTGTATCAGAGCCAAACCCCACCTTCGGCTACATTTTTGACCCACAAAGCTACACCCACGGAGCCGCCGGCAGCTGTCTTCTTCATCGATCCTCCACTCTCGATCCAGAAGCAATACCCAGCGGCGGTATCAAGGCAGGGAACAACACCCCAGCGACGGTATCAAAGCAGGGAACAAAGCCCCAGTGGCTGATCTACCTCTGCGTCTCACGCCGCAAAAGATCTAATGCCAACACACTAACTCCTCGCAGTCTCCGCCTCTCGCGACGATCAGCGCATCTTCTGCCACTTCTTCCCTCGCCCAAGCCGCAACCGACCAGCAACGGGATTTCCAAGCCGAAGACGACCTACCTCTTCCATCGCACAGACAATTCCTCACATGGGATTTCCTCGAGGTCCCCCGCACTGCGGCTTTTATTCCTTTACTTTTAAATACATCGAGCCACGCACGCGTCTTCAGCAAATTATCTCCGCTTGCTCCCTTCCTTGAACTACACACCCCATTTCTCTTGAGCCCACCAAACCGCCTGCTCCTTTCATCTTTATTTTAAAAAAAATAAAAAAGACTCACGTGGAGCCACCCTTTTAAAAAAAAACTTGCAGCTTTATATCTTATTAAAACAGAAGCCTCAAAGCGGTCTGTTTGGAGAATTCCAACCGTCGAGCCCTGTGCAATTCCTCCCCCACTATTATACATTAATGAAATCATTTTTAATTGATTAATCATTTTTTTGATTAATTGATTATTGTTAGAAAATAATGATGAAAAGGCCCATATTGGAGTCCATTATAGGCACTCTTCCTTTACATGTATTAATCTCACATCTTAAAATTGGGACTTCTCTCTCTCTTCTCTCCCTATATACATGTATTCATACTTGATTTTGTACTTTGAAAAATGATATACAAGGTTTTAGTTTTTCTCTACATGGTATCAGAGCGAAAGATCCGGCCCGTTTTTTTATAACCGTCCAATGCCTCGCGGTCTCCTATGTTCTGTGGTTAGCAGAATTGGTTGACCTCCTATCTCTCGCGGTCTTCCTCTACTCGCTTTTGCACGGACTACTTGCTCGAGTCTGCAGGTTCTCATGAGGCTGCGCCCTCCGTTTTTTATGGCTCTCTCTCTGGTTTTATAGTTGTTTGTTGTTGGGTCTCACTTTCCTCTAGTGCTACGCTCTGTGACTTCGAGCGGTCTGCCTAGTTCGACGCACCTCCTACTCGCACAATCAAGACTCACGGACTGCTCTTTCCCTACCGCGGACTGCACTTTACCCGTTGCGGTCTGCTTCCCCAGATTGGTCTATTTTTCCTGTCTGTCGCGGTTTTTCTCTCTAGTCGCCGCTCTCTCTCCGTGCGGACTGTTTTTTGCCTGTCGCGGTCTGCTTCCCCCGATTAGTCTGTGTTGCCCGCTCGCCCGCCGCGGTTCCTCTTTCTAGTCGCTGCTCTCTCTCCGCGCGGTCTCCTCAACGCGTTTTATTGTTGCGGCCTGTTTTTTTTTGCTTATCCGCACAGTTTTTTTGCTTAAATGTAACAACATACATAATCTTAATGCAAACAATAATATTCATATAATAATTTGAGAAAGAACGGATAAAAATATGTACACGCAATGGACTGACATTGTCATGGTGTCCTTCATTGGCAACCACCACAGTGTTGCCTCATGAAAACAGTTGATTCATGCACTCACAAGAGCCTTACCTAACTACTTAGTTGCTCTTTCAGTTTCACTTAGAAGTCTACAATGTAGCAGGCTTGGCAGCTCCTCCTCTGCTCCCCGGGGGCGAGCTATAGCCACCGGACCAAGAACAAAAAATGAAGAGTTGCAAAGGTAGGCTAGAGGGTAACACTCTCAGTTCAGAGATCAATGTTTGTCTTTGGGGGTTCACCAAGAGATCTCTGTCCAATTTATATGCACATACAAATTGGGGGTTCACCGAGAGATCAATGTTTATCTTTGGGGGCTCACCAAGAGATCTGTCCAATTTATATGCATATATAAGAATATATATCATTTTATTCTATGGCTGGTTTCCTAGGAAGAACAACATCATGTATACATTAATATATAAAAAGTTAAAAAGCCAACATTGACCAACACTCAGCTAGGCAATCCACATGAATCATATGAAACTGGTTGTAGCTCTTCATACATAATAATATATATAAATAAGTATGCAAAAAAACACTCAGCAAGTTTTTTGATGTAAACATATCTAAATATCACCCTTTGCATGCATAACAATTTATGCTAGATTTTAAAGATCATCAAGAAGAATAGCAAAAAAGGAAATTGGAACAAACTTTCAAAATAACAAAACTTCGATCTGAAGGCTAACCTGAGCGGGATAACTTATGTACTTGAGGGCTTCGATCCCCATTGCCGGCCCAATAGTGTTGGTGATGCTAGCGCTCCAATATCTCCACAATGGAGCTCCATCGGTAGATCTTCTCACAAAAATTTTAATCACTAACAAACGACAAACATTGAATTTCAGATGAAATATTATAGAAAAAATTCAAGCAAGAAATAAGCCTAATGGAAACTTACTCATCAAGGACCAGACAAAACAAACCACATTCTGAGCAAGATTTAGGAAAGCAAGATGCTCAAACCGATTCCCATTCGGTCCAAAGCGCTTAGTGGATCTGATTTCAAAAGCAATTCGCATCAGAAACCCAATGACTCCGACTCTACTGTTATTTCTTATCCTACTTTGAAACATGAAAAAACTTGGAGTGAATCGACAGGGAAGAGGTCGTGTAAAAGCTTACATGGTCTCTTGGAGAACGCCTTGGTATATATAGGATGCCCAAATGCCGGCGACACAGAAGCAAAGAACTATGACCCGAAGAACACTGATGTGGCTCTCCATGATCAAATTGTATTTGAGAGGGAGGAATGCTAGTAACGTGCCGCCGGAGCACTGCTGGTTCCGGCGGCGAGGAAGGAGAAGCGAAAAAGAGAAGTTCAACGCACAATAGCTGAGATTCCTGGAATAATCTCAGAGTTATACATGAAAGGCTTAGTTTTTTTTTGCTGAAATTATCACAATTCACAAAGAAATTGGGCAACAAAAATTCCCAAAAACAACATATAAATCACAATAATATGCTTATAGTCACATAACCCACTGCAGGAACAAATATCAAAAAAATTAAACACTAATAACAGGAACTCTTCAATCGAACTTGGGACTGAAGGCTTAGTCTTTTTTACTGAAATTATCACAATTCAGAAAGAAATTGGGTAACAAAAGTTCCCAAAAACAACATATAAATCACAATAATATGCTTATAGGCACATAACCACTGCTGGAACAAAGATCAAAAAACTTAAACACTAATAACAGAAACTCTTCAATCGAACTTGGGACTGAAAGGCTTAGTCTTTTTTGCTGAAATTATCACAATTCACAAAGAAATTGGACCACAAAAGTTCCTAAAAACAACATATAAATCACAGTAATAGGCTTATAAGCACATAACCACCCACTGCTGGAACAAAGATCGAAAAACATAAACACTAATAGCAGAAACTCTTCAATCGAACTTGGGACTGTCTCCCACAAATCGATTTGTCTTCCACAAATTTTTAATTAATTTGAAAATTACTCTACAGCAATTTACATTCCTATAAAGGAGCAGGGGGGAATCAAAACAGGAATCCACACAAAGAAATGAAAATTTCTAGCAAAATGAGCAATTAGATGCCCTAGAGAAGGAGAACGAACCTTCAGAGATCGTATTCACTGTAGATCTGCGAACGGGGCGGCGTTTCCTTCAACTGCTCACTGCAGATCAGCTCGATGCAGAGTTGTTACGTGGACGCCGGCTGGAATGTGGGGTGTTTGCATGCCGCCGGTGAGGAAGGCCGGCCGTCGCAGGGACGTCGCCGGTAGGGATGCTCTTCTCGCTCTCGCCTGGGATCTCGCCGAGGGCGGGGATGAAAGAAATATAACCTTCGCCACGTGATAATACTGACGTGGCTCTATTTTATTGGCTGTACTGACAAGAGTAGTCTCTGATTGGTTGCTTGGACGTGGTCATTTAGGCTATGTTTGGGATTCCGTTTTGACTCCATTCCGTTCTAAACGGACCGGAGGAAAGGTGTTTGGGAACGACTACAATGTTGTCATTTTAAAACGGTCGGTTTAAAACCTACTTTTTCCTCCGTTTTGAAAAGGTCAGGGAGACCTCCATTCTCCCTTTCAAAACGGTCGTTTGGAATATTTTTTTAATTTAATTTTATTTTACTTAATCAATTTAAACCCAATAAAAAAAATAATTATATCCATAAATTTGCAAAAAAATCACAAATATAATACCTAATTTTTTAAAAAAAAATCAGAAAAAATTGTCCTGAAATAAATAAAATTCATGTGAAGATAATTTTAAAAATAAGTTAAACCGTCACTGAAACTGAGATTACCCAAACAAACCCTCAGTTTTAAAACCACCGTTTTAAAAATACAGTTTACCATCTCCTTTTTGAACTTCCCCCTTTTAAAACGGCACTGGTTTCCCAAACAGAGCCTTAGAGTGAGTTTGTGGGTCAACTTTGACCAACTTGCCCACTTGGATCCGGATGCTCTACATGACTACATTTCAAGTGAAATGAAGCGGATATATTTCATCATCCAATGGATAAAACAATCTTGAAAGAAATCTTGTGGTGGAGATTTTTTTGATTAAAAAAATCTAAAAATATATGGGAAATGATGAACCTGTCGGATCAAAGTGAATTCAATCTACACCGTGAAATGGATCTCCACCATTTCATTTGAAATGGAGAGGATCCTGATTTGTCCTCTTATATTGGTTTGCTTTCAAATGTTCAGAGGAGCATCACTCCCCTATAAACCTGGCCTCAATCACAATAGTATCTCAATTGCAATAGTATATGGGGCCCTCATGCCCAGCACGATAATATCCCGATCACGGTATTATTCTGGCGCGATGGCGCTCCCGCCGCTCGCAAACCCCTGAGTGTTATACTTCGCTTGTCACTTATTTTTGTTGCATGAGGTTTGCGAGGAACGGGTGAACGTGTTTTTTTTGTGAGGTAGAGAACTTTATCTATATAAAAATACATTTTGTACAATAAAATAAAAAAACATAAATTATAAAAATTGGAATTTTTTAACAGAGAGGGCAGAAAAGAAAGTGAATCTTTAAAGAGTAGGATTTTTCTTTTAGTAAAGATAATCAGTGATGAATCCAGAAAAATAATAATTTGAGTGCACAAATTGATAATGGGGGTGCACAGTTTTTTTTGAATGCATTACTGGGTTCTAAAAATTTTAATATTGAGGGTCAGTTATCAATTTCCTTAAAAAAAATTTAGAATGTTTAAATCTTATCGAAGTTATTTCTCTCTCATCTGGCCATCGTTTTGAGTATAAGTAGTCAAAATTCATTGACTCAACGAGAGAAATGCAAATACACTAACCATTTTGAAAAATAATGGGGGGCGGTGTCCCTCGGGCCCCCCTCTGAATCCGCCCCTTTAGATAATGATACAAAATTTTATCCAAAAGTCGAGAAGACATAGTATTGCACTATTGCTTATATAAAATAGAGCTAAAATATTAAATTAAAACAAAAAATGGAAAAATAAATAAAATATGATAATTGTTGCAGGTCGCCCGGTTTTTCTTGGTCCAGAGAAATCAGACCGCCTTAGCTCGAAGTCGGACCGGATGAGCAAACAGTCAAAGTAAATCGCAGTGAAAGATAAGAGGCTTTTTGACGTGGAAAACCCGGAAATGGCCAAAACTCACGTGACCGGATCTGTGCCGAGTCAAAATTCACTACCTTCTCGGAGTTTTACAAAGATTGATATGATCTCGGATGGCAACAGACTTGTACAACTTTGGGCTCGCGGGAGACCTTTCTAGCAGCAGTGACCCGGAGAAACTAGCGAGATGAGGTGAAGGAGCGAGTGGGACCTTCTGCCCACTAACAGAGGGCGAGACAGGGGTCCTCTGCAGTAGGCGAGACGCCTGTTGGGGCCGCGAGTTGGCCTTAGAAGGCGAGATGGCCAGTGGGGCGAGAGGTCGGCGAGACGAACAGGTGGGATCGTCTCGCCCGCCAGTCACTTCCCCCACTCGCCGCCTGAGAGAAGCTGTTTTTACCTTTTTACCCCCAAGGGGGATTTTACTCTTCTGCCCCATGCAATTTTACACTTCTACCCCTGATGGTCTGCATATAGCTCTTCAGGACAACGGAGTTTGGCTGTTGGCAGACCTGACCCTGGGCATTTTGGTAATTTCAGGTCGGTTCAGTATGGATATTTGCAGATCAAACTCAGAGACCTATAAATAGACCGACAAGGTGTCTCAAATGATTGGTTGAACCCTTTCGTATTCTTCCTCACAGGCACCTAGCTCAGCAATTGGCTAGGGAGGGGAAGGACTTCAGTTTCTTCCGGGTAAGAGGTGAGACCTCTGAGCTGAGACCCTACGGTCTGTCTCTAGGCATGCGACTCTCGTCGGGTGGGTGGTTCAAAAAGAGTAGGTGTGGGCTGCATCCTCAGGTCCGGACTCTAGGCGGGATCAGAAAGCTAGTTCCAACAAGACTGCTACTCTGTTACAAGTGTGAAGTGTAAAATGAGAAAAAACGGCTAAGCTTTTGGATGCTCGATGGAAGCGCTCCGGCCTTGGAGTATTGCTGAACTCACGGAACTTTGGTGCATGGTTTTAAATGTCAGGGACATGTCAGATTGAGATTTTAGATGTCAGACATGTTGGGAACATTTTAAAATGTCGGATTCCTAAAAATTTTTGCATTTTAAGTTATAGCATGTTATAGTAACACTAATCATCCACATTAAATGGTTTTACTCATTTTAACCTAGTTGTCTATATCTTTTACATGCATGTGAACATAATACAAAAACTTGAAATATATTAAATACAAATTAAAGATAAAGAAAAATTAAAGGCAAGTGAAAAAAATCAATTCAAATTATGAAGCATACTGATTAAATGCAAATAATAAATTAACAAAACCTAAACAAAATACATACTATTTTTTGTTAACATACGATTTTTTTTTAGAAATACTTCTGAAACCTATCCAAAATTGCATCAATGTCATATTTCTCATTTTTTATATTAAATTCAATTAGAGATATCAAGAGGAAAAGCAAACAACCAGAGGAAGGATCATTTTTATGGCAGTGGATGGTCTCATGTGCCTAAATAATGAATTTCAAGTATTATTCATGTTTTGTCACAAATAAAAACAGAGCATTGTTAAATGCAGGCCTCTTTTGGCTAGATGCGGGCCACCGATATATGCAGGCCAGGTTTTTTATACACAGGTCAAGTTTTAGAATGATTTCTTCCAAGTTTGCAAACAACAACAGCTCATACAAAGTCAAGCTAAAAAAGTATTAAAGAGCATGCAGCTAAAACTGTTGCGAGTAACAATGCTATTTGAAAACTCCGTCAATAAAACTATTAAGCCAGCTATTACATATGTAAACCAGATCATGCGGCTAAAACTGTTGTTGATCCCCATCACCTTCTCCCGCAATGAAGTTGTGCTCAGTTTCAGCCAAGCATCACCTTGGCAGACCTAATCGAGCCAAGTGCGCTCTTTCTTCCTCCACTCTGACAACCATAGCTTGAAACTTCTTCCTCCAAAATCTACAAGACCTACCTCCTCTTCGGAGCACTTCTTTTCTCTGATTATGTATAGTGTTTTTTTGTTCCTACAAATAGTTTGATGATATCATTTTGTAAATATAAAAAAAATCATGATGTTATATTTTACAGCACCGATATAGACGAGAATAAAACTCAACCTCCAAAAGAGGAGAAATTATATATTCATTGGACCAACAAGATGGATTATGATTGCTATGATTCTCTTTTAGAACAACTACATCTTGGCAACAACAGCTCAAACGGGTGAAAAGGAGTAGCATTCATCGCTGTCATCACTACTGGTGGAGACCAACTTAGGTCAGGTCGACGAAAAATGTCAGACGCCGCACCCAACGGGATCTCTATCGGCTAATTTTATGTTTTATTGCATTTTATTATGTTGCAAAGTTGATGTTATCGAGTCAGTTTGTTGCACGTCTGCGCGCGTAGCCATGTTTGTTACACGCACACGCGCTAGTCGTGGAGTTTTATTTTTATTCTCCTTATATATATATATATATATATATATATATATATATATATATATATATATATGTATAAATTTTACACACTTATTATATATATATAATATATGTTGATAAGTCAAAGAATTGAACCGGCCCATCCTACACTGTTCATCTTCTCAGCAGGGCCAAATCTACTCCTCCATTTCTGGCCCCAAGCCAAAGCAGGACTCACGCTCCTCCACTCGCCGATACCGCTCCTCGGCGCCATCTGGGACCACGTTGCCTACAACCGCAAAGCACGACGCCCCACTCCCCGGCGGTTCAGCTCCACAGATCCACCGCCATGGCCGCACCTTCCAGCCCGGACGGTTCCAGATTTCGTGGAGGTTTCCCATTTTCTTCTGCTTATATAAAGGGCTTTGTAATCATTTTTGAGGGTGGTGATGAATGAAATATTGAAAGGTTTGATGTGTGCTCCCTGTAGAAGATAGGCGTGATTCAATCTCTGTGTGAGAGTTGTTTTTTAGTTCATGTTAGGAGTAATGTATTAGAGAGATGTTGAATAGGAATTTGTGTTGTTTCTTGTTGATGTACAAGGTTGATTCTTGCTGTTAAGGGGGGATGTATGTCGTGGAATTCCTGTTTATGAGTTCTGTAGTTGGTATTTGATTCCATGTGGCCTCTGTTAGAATTAGTGAATGAAACCAAGTTCCGATTGGTTGCTCTATGATTGAGAGTAGATGAAAGATGAACAATAATTTTAATGTTACTGTGCAGTAGTTCGATTACAGTAGGAGACTTAGGAGTAATATTTGATCTTAGTATGCGAGATTTCGTGGAGCCACCGCGAGTGTTTGAGAATTCGTGGGACCACTAGAGTGTGAGAGCGAGCAAACTTTAGATTGTTAGTTTGTGGCTTCTTATATTGTTGAGTGTTTCTGTGGAACCACCTCGTGTGAGAGAGTGACTTAATTCCTTGGTGCCCGTATGCTATAAAGGACGACCTCGGAGCGGAGATCGAAGGTGACGACGAGTTCCTCGCGTGATTGTCATCGACTTTGAAATACGGAAGACATCTCTTCCGTGGGTAATTGTTTTCTATCTTTTTCTTTGTGTGTGCCTCTATAATTTCTCGTAGGATAATAGCCTCATTGCTGGGTTTTCGCCCGAGTTTCGTCAACAAACGATAAGTCGAAAACTCCAAACAAAAACGTATTTGGAGTTCATGATTTCCGTTTTTCTACGACAAGGGGAACGGAACCAAAGTTGCAAACTTCCTTCCCCGGATTTAAACTGAACTATTTTAAAGAAATTTTAATTTTAAAACAAAATAGCGATTTTGTGTCGTATAAAAAATTAGTTGCCACATTTTAAGTTCGTGCAAAATTCGCTTAAAACTTTGCAAAAATTAATTTAAATCATCACATGCATTTATGGTTTCCTAGAAAAAGCTGACAGACGCGTAAACCCTACGCGTCGTTGAAAGAATTGGTTTCAAGATAACCTAAACACCTAGAGGGGGGTGAATAGGTTCAATTCCTTTTTATTAAGGCAGACAATATATTTTACTAGCAATTAATCTATGCAACAACTATCTCAGCACAGCATAAAAAACAAACATAACCAACACAGATTGCACACAGATTTATAGTGGTTCCCCAATAGATGGGTACATCCACTTCCCCCTTCGCCTATCTAGCAGTATACTAGATTTGGCCTAACTTCCTTCTTCCTTCTCAGATCCTCAGATCTTAAAACTCAGAACCCTGAAAGGTTCCTACAGCTCACACTCCACCAAGTGCTACAACTCAGATTCTTCCAGGGAATCTGTCACAACCCGCATTTTCTCCGAAATTAAGAAGTATCAGAGTAGAAGAAAACGCGCGTTGTGATGCCACGTCGGACAGGTGATAACTGCCGACGCTCGGGCAACCACCAACTACTAAGACTATGAAAGTTCAAAAGCTTTAATGATGTGAAAATCAATTATATTTTAGAGGCCGTATCCCTCGGCTTCGTGGATCAAATAGTCCACCCTTCAAAATTATACTTATACGTAGCGAAAAATACTCTATTCATTTTTTTAACATCCTAAGAGAATGCATAAGCGTCCCCAGGGGACACCTAGGACTATGCAAGACCCTAGATTTAACTTATATGATATATATATAGAAAATGACCTTTTACGTGGTTTGAAAGTAGTGATTAAGCTTTTTAGAAAGGAAAACATGTTGTCTATGTTTTTGATATAATAATTATTTTCTTTTATAGGTTTTAAAGTAACTAGCAACCTAACATAAATCATCCCAGAAGCAAGTTTAATAAACTCCAAAATAGGAAATCTAGCAGTATAAGCAAAATACAAAGCATCTAAAAGAGAAACCACCAGTGGGCGCCAACAACTGACACGAACCCACTGGTGAGTAGGCATATTTGTACTACAAGTCTAAAGAAACTACCTCCCAGGAGTGAGGAAAAAAAAACTCAGCAGCAGCTATAGCACTAGCAAACTCCAGAAGAACCCTAGCCGCACAGTCGGCTATAAACCTGAACCTGAGGCATTCAAAGAAAAGAACGCCTCAGCAAAGCAATATATATATATATGAAAATGAAACAGTAGTATAAGGAAGAAGTGAAACAGGCAAGAGCTAAAGTAAACAAGTGAAGGAAAAATACTCGCCATGAGTGAGTAAAAAGGGGTGCACCAAGTGAACGGGTGAAGTCAAGCCTCACAAATCTCTGCAAGAAGGATTAGCAAAATAAATAAATCCTAGCATGAAGCTAGAGCAGAAAGAGTCACCTAGTACTGGAGATGGAAAAAATCAACATCAAGGGCCTAGGCTGGTGGCAACGGTCCGACCAAGTCAATCAGGCCTAAATATCTCAAGGTGCTGTGGTGGCGGCATCAGTCCAACTCAACCAAACAACTCACATTGTATTAATAAGACAAGAAGTAAAGCAAGGGTGGCGTCATCGGTCCGACCCACCTCAAAATCACATCCTACTCCGGCACTAAGTGACTCGGAGAAAACCCTTATTGGTAGCTCCATGAACCACCAAGAAGTTACCACAACCCTATTCCAACTAGAACAACCCACCTAAGAACCTTAAGTACAAACCGATGGGCTAAACGTCGAGCTGCCCAAATTAGTGATTTGACATCAACAAGTTGAAAACAAAGCGATACTATAATTATGCAAGTAGTTCGACACTCAGCTAAACATGCACCATTAACTGGTCACCGAAAAAAATAGGTTAGCCCCCGAAACATGTGTAATTAATATGATACCCAACCCTAACAATGGTTTTCCGGCGCCCAATATATTTACCATTAGGTTGCGTGGTTTGAGTCTAAACTATACAAGCAATGACGTGAACAGGACATAGTTACGCCTAAAGAAACAATGAGAAAAAAAAACAACCCAACACGCCCTAATGAGAATTTTGTAGAGAACCGGCCACCCCCAAACGACTAACTCAAATGGTAAATAACCCTATCAAACATTCCTACTCATACAAATCACATCATAATACCAATGGGGTTAGCCCCGGGATTTCCAGGTGATCCAATTAGGAGAAACAAACATCTGAATTTAAGCAATATAAAGGCACAAAAAAAATTGAGATAGAATTGGCAAGAGCGGAGGGCGCACTTGCCTTGATATTTAGTAGAACCTTGGCCAACGCTGCACCTCTTAACAAGTCGGCCGCAAGCAATATTTTTACGAAAATAATTCTGGACATAGGAAGAAAAATAAGATCCCTAGCATGCTTGAAATCTAGACCCTAACATACTTGCAATTTGGGCACAAAATCAAAACAACAAAAGGGGTTCTTACCTTGAGAAAGACGGGACGAATTCGGTCAGCCCTAAGCTCCTAAACCGCCGGCCTTAATCAACCAAGGCCACGAACTTCCTGGACAACCCAACCGGGAAGAACAACATCAAAAAAAACCAGGAAAAACTGCACCCTAAACTACCGATCGGGCAAAAGATCATGGATGTTGAAGTTGGTGACCGGGCGGTCTGTCTTGGCGGGTTGAAGACCGCGCGGTCTGGCGGTTTGACTCGCCGACTTGTAAACCGGGCGGTCTAGGGATCTTCACAGGCGACTTCTCTTGTGGTATCCGTGCGGTTAGCCCTTCTGTCTAACCTCGCGGCTTGTGCGGTGTATTTTGTATAGTCCGCTTAACTTGTAAATTTTTAGTCTCACATCTCTTATTTGTATTCTCTCATCTCTCCTCCATTCTATATAAGGGAGGGCATACCTTTGTAATAGATACCTTTTTTCGGATAATAAAGTTCAGTTTAAAACCATTTCGGTTTGTTTCTGTTCGGCTTTTACATGGTATCAGAGCATTCGATCTACTCCTCCTGATTATGTGTCTTGCTATCTGCGCGGCTTGTTGCGCCGGTTTGCTCCCTGTCCGCGCGGCCTCTTCTTCCCCTCTACTAGTGCCTGCAGCTTGGTCGTGGCTTTCCCAGCGACTTGTTTTGTCCTGCTTCTGTTCGCGCGGCCTGTCCTCTAGCCGTTTGACTTCTTCTGTTCGCGCGGCCTGTTCTCTAGCCGTTTGACTTCTTATGTTCGCGCGGCCTGTCCTCTAGCCGTTCGACTTCTTCCCCTCTGTTTGTGTCTGCAGCTAGGTCGTGGCTTTTCTGGCCGCTGGTTTTATCCCCTTGTGACCGCTGCCGCCCTTCTTTCTCCTATCCGCACGGTTTGTTTCCTAACCGCCCGGCTTCCTTTGTTTCCAGCTCCTATGGCTTTTTATGATGCCTCTACTGCCACCACCCCTGTCGCCAATCCGGCTCCGCCTCTTCCTCCTACTCCTTCCGGAAACCTTGGGACCGTTTCCAAGCTTGTTGGCTCCAACTACCCGGATTGGAGTGTCTCTTTCACCTTTCTTCTTCCCTCACAACGCAAACGCCACCATCTCATTGATGACCCACCTCCTATCACTTCACCTCTCTTTGATGACTGGGATGCAAGTGACGCGCTTGTGCGTACTTGGCTCGCGAACAGTCTTTCTGATGAGTGCCTTCCCGTCATACGTCATGATGAGACGGTCACGGCCGCTTGGCTTCATCTTGCCGCTTTGTACTCCAAAGGGGCTCAGACTTCCCGCATCTATACGTTGTATGCAGACCTCTTTGCCCGTCTCATCTTGTCTCATGCTGCTGCCTACCAACAGGTCCAGGCTCTTGGGGCTGAGATTCTTCAGAATCGTCCCTTTTCTGCGGATTTGGCTCAACAACACAAACACTTCCAGGAGCTTCTGGTTGTGTGTTATCTGCTCCGGCTTCCTGATACTTATGACATGATCCGCCAGCAAATTCTGGGTGAGGCTGAATCTCCCACTTTAGATGCCACCGCTGCCCGCATCGCTGCTGTCACCTCCCTCCTTCAGCGACCACTTTTGCCCGCTCCTTCTCCACCATCGGACAACTATTCTCATCACACTCAGCGGAGTGGCTCTGGTAGTCGCAGTCACCAGTCCGGCGGCCGTGCTTCTTCCCGCTACCTCTGTTCTCATTGTGGCCGCACCGGCCATACTTTCGAACGCTGCTGGACGAAGCATCCTCATCTTCGCCCCTCCGGTGACTCTTCCAAGCCGTCTGCCTCTGTTGTAACTTCTTCAGGTAGTGCCCACGTGGTGACTCAAGGTAAATGGCTCATCGACTCTGGTGCCACTAATCACATGACGGGCAACCCTCAGTGCTTCTCTTTGCTCGAACAACATGATCGGTTGCCCCCGGTACTAGTTGCGGATGGTTCTCCCTCCCCGGTTCATGGGACGGGAGTGGTTCATGTTACTCCGTCACTACGCCTAGCGGACACTCTCTATGTGCCCAAGTTTCCGTGCAATCTGTTGTCTGTTATCTCTTTATGCAAACAGCTTCAGTGTTCTGTGACATTTACACCAACTTCTTGTTCTTTTCAGGATCCGAGCTCCCACCGGACGATTGCTACTGGGACTGAGAGCGGCGGCCTCTACTTCCTCGACAATGTTTCCGCCTTGTCCGCCTTCTCGTCTTCCTGTACGGATCTTCTCCAGTGGCATCTCCGCCTCGGTCATCCTCCACCCCGTCTTCTACATCAGCTTCTGCCGCACCTCCCTCCGTCCAGTACTCCTCTCCAATGCGACGCCTGTCAACTCGGCAAGCATCACCGTTCCTCCTTCCCGCCGAAGCACGGACGGGGCTCTACTCGTCCTTTTGATCTTGTCCACTCTAATATCTGGGGACCTGCTCCTACCCTCACCATTAGTTGGGGTAGTTCTTATTTTGTAACCTTTATAGATGATTTTTCTCGATGTACTTGGGTGTATCTCCTCCGAGATCGCTCTGAACTTTTAGATGTATGGATATCCTTTTACCAGTTGATTAAAACTCAGTTCAATATTTGTATTAAAACTTTTCGTTCCGACAATGCTAAAGAGTATCTGAGTCATGCTTTTACTTTTTTTTGTGTGCAACATGGCATTATTCATCAGACTAGCTGTGTTTACACTTCCCAACAAAATGGGGTGGCGGAACGCAAAAACCGTCACCTCCTCGATGTGGCTCGCACATTGATGACCCAGATGCATGTCCCTCGCTCGTGTTGGGGCTATGCCGTTCTCCTTGCCTGCTACCTCATCAATCGACTTCCATCCACCATTCTCCACGGGAAAACACCCTTCTCCATTCTATATCCGGACAAGGAGCCTTTTCCTCTCCCTCTCCGCATCTTTGGATGCACTGCCTTTGTCCATACCCCATCTGCCACCCGTGACAAGCTCTCCCCTTGCTCCACCAAATGTGTCTTTCTGGGGTACTCCACCACTCAGAAAGGCTATTGTTGCTTTAACCCTATTCTTCGTCAGTAGTTCGTCTCTGCTGACGTTACCTTCTTCGAGAATGCCTCCTACTTCTCGGCTGACTCCTCCTCTCCTTCCCCGCCTTCGGACTCTCCTGCTATTCCCTTCGTTCCCTCGTCTCCTACCGAGATACCCACCCCTCCGCCCTCTCCATCTCCTCCTCTCGCTCCACCTCTCTCTCCCACTTCTCCACCTCCAGCTCCACCCTCTCCGCCGCCATCGCTCTCTTCTCCCGGGCCAGCTCTCTCTGCCACGGACGCTCCGGATCCCGAGGGGGCTGCCGACCTGGATCTCCCTGTGGCTCTTCGCAAAGGGGTGCGGACCTATACCCTCCACCCCCTTGCTGTTGTTGTTTCATATGATCGTCTTACACCTTCTCGCAGGGCCTTTGCGCTGGCTATCTCTGCTACTGCCACGCCTTGTTCCTATCAGGAGGCCCTTGCTATTCCCCACTGGAAGCTGGCCATGGATGAGGAAATGACGACCCTCACGGAGCGGGGTACATGGACTCTTGTTCCTCCTCCCTTCGGTACTGATGTTGTTGGCTGTCGCTGGGTATTTGTGGTCAAATTTGGCCCAGACGGCACTGTGGATCGGTATAAGGCTCGCCTTGTTGCTAAGGGCTTTACTCAGACCTATGGGGTTGACTACTTTGACATCTTCTCCCCCGTGGCTCGTCTCAACACTATCCGGGTCCTTCTCTCTGTGGCCGTCAATCGGGATTGGCCGATTTCTCAGCTGGACGTCAAGAATGCATTCCTTTATGGTGATCTTCATGAGGCCGTTTACATGGAGCAACCTCCTGGGTATGTTGCTCAGGGGGAGACACGAGTATGCCGGCTGCAGAAGGCAATTTATGGACTCAAGTAGAGTCCTCGAGCTTGGTTTGACAAGTTCAGCGGCATTGTGGCGGCTGTTGGTTTTGTGCGAAGCTCTGCTGATCACTCTCTTTTTATTCGCAAAACTCCTTCTGGGCTGGTTGTTCTTGCTGTGTACGTCGATGATATTCTTCTCACTGGCGATGACCAGGAAGGGGTAGCCCTGACAAAGCGACATCTTCGCCAACATCTGATCACTAAAGATATGGGCTCTCCAAAGTACTTTCTGGGGATCGAAATCTCTCGGAAGCCCGACTCCTTAGTTATCTCTCAGTGTAAGTATGCCCTTGATCTTTTAAAAGAGGCAGGATTGACTGGAGCAAAACCTGCCTGATGCCCCATGGCAACTGGGGAGGACAAAACCTGGACAGATGATTCGCCTCCTCTTTCAGATAGTTCGCGGTACAGGCGTCTGGTTGGCAAGCTCATATATCTCATAGTAACCAGACCCGATATTTCCTATGTTGTGGGCAAGGTGAGTCAATTCATGCAAGTGCCTAGGGAGTGTTATCTACAGTCCGCCTTGCGGATCTTGGAGTATGTCAAAACAACGCCTGGGAAAGGATTACTTTTTTAGAAGAATGGTCATCTTAGGATTGAAGCCTACTCAGATGCAAGTTATGCTGATGACAAAGGGGATCGCAAGTCAACCTCAGGTTTTTGCACCTTTGTTGGGGGAAATCTGGTGAGCTGGAAGAGCAAGAAGCAGTCTGTTGTCTCCAGGTCCAGTGCAGAAGCTGAGTATCGCAGTATGGCGTCAACCACTTGTGAGTTAAAATGGCTGCGGGCTCTCATGCTAGATTTAGGAGAGGTGTACAACCATCCTCTACCTATGTTCTGTGATAACAAGGTCGCCTTATACATCTCCAAAAATCTGGTATTCCATGAAAGAACAAAGCACATTGAGGTCGACTGTCATTTCATTTGTGAAGAGATTTTAAAAGAACAAATTTGCACTTCTTTTGTCACGTCTGATAAAGAGCTGGCTGACATCTTCACCAAGTCAGTTTCCGCCTCGTTTCTGCATGTTTGCGACAAGCTGGGCATGATTGATATATATGCTCCAGCTTGAGGGGGAGTGTTGAAGTTGGTGACCGGGCGGTCTGTCTTGGCGGGTTGAAGACCGCGCGGTCTGGCGGTTTGACTCGTCGGCTTGTAAACCGGGCGGTCTAGGGATCTTCACAGGCGACTTCTCTTGTGGTAGCCGTGTGGTTAGCCCTTCTGTCTAACCGCGCAGCTTGTGCGGTTTATTTTGTATAGTCCGCTTAACTTGTAAATTTTTAGTCCCACATCTCTTATTTGTATTCTCTCATCTCTCCTCCATTCTATATAAGGGAGGGCATACCTTTGTAATAGATACCTTTTTCGGATAATAAAGTTCAGTTTAAAACCATTTTGGTTTGTTTCTGTTCGGCTTTTACAATGGAGGAAATTGTGAAAATAGTTACCTCGGAACGAAGATCCAGTCTAGAGGAGTTCGAATCCAGCCTTGAACTGGAGATCCGGGCTGATTTGGGCGGCGAACGGGCGGCCGAAGCACTGCGGGTCTTCCGCCTGTTCTTCCGCTCGGGTTCTGAAGGCCGCCGTCAGGTTGGGGGGGGGGGGGAAATGAACTCCTAACCTAATGAAGGCTCTAAAACATTATATATATATATATATATATATATATATATATATATATATATATATATATATATATATATATATATATATATATATTTATTTATTTATTTATTTATTTATATATTTATATATATATATATATATATTTATATAATCCCTATGAAGACTCTATATAAACCCTAACCTAACTTAGTTGGTCTAAGCGTAAAAACAGCCCCTAATTGAACATATTAACTAAACACTAACTAAACCACTATATATATATTAACTCATATAAATTAGCACCTATCCGTACATTAATACATCTACTTACACATATACATATATATATATATACTTACTAACATATATATATATATATATATATATATATATATATATATATATATATATATATATATATATATATATATATATATATATATATATATATATATATATATATATATATATATATATATATATATATATATCTACATACATACTAACACATGAACGTAGGCACGCACACGCAAATTATTAAAACCTTGCATGACTACAACACGCGCTATACTAAAAAAAAATGCGCCACCATAAATATACGCTCACATAAATGACGACTCGCTGACTAGCGACCATCGAAATGACGCGAAACTTAACGCTCTCGGATTCCGAACAAATCTGCACCGTAGCTAAACACTCGGGCTACGAAAACATCGGCGAAGTCGGATACAACCTCCGACGACCACACACTCGGGCTAACCTCACCCGAAGCCAAAGCACAAGGATTCCCTAAGAGGCTCAGCCGAGCCTCCAAAACAGACGTCGGCTAGCTGGGGAAACCATACAACAGGCTATAATCTCTAAGAACACCTAACGGGGTACTCTAACAACGGCACGAGTCGGAAATGCGCCAACGTAACGCCAAACGAGGATTTAAATAATTGCCAAAAAATTCGGGAGCGTTACAGTCACTCCCCCTAAAAGAAAGTTTCGTCCCGAAACTTTACGTATACTACCTCTACTATAGAAGGAAAGTAACAAAATAAAAGTTACTAGGAAGAAAACATACCCAACAAATCAGGAGAACAGGCGAGGGTAAGCCTCCCTCATAGCCGACTCTAGCTCCCAAGTCGCGCTTTCCAAATCTTGATTCTTCCAAAGAACCTTCACCATCGGGATAGACTTTGACCGCAGCACCCGGTCCTGAGTATCCAAGATGCGGACCGACACCTCAACATATGAGAGGTTAGGCTCCAACTGGGGCACGGTATCCAAGACTTGCCCACTGCTGCGCACGCACTTCCGCAGCTGGCTCACATGAAAGACATTATGCACGCTTGGGAAGTTGGCTGATAGGTCCAACCTATATGCTGCCACACCAATACGCTCCAAAATTCTAAATGGGCCCACATACCTCGGATCCAGCTTATGGTTCTTGCCTAACCTCTTCACTCCAACCATCGGAGACACCTTCAAGAAGACCAAATCCTCCACCGAAAATTCCAAATCGGACCTACGCCGGTTGGCGTTCTTCTCATATCTTTCCTGAGCTAACCGAAGCTTTTCCCGAATGAGCTTCACAGCAACCTCCATTTCCTCTAGAGCATCAGGACCCAACAAAGGCCTCTCACCAGCCTCAGTCCAAAAAAACGGAGTTCTGCAGCGCCTCCCATACAATGCCTCGAAGGGAGCCATTTGTAAGCTCTCTTGGTAACTGTTATTGTAGGCAAACTCCATGAGCCGCAAACGCTCATCCCACTCTCCACCGTGGTCTAGAATGTAGCACCTGATCATATCCTCCACAATCCAGTTCACACGCTCGGTCTGCCCAATTGTCTGAGGGTGGTAAGCGGTAGAATATCTCAAGTCTGTACCCAAACACTCCTGCAAACTCTTCCAGAAAGGGGAAGTAAATCTGGAGTATCGGTCTGAAATGATGCTCACGGGAACTCCATGTAATCGGATGACTTCGCTCAAATACAGCTCTGCTATCTTCTTCATCGGGTAGTCGATCTTATAAGGTACGAAGTGCGCACACTTCATCAATCGGTCCACGATCACCCAAACTGAGTCAAATCCCCTTGGAGATCTTGGTAAGCCCGTAATGAAGTCCATGGAGATACTTTCCCACTTCCAAGTCGGGATCTTCAAAGGAGTCAACTTTCCACCAGGCCTCCCATGATCGGCCTTGACCCGCTTGCAAGTGTAACATTCCGAAACATACCGAGCTATATCCCCTTTCATACCATACCACCAGGCGATCTGCTTCAAATTATGATACATCTTCGTGGATTCTGGGTGGTAGGAAACACTGGATCCATGAGCCTCTTTGCATACCATACTCCTGATGTCTCCAACCGCGGGGATGCAAAACCTACCGCGGTACTTTAAGGTACCCGAATCATCGATGGAGAAATCCGGCAACTCCCCTCTCTCAGCCCTGAGGTACAGGTGTAACAAATCTGGATCATCCTTCTGGTGCAACCTGGTGAGCGAAATCCAAGATGGCTCTGCCACTGCCAAACTGCTTTGCAAATCACAGCATCCCACGGAGATGTCCATCAACAAGAGCTCTTCCACTAGACGGTCCGCCGTGAGGTTGAAGATCTTCCCTGTCTTGCGGCTTAGGGCATCGGCCACCACATTGGCCTTGCCTGGATGGTACTGGATCTCCACGTCATAATCGGCCACAAACTCTATCCACCGCCGCTGGCGTAGATTCAACTCCTTCTGAGTAAACACGTACTTCAGGCTCTTATGATCTGTGAAAATCTTGCACTGAGCCCCATAGAGTAGATGCCTCCACAGCTTCAACGCAAAAACCACCGCCGCAAACTCGAGGTCATGCGTAGGATAATTCCGCTCATGAGTTTTCAACTGCCGCGACCCTGTGGAAACCACCCGTCACCACACATCTTTCCAAAACCTCGATGTGATGGTAAGGGGGGACGGGGGTACATGAACACAAAGGATCGCCTACTGCAGGCGATATGGGACTAACCCCAACCACAGGACCGCGGGGATATTCCGCCACACAAAGGGGCCCATCGGGGTCAACACCCAGACCTGGAACGCGATGGGGAAAGCCCAAACATGTGGTCCCACACACACGTGTCCTGCTGGCAAATATAGTCTCAACACACCCCCGCAGCAGGACAACCTGGCTCTGATACCATGTGGAAACCACCCGTCACCACACATCTTCCCAAAACCCCGAGGTGATGGTAAGGGGGGACGGGGGTACATGAACACAAAGGATCGCCTACTGCAGGCGATGTGGGACTAACACCAACCACAGGACCACGGGGATATTCCGCCACACAAGGGGGCCCACCGGGGTCAACACCCAGACCTGGAACGCGATGGGGAAAGCCCAAACATGCGGTCCCACACACACGTGTGCTGTTGGCAAATATAGTCTCAACAGACCCATACGCGATCACCTTCCCCTCTTGCATCAACACGCCTTCGAGCCCAACATGCGAGGCATCCACATAAACATCATAGTCCTTGCCCTCCGTAGGCAATGTCAAAACAGGAGCAGTGCACAATCTCCTCTTTAGCTCCAGAAAGGCCTCCTCGCACTGCTCACTCCAGATGAATGATGCATGCTTCTGCGTCAGCTTAGTTAAGGGCGCTACCAAGGTAGAAAAGCTCTCAACAAACCTTCTATAATAGCCGGCCAACCCTAAGAAGCTCCTAATCTCCTTAGATGTGCTCGGCCTAAGCCAATCCATCACTGCAGAAATCTTCACCGGGTCCACTGAAATGCCATCTTTGTTCACCACATGACCCAGGAAGGACACCTGAGGTAACCAGAACTCACATTTGCTCAACTTGGCGTACAACTGATGATCTCTCAAGGCAGATAACACCAACCGCAAGTGCTGATCATGCTCCGCAGCATTCCGTGAATAAATTAGAACGTCGTCTATGAATACGACCACAAACTTGTACAGAAAATCTTTGAACACCCGGTTCATCATGTCCATGAATGTTGATGGCGCGTTGGTCAATCCAAAAGACATAACTAGGAATTCGAAATGCCCATGCCTCGATCGGAAAGCCGTCCGTGGAATGTCCGACTCCCGGATCCTGAGCTGATGATATCCTGATCGAAGGTCAATCTTGGAGAACACAGAGCTACCACGCAACTGATCGAATAAGTCGTCGATTCTGGGCAGGGGATACCTGTTCTTGATGGTGACTTTGTTCAACTCCCTATAGTCGATGCAAAGGCGCATTGAACCATCTTTCTTCTTCACAAAAAGAACGGGTGCACCCCAGGGCGACGAGCTCTGCATTATGAAACCCTTCTCCAATAACTCATCCAGCTAGGTACGCTGCTCCTCCAGCTCTCGCGGGGCCATCCGGTACGGCGCCTTAGCAATAGGACGCGTACCCGGCTCCAAATCAATCACGAACTCGACATCTCTGATAGGGGGAAGACCGGGAAGGTCGCTAGGAAACATATCAGAAAACTCACGGACAACAGGAATCTCATCCAACAGTGGCACACTGCTAACAGTCCCCAGCACCGAGACTAAGCAAGCAAAACAATCAGAACTGAATAACCTCTGAGCACATACCGCAGAAATCGCCGGAGAGGCCTGGCGCGGTTCGCCATAAATACTCCAAGGCTGACCGTTGTCCTTCTTGAAATCCAAGCGCTTACCCCTGCACTGGATCATTGCATCGTATCTGGACAACCAATCCATACCCAGGATGACGTCGAAATCTTCCAAGTCTATAACCTTCAGATCTGCCTTGGCTGGGAAATCCCCCAACATAATAGGACAATCCAGAATGCCCTGATCTGATATCACGGAATCACCCGAGGGGAATTTGATGCAAAAGGCATCACTGACACGATCAAGAACCAGCTGGCACCGCTCTACAAAGGCCCTAGCCACAAATGAGTGGGTAGCACCTGAGTCAAAGAGAACGCGCGCCCAGCGGTTCTTTACCTTAAAACTCCCTATATAAATATAAACGGGGAAATTGCACAATCAATAAAGAAAACAAAAGTCAAACTAATCTGCAATGGAAGTAAAAGACTAGCGAGCAGGTTTACCTTAAATGACTTGCGTCGAAGTTTGAACCTCCGCTGTAGATATCACGTTCAGCTTCCCTTTGCCTCTATCTATAGACTGAGGCGGTGGCAACGCCTGAAGAGGAACTGGTCGGTGCACAGACTGGAGCTGCGGGCATCGGGCCTTGGTATGACCTTTCTGTCTGCACTGATAGCAGACCTTGTCCTTCAACTAGCAACGGGCAACCTCATGCCCCTCTTTCTTGCACAGAGTACACACCACATTCTGCCTGGGAGCACCCTGAATAGCATGCACATGCTCCTTCTGCGCCGCCGCCCTCTTGAAACATCTCTCAGCAGGATGGCCCGACCGGCCACAAAAACTACAAACCTCCTTGCTCCTCTTCCCCGAAAGAGCACCGGGCACCTGGGGGCTCTTTGCTTCAACAGCTTTCCTCTTCTCATTCCTCGCCTGCTGTCCTCTTTGCTTCGCGTTTTCGATGGCCTCTACCTTCAAAGCGGCCTCCACTGCCCCAGCATAACTCACCGCTCCATGAGCTACCGCTAGCTGTTGTACATCGCTCCGCAGGCCACCGAGGAAACGCTTCGCTCTATCCTCCTCTAAGCTCATCAAACTAGGGGCAAAGCGACTGAGTTTGCTAAACTCAATCTCATACTCGCTGACTGAGAGCCGCCTCTGCTTCAGATGCAAGAAGTCATTCATCAGCCTGTCTCGCTCCACTGACGGTAGAAATTTCCACATCAAGATCTCCTTGAAGGAAGCCCAAGTGCTTCCTCCTACCATTCCCTCCTTCTCCCTCATCCACCAGCTCTTCGCTAACCCCTTTAGCTGATAGGCGGCCAGCATCACCTTCTGATCCTCAGACACTCCAAAGTAATGAAACATTTCTTCTATGGAAATCAACCAGTCATCCAATATCATGAAGTACGTCTTACCATCGTAGGTAGGGGGTCGCAATCGCTGGAACTGAGTGATGAAGGCCATCTCCGGGGGCACCACCACTGGAGGCACCAAAGGGGCTGGGGGTGCAGGAGGTGCGGGAACAGCTAAACCCGCAGCAGGGTCCTGCGCTCTCGGGGCTAGTCCTGCCACCACAGATATCAGGGACTGGATCTGAGACTGAACGTCCACCATCTGCCTCGATAAAGCCTCATTGCTCTGCCTCAGACTTTTCATAACTGCACCGCTTTGAGAACCAGAAGACTCACCCTCAGATTGGGGAGTCGACCTCGCCACTCTACGCTTAGGCGGCATACTGAAAGGAACAAGCAAGCAATCATCAGAACCTAGTTCAACTAATAGGACAAAACAAACAGGTACAGACAAACCTACATAAGTACTTGTTTTCACTGCCAACTTGCTCTGGAGTTTTTTTTATATATATATATTTCGTTTTATACAGAGGAAATAATGTCATGCTTAACCTAAGATGATTCACCACCATCACACTAACTCCTATGCCTATATCGAAAATGCATGAATTTATATTCTTTTTGACTCAAAACCATGTGTGTACATATGTCATCCAGCAAGCCTTTAGCTTGGCACGTTGTGCTTATGCAATGTTATGATATGCATGATTGTGCTATGCATTCTAAAAAGGCCCTAATGCATGTTATGAGCGGCGTACACATGAAAATGTTATGCATCCCATACTACATAACATTTTCATACAACGAAAAAGAAAATGTGCTAGTCGCATTCATGCGGTGAGGTTATGCATCACGTACTACATAACCCCCACATGTTGCCTCCTATGGTGGATACATATACAAACACATATTATGCATCCCATACTACATAATATGCCCCGTATACTTCATGTTATGCTATGAGTGTAGTGTTCGTGCTTCAGCCAAGACGTGCTGATGACATATCAGTGTGTGTATGTCATGATGCTAAACTTCTAATACCTAAAAGGAAAGGTTGTCCGACAAATTATCAAGCAACCTCCCTCTAATACCAACTGTCACAACCCGCATTTTCTCCGAAATTAAGAAGTATCAGAGTAGAAGAAAATGCGCGTTGTGATGCCACGTCGGACAGGGGATAACTGCCAACGCTCAAGCAACCACCAGCTACTAAGACTATGAAAGTTCAAAAGCTTTAATGATGTGAAAATCAATTATATTTTAGAGGTCGTATCCCTCGGCTTCGTGGATCAACTAGTCCACCCTTCAAAATTATACTTATACGTAGCGAAAAATACTTTATTCATTTTTTTAACATCCTAAGAGAATGCATAAGCGTCCCCAGGGGACACCTAGGACTATGCAAGACCCTAGATTTAACTTATATGATATATATATAGAAAATGACCTTTTATGTGGTTTGAAAGTAGTGATTAAGCTTTTTAGAAAGGAAAACATGATGTCTATGTTTTTGATATAATAATTATTTTCTTTTATAGGTTTTAAAGTAACTAGCAACCTAACATAAATCATCCCAGAAGCAAGTTTAATAAACTCCAAAATAGGAAATCTAGCAGTATAAGCAAAATACAAAGCATCTAAAAGAGAAACCACCAGTGGGCGCCAACAACTGACATGAACTCACTGGTGAGTAGGCATATCTGTACTACAAGTCTAAAGAAACTACCTCCCAGGAGTGAGGAAAAGAAAACTCAGCAGCAGCTATAGCACTAGCAAACTTCAGAAGAACCCTAGCCGCACAGTCGGCTATAAACCTGAACCTGAGGCATTCAAAGAAAAGAACGCCTCAGCAAAGCAATATATATATATGAAAATGAAACAGTAGTATAAGGAAGAAGTGAAACAGGCAAGAGCTAAAGTAAACAAGTGAAGGAAAAATACTCGCCATGAGTGAGTAAAAAGGGGTGCACCAAGTTCACGGGTGAAGTCAAGCCTCACAAATCTCTGCAAGAAGGATTAGCAAAATAAATAAATCCTAGCATGAAGCTAGAGCAGAAAGAGTCACCTAGTACTGGAGATGTACAAAATCAACATCAAGGGCCTAGGCTGGTGGCAACGGTCCGACCAAGTCAATCAGGCCTAAATATCTCAAGGTGTTGTGGTGGCGGCATTAGTCCAACTCAACCAAACAGCTCACATTGTCTTAATAAGACAAGAAGTAAAGCAAGGGTGGCGGCATCGGTCCGACCCACCTCAAAATCACATCCTACTCCAGCACTAAGTGACTCGGAGAAAACCCTTACTGGTAGCTCCATGAACCACCAAGAAGTTACCACAACCCCATTCCAACTAGAACAACCCACCTAAGAACCTTAAGTACAAACCGACAGGCTAAACGTCGTGTAACAACCCCATCCGTTCATATGATATATTCTAGAAGGTCCGGCCGGGGCCCCACAGTATATATCACAAAACAGGTGGTGAAGGTACAAGATGATACCAGAGTAGCGCATCGCACCTATCACAAATCATTCTAGCGGAAGCCTAGACTACAACTGGAACTCCTCATGAATGCCCAAATATAAAACTCCACATTTTATATGATATAGGAATGTCTTACAACAAGTACAAAGAGTTGGCCTTATGGCCTTACATGGCTTTCAAACAGTGGCCTAAATAGATTGGCGCGCAGACCGGCCACAATAAAATAAAACACACAACATAAGATATAGCCTTCGAGGGATAACAACAGTAGCAGCAACAACAGCAGGAACATCAACCTCTATGCGTTCCGCTCGGCTCTCCAGCACCTGTACAGGGACAATCCACCCAACGGTGGCAAACAAAAGCAACGGTCAGCGTTCAGCTGACCAAATTATAACCTTGATTTGGCTCGGAAGAACGTTTCCTCCGCAACGCCGGCTTCGGAACTCTTGTCGGTAAACCGCAGCACCACCAGCAACATCCCTTCCCCTTCTTCCTCCTCCTTTCTCTCTCTCTTTCTCTCTTTTGAAGAAAGATAAAGGCTATGAAACAAATGAGCATAAGTTCTCAGTTTCGGCCTTTAGGGAAAAGATGAAAGAAGTTTCAGCCCTTGGATCCAGGCTGAAGGAATGGACGGCCACGATTTTGCCAAAAACACTGATTTTGACCTGACACGGCCTGTGACACGGCCGTGTCCCAGGCCGTGTGCCTCAAGCGGTGGTCAACCGACCTATCCAAACCAGTGACACGCCCATGGGACACGCCCGTGTCATGGGCCGTGTCACCAACACGCCTTCTGATACGCCCGTGTCTGTGGCCGTGTGCCAGGGCGAAAAAAAAATCCCAAAACATCCCGAGACCTCACACGGCCTGTGACACGCCCGTGTCCTAGGCCGTGTGCCCAGACACAGCACGAAGACACTCCCTGTCGAAATCATTCGTCGGGCTGAGTTCGTCAACCTGATTTGACACGCCCTGTGACACGCCCGTGTCACAGGCCGTGTGCAACTTCTCGACACTCGATACCCACGTCTCGACACTCATGTCTCGACACTCGACGATCGTCGAGTAAAAGTCGTCGAGCACACGACACGGCCTGGGACACGCTCGTGTCCTGGGCCGTGTGTCTCCTCTCGACACATCGTCGATCGAAAAATCGTCGACATCAAGGCCGATCGTCGACACAACCTCGACACGCCCTACGATACGCCCGTGTCGCAGGCCGTGTCTGCTGACATGCCCTGGGACACGCCCGTGTCCCAGGCCGTGTCACCCAAAAATTTCCTGTTTCAGAAATTTGGACTGTTACACGTCGAGCTGCCCATATTAGTGATTTGACATCAACAAGTTGAAAACAGAGCGATACTATAATTATGCAAGTAGTTCGACACTCAGCTAAACATGCACCATTAACTGGTCACCGAAAAAAAATAGGTTAGCCCCCGAAACATGCGTAATTAATATGATACCCAACCCTAACAATGGTTTTCCGGCGCCCAATATATTTACCATTAGGTTGCATGGTTTGAGTCTAAACTATACAAGCAATGACGTGAACAGGACATAGTTACACCTAAAGAAACAATGAGAAAAAAAAACAACCCAACACGCCCTAATGAGAATTTTGTAGAGAACCGGCCACCCCCAAACGACTAACTCAAATGGTAAATAACCCTATCAAACATTCCTACTCATACAAATCACACCATAATACCAATGGGGTTAGCCCCGGGATTTCCAGGTGATCCAATTAGGAGAAACAAAAATCTGAATTTAAGCAATATAAAGGTAAAAAAAATTGAGATAGAATTGGCAAGAGCGGAGGGCGCACTTGCCTTGATATTTAGTAGAACCTTGGCCAACGCTGCACCTCTTAACAAGCCGGCCGCAAGCAATATTTTTACGAAAAAAATTCTGGACATAGGAAGAAAAATAAGATCCCTAGCATGCTTGAAATCTAGACCCTAACATACTTGCAATTTGAGCACAAAATCAAAACAACAAAAGGGGTTCTTACCTTGAGAAAGACGGGATGAATTCGGTCAGCCCTAAGCTCCTAAACCGCCGGCCTTAAGCAACCTAGGCAACGAACTTCCTGGACAACCCAACCGGGAAGAACAACATAAAAAAACTAGGAAAAACTGCACCCTAAACTACCGATCGGGCAAAAGATCATGGAGGAAATCGCGAAAATAGTTACCTCGTAACGAAGATCCAGCCTAGAGGAGTTCGAATCCGGCCTCGAACTGGAGATCCGGGCTGATTTGGGCGGCGAACGGGCGGCCGGAGCACTGCGGGTCTTCCGCCTGTTCTTCCGCTCGGGTTCTGAAGGCCGCCGTCGAGTTGGGGGGGGGGGGGGGGGGAAATGAACTCCTAACCTAATGAAGGCTCTAAAAAAATATATATATATATATATATATATATATATATATATATATATATATATATATATATATATATATATATAATTCCTATGAAAACTCTATATAAACCCTAACCTAACTTAGTTTGCCTAAGCGTAAAAACAGCCCCTAATTGAACATATTAACTAAACACTAACTAAACCACTATATATATATATTAACTCATATAAATTAGCACATATCCGTACATTAATACATCTACTTACACACATACATATATATATACATACTAACACACACATATATATATATATATATATATATATATATATATATATATATATATATATATATATATATATATATATATATATATATATATATATATATATATCTACATACATACTAACACATGAACGTAGGCACGCACACGCAAATTATTAAAACCTTGCATGACTACAACACGCGCTATACTAAAAAAAATGCGCCACCATAAATATACGCTCACATAAATGACGACTCGCTGACTACCGACCGTCGAAATGACGCGAAACTTAACGCTCTCGGATTCCGAACAAATCCGCACCGTAGCTAAACACTCGGGCTACGAAAACATCGGCGAAGTCGGACACAACCTCCGACGACCACACACTCGGGCTAACCTCACCTGAAGCCAAAGCACAAGGATTCCCTAAGAGGCTCAGCCGGGCCTCCAAAACAGACGCCGGCTAGCTAGGGAAACCATACAACAGGCTATAACCTCTAAGAACACCTAACGAGGTACTCTAACAATGACACGAGCCGGAAATGCGCCAACGTAACGCCAAACGAGGATTTAAATAATTGCTGAAAAATTCGGGGGCGTTACAGAATCCTACCTCAGAGTGAGTTCACACTCCTACAACTCAAGCAATCCAGTCCTACCTCAGCCTCTTTCACCAGACCTACAACTCAGAGAAATTAATCCCCTACCTCAAGCACTCAGCCCTACCTCAGCCTTTATAGATTTAGGCTTACAACTCAGAGAGATAACTCTCCTACACTCAGATCTATACAAGATCCTACAGAGAAAATTGATTGTAAAAGAATAATTCCTTCACCCAGGTAGAGAGAGAATGGGTAGAAGGTTTCTTGATCAGTTCTTGATAGATCTAATAACTTTAGATTCAATCTGTCTTAGCTTCTTTAAAGCTTCTTGAATTTGAACAAATTAAGGTTGATCTTCTTGTGAAGTTGGAAATGATCTTCAATCCAGCTTCCTTCTTCTATTCAGATGTGGCTCTGAATTCTTCTTGCAGACTTGTTCAGGATCTGCCCTTAGAGACTTGTTTATTTTTGGATGAAGACTTCTATTCTTCTTAGTTGTTATTTTTGATGATAGAACATGTATTTATATAGACTCCATCCGAGGTTACCGGCTGATCAGGTTCCTAACGGCCTTCTGACAGCTCTGACAGATGCAACTGTTTTGTTGGTTGTGACAGCTGTCAAGTCTCTAGTCATGACATATGATACTTCATTGAATTTTAACTCAGCAGCAAAGTGTCGAGATAATACTTCAAATGTGTCGACACAAATAGATCATGTGTCGACACAATCCTTAGTGATGTCGACACAGCTCAATTAATGTCGACACAACTCTTCTTTTTCTTCTTGACACAGCTTCTGTGGAGTGTGTCGACACAAGTCCTGTGTGTCGACACAATAACTCCTAGTCTCGACAAAGTTGATGCCGACAGAATTCTGGTGTGTGTCGACACATGTAACGCCCCGAAAATCGTAATCGAGCTGGTCGTATCCTAGAGAATTTTTGATGCCTATATAGGGGTACACGGCCTAGGACACGGGCATGTCCAAGACCGTGTGGTTCTTTGTGTTGGTCGGTTATATCCAGAGAAGGACACGTTAGGAAATACGGCAGCGTGACACGAGCATGTCAAAAGACACGGGTGTGTGCATACCCGTGTCACCACCTGTGTTCCCTAGAGTCGTGTCGATTGGCGGGGCGGTTACTGGTGGCACGGCCCCAGTGCACGGGCGTGTCAGGTTGAGACATGGGCGTGTCTCGACCCGTGTCCTCTTCTCTATGCGACGATCGTGTTTGGATCGAGGCACACAGCCTGGGACACGGTCGTGTGCGAGGCCGTGTTCGGCCCAGGTTTGATGATTTTTGGGCGGATTTGAGTCGTTCGTTTTCTTTAATTAAGATCCAACTACCCAGATGTGTTCCTGCTCTGATAAGGCCGGGAATGGAGGTTAAACTCCTTATTTGCTCTTCACCATTCTCTTTCTAAGGTGTTGGAGAGAGGAGGAAGGAAAGGGAGGATTCCGGCCGTCGGCGGAGCATCAAAGCACCGTTTTGAGAACCGAGAGCGGATTCGCAGAGGAAATTCCATTGTGAAGCCTTCTATCCGTATAGTTTTTTCATGGCGCAGAAGCATACTACAAGGGTAACGATTCTCTTCTTGAGCATGTGAAGCTCTCCTTCTTTTGCATAAGGAAACCCGCTCCCACGAGTGTGCGGTGTTGAAGTTGGTGACCGGGCGGTCTGTCTTGGCGGGTTGAAGACCGGGCGGTCTGGCGGTTTGACTCGCCGGCTTGTAAACCGGGCGGTCTAGCGATCTTCACCGGCGACCTCTCTGCTTCTCTTGTGGTAGCCGTGCGGTTAGCCCTTCTGTCTAACCGCGCGGCTTGTGCGGTTTATTTTGTATAGTCCGCTTAACTTGTAATTTTTTAGTCCCACATCTCTTATTTGTATTCTATCATCTCTCCTCCATTCTATATAAGGGAGGGCATACCTTTGTAATAGATATTTTTTTCAGATAATAAAGTTCAGTTTAAAACCATTTCGGTTTGTTTCTGTTCGGCTTTTACATGGTATCAGAGGATTCGATCTACTCCTCCTGATTCTGTGTCTTGCTGTACGCGCGGCTTGTTGCGCCGGTTTGCTCCCTGTCCGTGCGGCCTCTTCTTCCCCTCTACTAGTGTTTGCAGCTTGGTCGTGGCTTTCCCAGCGAATTGTTTTGTCCTGCTTCTGTTCGCGCGGCCTGTTCTCTAGCCGTTCGACTTCTTCTGTTCGCGCGGCCTGTCCTCTAGCCGTTTGACTTCTTCCCCTCTGTTTGTGTCCGCAGCTAGGTCGTGGCTTTTCTGGCCGCTGGTTTTATCCCCTTGTGACCGCTGCCGCCCTTCTTTCTCCTATCCGCGCGGTTTCTTGCCTAACCGCCCGGCTTCCTTTGTTTCCAGCTCCTATGGCTTTTTCTGATGCCTCTACTGCCACCGCCCCTGTCGCCAATCCGGCTCCGCCTCTTCCTCCTACTCCTTCCGGGAACCTTGGGACCGCTTCCAAGCTTGTTGGCTCCAACTACCCGGATTGGAGCGTCTCTTTCACCTTTCTTCTTCGCTCACAACGCAAACGCCACCATCTCGTTGATGACCCACCTCCTATCACTTCACCTCTCTTTGATGACTGGGATGCAAGTGACGCGCTTGTGCGTACTTGGCTCGCGAACAGTCTTTCTGATGAGTGCCTTCCCATCATTCGTCATGATGAGACGGTCAAGGCCGCTTGGCTTCATCTTGCCGCTTTGTACTCCAAAGGGCTCAGACTTCCCGCATCTATACGTTGTATGCGGACCTCTTTGCTCGTCCCACCTTGTCTCCTGCTGCTGCCTACCAACAGGTCCAGGTTCTTGGGGCTGAGATTCTTCAGAATCGTCCCTTTTCTATAGATTTGGCTCAACAACACAAGCACTTCCAGGAGCTTCTGGTTGTGTGTTATCTGCTCCGGCTTCCTGATACTTATGACATGATCCGCCAGCAAATTCTGGGTGAGGCTGAATCTCCCACTTTAGATGCCACCGCTGCCCGCATCGCTGCTGTCACCTCCCTCCTTCAGCGCCCACTTTTGCCCGCTCCTTCTCCACCACCAGACAACTATTCTCATCACACTCAGCGGAGTGGCTCTGGTAGTCGCAGTCACCAGTCTGGCAGCTGTGCTTCTTCCCGCTACCTCTGTTCTCATTGTGGCCGCACTGGCCATACTTTTGAACGCTGCTGGACGAAGCATCCTCATCTTCGCCCCTCTAGTGACTCTTCCAAGCCGTCTGCCTCTATTGTAACTTCTTCAGGTAGTGCCTATGTGGTGACTCAAGGTAAATGGCTCATCGACTCTGGTGCCACTAATCACATGACGGGCAACCCTCAGTGCTTCTCTTTGCTCGAACAACATGATCGGTTGCGCCCGGTACTAGTTGCGGATGGTTCTCCCTCCCCGGTTTATGGGACGGGGGTGGTTCATGTTACTCCGTCACTACGCCTAGCGGACACTCTCTATGTTCCCAAGTTTCCGTGCAATCTGTTGTTTGTTACCTCTTTATGCAAACAGCTTCAGTGTTCTGTGACATTTACACCAACTTCTTGTTATTTTCAGGATCCGAGCTCCCACCGGACGATTGCTACTGGGACTGAGAGCGGCGGCCTCTACTTCCTCGATAATGTTTCCGCCTTGTCCGCCTTCTCGTCTTCCTGTACGGATCTTCTCCAGTGGCATCTCCGCCTCGGTCATCCTCAACCCCGTCTTCTACATCAGCTTCTGCCGCACCTCCCTCCGTCCAGTACTCCTCTCTAATGCGACGCCTGTCAACTCGGCAAGCATCACCGTTCCTCCTTCCCGCCGAAGCACGGACGGGGCTCTACTCGCCCTTTTGATCTTGTCCACTCTGATATCTGGGGACCTGCTCCTACCCTCACCATTGGTCGGGGTAGTTCTTATTTTGTAACCTTTATAGATGATTTTTCTCGATGTACTTGGGTGTATCTCCTCCGAGATCGCTCTGAACTTTTAGATGTATGGATATCCTTTTACCAGTTGATTAAAACTCAGTTCAATATTTGTATTAAAACTTTTCGTTCCGACAATGCTAAAGAGTATCTGAGTCATGCTTTTACTTCTTTTTGTATGCAACATGGCATTATTCATCAGACTAGCTGTGTTTACACCTCCCAACAAAATGGGGTGGCGGAACACAAAAACCGTCACCTCCTCGATGTGGCTCGCACATTGATGACCCAGATGCATGTCCCTCGCTCGTATTGAGGCTATGTCGTTCTCCTTGCCTGCTACCTCATCAATCGACTTCCATCCACCATTCTCCACGGGAAAACACCCTTCTCCATTCTATATCCGGACAAGGAGCCTTTTCCTCTCCCTCTCCGCATATTTGGATGCACTGCCTTTGTCCATACCCCATCTGCCACCCGTGATAAGCTCTCCCCTCGCTCCACCAAATGTGTCTTTCTGGGGTACTCCACCACTCAGAAAGGCTATTGTTGCTTTAACCCTATTCTTCGTCAGCAGTTCGTCTCTGCTGACGTTACCTTCTTCGAGAATGCCTCCTACTTCTCGGCTGACTCCTCTCCTTCCCCGCCTTCTGACTCTCCTGCTATTCCCTTCGTTCCCTCGTCTCCTACCGAGATACCCACCCCTCTGCCCTCTCCGTCTCCTCCTCTCGCTCCACCTCTCTCTCCCACTTCTCCACCTCCATCTCCACCCTCTCCGCCGCCGTCGCTCTCTTCTCCCGGGCCAGCTCTCTCTGCCACGGACGCTCCGGATCCCGAGGGGGCTGCCGACCTGGATCTCCCCGTGGCTCTTCGCAAAGGGGTGCGGACTTGTACCCTCCACCCCCTTACTGCTGTTGTTTCATATGATCGTCTTACACCTTCTCGCAAGGCCTTTGCGCTGGCTATCTCTGCTACTGCCACGCCTCGTTCCTATCAGGAGGCCCTTGCTATTCCCCACTGGAAGCTGGCCATGGATGAGGAAATGGTGACCCTCACGGAGCGGGATACATGGACTCTTGTTCCTCCTCCCTTCGGTACTGATGTTGTTGGCTGTCGCTGGGTATTTGTGGTCAAACTTGGCCCACACGGCACTGTGGATCGGTATAAGGCTCGCCTTGTTGCTAAGGGCTTTACTCAGACCTATGGGGTTGATTACTTTGACACCTTCTCCCCCGTGGCTCGTCTCAACACTATCCGGGTCCTTCTCTCTGTGGCCGTCAATCGGGATTGGCCGATTTCTCAGCTGGACGTCAAGAATGCCTTCCTTTATGGTGATCTTCACGAGGCCGTTTACATGGAGCAACCTCCTGGGTATGTTGCTCAGGGGGAGACACGAGTATGCCGGCTGCAGAAGGCAATTTATGGCCTCAAGCAGAGTCCTCGAGCTTGGTTTGACAAGTTCAGCGGCATTGTGGCGGCTGTTTGTTTTGTGCGAAGCTCTGCTGATCACTCTCTCTTTATTCACAAAACTCCTTATGGGCTGGTTATTCTTGCTGTGTACGTCGATGATATCCTTCTCACTAGCGATGACCAGGAAGGGGTAGCCCTGACAAAGCGACATCTTCGCCAACATCTGATCACTAAATATATGGGCTCTCCAAAGTACTTTCTAGGGATCGAAATCTCTCGGAAGCCCGACTCCTTAGTTCTCTCTCAGCGTAAGTATGCCCTTGATCTTTTAAAAGAGGCAGGATTGACTGGAGCAAAACCTACCTGATGCCCCATGGCAACTGGGGAGGACAAAACCTGGACAGATGATTCGCCTCCTCTTTCAGATAGTTCGCGGTACAGGCGTCTGGTTGGTAAGCTCATATATCTCACAGTGACCAGACCCGACATTTCCTATGCTGTGGGCAAGGTGAGTCAATTCATGCAAGCGCCTAGGGAGCGTCATCTACAGTCCGCCTTGCGGATCTTGGTGTATGTCAAAGCAGCGCCTGAGAAAGGATTACTTTTTCAGAAGAATGGTCATCTGAGGATTGAAGCCTACTCAGATGCAAGTTATGCTGATGACAAAGGGAATCGCAAGTCAACCTCAGGTTTTTGCACCTTTGTTGGGGGAACTCTGGTGAGCTGGAAGAGCAAGAAGCAGTCTGTTGTCTCCAGGTCCAGTGCAGAAGCTGAGTATCGCAGTATGGCGTCAACCACTTGTGAGTTAAAATGGCTGCGGACTCTCATGCTAGATTTAGGAGAGGTGTACAACCATCCTCTACCTATGTTCTGTGATAACAAGGCCGCCATATACATCTCCAAAAATCCGGTATTCCATGAAAGAACAAAGTACATTGAGGTCGACTGCCATTTCATTCGTGAAGAGATTTAAAAAGAACAAATTTGCACTCCTTTTGTCACGTCTGATAAAGAGCTGGCTGACATCTTCACCAAGCCAGTTTCCGCCTCGTTTCTGCATATTTGCGACAAGCTGGACATGATTGATATATATGCTCCATCTTGAGGGGGAGTGTTGAAGTTGGTGACCGGGCGGTCTGTCTTGGCGGGTTGAAGACCGGGCGGTCTGGCGGTTTGACTCGTCGGCTTTTAAACCGGGCGGTCTAGCGATCTTCATCGGCAACCTCTCTGCTTCTCTTATGGTAGCCGTGCAGTTAGCCCTTCTGTCTAACCGCGCGGCTTGTGCGGTTTATTTTGTATAGTACGCTTAACTAGTAATTTTTTAGTCCCACATCTCTTATTTGTATTCTCTCATCTCTCCTCCATTCTATATAAGGGGGGGCATACCTTTGTAATAGATATCTTTTTCGGATAATAAAGTTCAGTTTAAAACCATTTCGGTTTGTTTCTGTTCAGCTTTTACATGCGGTGAGTGTGCGGTGTTCCTTGGGGTTGACAGGAATAGTCCCCCTTGTGTTGCATATAGAGTCCGGAATCGAAGTACGAACATAGGCATTGTGTGTGAAGCCTACCCGGACATGTTGGTCTGGATCGGTGATGTTGCATTTTGTATGGTTTGCTGGAGAAGACTCTGTGTTTTGTGTTTTCGGGTTTCTACACGGTAGATTGCAGCAGGGATCATTGGGGATTAACTTCAAGGCGCACCCGGAAAACTGAGCGGAAGCGTAATTCTGCTAATTTGGCGGCCTGGGAGATGGCCTTGTACATAACTGGGTTATGTGTTGTTTGGATTGTGGCGGGATCCGAGTGAAGTTTAGCTCGTGCATACGTGGTAAGGTGTACTACGCGTTGTGAGCAACGGGCAAGTGGAATCGGACCCAGGCTATGTGGTTCGGTGAGAGAGACCCAAAGAGGGACTAGCCGTTGGAATAATCGGGAGCCTTAGACAGTGGTCAGAATGGCTAAAATGCTCATGTTGTTGTCATCCCGGGGATGGGGGTGAAGCCACGGAATTGACCGGATTCACCGTTAATGTGCCCTGAGTGCACAGGGTGTTTGGGTCGTGAGAGTCTACACCTGTGGCGTAGTATATTCGCACTTTTTTTGTTTAGCTGGGCTAACGAATTGCAGGGAAGGAGCACCGTCGTCTCGAGTAAGGGGCGGGGTCGCTATAATTTGGTCGGCTTTGGCTGACCGTTGCTTTGTTTGCCACCGTGCGGTGGAATGTTGCTTGCAGGTGCTGCGGAGCCGAGTGCTAAATAGTGGGCGGAAGCCCATGTTGCTGAGCTGGCCCTCGAAGGCCCAAGTGAATAGTTGTATTGTATTTCTATCATGTGTGGCCGGCCTGCGAGCCGATGTATGGAAAACACTACTGTGTTAAGTGAAACTCTTGTAAGGCCATAAGCCCAAATACTTTCTTTGTATTTGTTATTTCATTCATGTGGTAGTTGTGGACATTCATGTTAGTTGATATATCAATTATGGGTTCTTTATAACTATTTAAAAGCTTCCGCTAGAATGCTCTGTGTAGGACGAGTAGTTATAGTTGTTTGGTTTTTGATATTCTTATGTAACTCTTCCGACTGTCTGTGGTATATGGCGTCGGGTTCCAGCTGGACCTTCTGTTATATGTCATACGACGGATGGGGGTGTTACAATTTGTTATCAGACTTTTGGTTCCGGTCAACTTAAATGAATTCGTGGACGAATTCTTTTAAGTGATGGTGAGCACATGTGTGCGTCATCGTTATAAAATCAAAAAGAACTCATGAATGTCCACTTAGGAATGAAAAATACGCTTGTTTTGTGGAATATGAGTGTTCTAATGATTGTTTTTAGCAATCTGTTTGTCGTCTAATCAAGGGTCTTTGCTATTATAGGCGGCTAGGAGCGGTGTTAGGCAATTGGAACGCCCACAGTCGGCAAAAAGTAGGGCACCGAGGGACGTGCCTACAACACCTCCTTCAGCAGAAACCATCAGATTGGTTGTTGAAGCAGTCTTTGCTATGATAAATGCCCAACCTGCAGGGCAAATGCACCATGTACCACCTGTTAATGAGCAAGAACCGATTAGGGCGGCAGAGCCGGGAGTGGTAGAGCGCGCGACAGTTGATCAGGTAGCACCAAGGAGAGCTACGAAGAAGCAGCTCAAGCATGTAATGAGCTTTAATCTTCCAAGGTTCGACGGGGTTGGAACGCCAACTCAAGCTGAGGATTGGCTCTCTACGATAAAGAGGGTCTTGATGGCCACAGAAACTGTTGAGTGGCAGAAGACCACCATAGCGACCTTCCTATTAGCTGGTGAGGTGAGGCTGTGGTGGGACGAGTTAGAGGTTCATCTCTTAGTGGGAAGGCAACTTGAGGATGTGCCTATGGAGGAATTCTCAAGGTTGTTCTTGGCCAGATATCTACCCTCTGCTCAGAAGCTGGAGATGGAGAATCAGTACCTTGGTCTGACTCAGGGAGGCAGAAGCGTGGATGAGTATCTCCACGAGTTTACGCGGTTGGGTCGTTATGCTGGTGCTATGTTTACGGAAGAGGAGCAGAAGACCAACTGATTCTATGAGGGTCTACGTGGCGACCTTCAGCTTCTCCTTGTTGGGCCTAAGGCGCAGGGCTTCCTAGCCTTGGTCAAGTCGGCCCGGCCATTGGAAAAGGTCGTGAAGAAAGTGCAAGAGAAGAAGGATCCAGGGGAAAAGAAGTCAGAGTTCAAAGTGTCAAATGCAAAGTCGGGTTTCCGCAGATGGAACAAGAAGCCGAAGACTTCGAACTCAGCCCCTTCGTCTAGTGTGGCGGGGGCAACCACAAGTCGAGTCCCAAGAGCGTGTTATAACTGCGAAAAGATGGGGCATTTTGCTCGTGAGTGTTGGAGCGGACGTGCAAAGTCCGAGAGGAAGCCTGGAGCTATCTATGAAGAAAAAGGGAAGGCGGTGGAGTCAACCGCGTCCCACCATGCTCTAGCCTAGCCTAGAGTTTATAACCTTGGTCTGCAAGAGGCCATAAAACAAGCTGACGTGGTGACGGGTATGAGTTAAATTATAGCAGTTTAACTTTATGTAGTTGTTACCTTTTTATATGTTAGCTTACGTTTGTTTGTGTTAGGCTTCGTGTTGATTTTTTGATTGTCCGGCGAGAGCCCTATTTGATACAGGAGCTTCGCATTCCTTCTTGTCCGAACGATTCGTATTGCACATCAGAGTCCCTTCCTCGATGGCTAAAGACAAGTTGAATGTGTTGTTGCCCAATGGGTGCTCAATGCACGCAGATAGAGTCTGTGTGGTTAAGGTTCGGATTGGGGATCAGGAGTTTGATTTGCAAGCGTCGGTACTGCTGTTAGCGGAGTTCGACGTAATTTTTGGTTTGGACTGGCTCTCGGAGCAGCGAGCATGTATTGTTTGCAACCGAAAAGAGGTTAAGTTGGGACTGGATACTGATCGGGAGACTACGTTCGCGGGCATAAAGGGTTCGGGTAAGGTTTTGATGTCGGCCCTTCAGGTGGTCAAGGCAGTTCGGTCTGGGGCAAAACTATTTGTCACATTAGTGCAGACTTCAACGCCTAAGCCAAGTTTGAGCAATATTCCAATTATGTCCGAATATCCTGATGTGTTTCCGGATGATCTCCCCGGAGCCCCTCCTCAGCAGGAGATTGATTTTACTATTGAGCTGGTGTCAGGTGCCAAACTGGTGTCATGCTCTCCGTATCGGATAGCGCCAAGAGAGATGGCGGAGCTGAAAGTGCAACTGCAAGAGTTGTTGGAGCAAGGGTATGTGCGTCCAAGTTCGTCGCCTTGGAGCGCACCGGTCCTCTTCGTTAAGAAGAAAGATGGGAGCTTGCAACTCTGTATTGATTATAGGGAGTTGAACAAGCTTATAGAGAAGAATAAGTATCTGATCCCAAGGATTAACAATCTATTTGATCAGTTGATTGGGTCTACAGTATATTTGAAATTAGATCTGAAATCTGGTTACTACCAATTAAGGATAAGGGAAAGCGACATCCCAAAGACAGTGTTCAGCACACGGTTTGGGCATTACGAGTTCACGGTCAAGCCGTTTGGGTTGACCATTGCGTCATCCGTGTTTATGGATCTGATGAACAGGACGTTCAGAGAGTACCTGCATCGTTTCGTGATAGTATTTATCTACGATATCCTGGTGTACTCACAGTGTGGGGAAGATCACTACAAGCCTTCGCAGGTCGTTGTGGTCGATCAAGTGCCGGTTGATTATGGGTTGACGACGAAGGTCAAGCCAGTACGCATTGAAGACTTGGAGGTTAAACGACTCCGCAATAAGGAAATCCGAATGGTCAAAGTCCGTTGGGATAACTGCGGACGTGAGGAGCTTTCTTGGGAGCGAGAGCAGACTATGATGGAAGAATACCCCCGAGTTATTCCACTCAAGTAACATTTTAATTTATTTTGTGTACCTTTACATAATTTCGGGACGAAATTATTTAAGTGGAGGAGATTTGTAACACCACGAAAATCGTAATCGAGCTGGTCGTGTCCTAGAGAATTTTTGATGTCTGTATAGGGGTACACGGCCTAGGACACGGGCGTGTCCAAGGCCGTGTGGTTCTTTGTGTTGGCCGATTGTATCCAGAGAAGGACACGGCAGGAAACACGGCAGCATGACACGGGCATGTAAAAAGATACGGGCGTGTGCATACCCACGTCACCACCCGTGTTCCCTAGAGTCGTGTTGATTGGAGTGGCAGTTACTGGTGACACGGCCCTAGTGCACGGGCGTGTCGGAAACCGACACGGGCGTGTCAGGTGGAGACACGGGCGTGTCTCAACCCGTGTCATCTTCTCTACTCGACGATCGTGTCTTGATCGAGGCACGCAGCATGGGACACGGTCGTGTGCGAGGCCATGTTCGGCCCAGGTTTGATGATTTTTGGGCGGATCTGAGCCGTTCGTTTTCTTTAATTAAGATTCAACGGCCCAGATGTGTTCCTGCTCTGATAAGGCCGGGAATGGAGGTTAAACTCCTCATTTGCTCTTCACCATTCTCTTTCTAAGGTGTTGGAGAGAGGAGGAAGGAAAGGGAGGATTCCGGCCGCCGGCGGAGCATCAGAGCACCGTTTTGAGAACCGAGAGCGGATCCGCGGAGGAAATTCCATTATGAAGCCTTCTATCCGTATAGTTTTTCCATGGCGCAGAAGCGTACTATAAGGGTAACGATTCTCTACTTGAGCATGTGAATCTCTCCTTCTTTTGCATAAGGAAACCCGCTCCCGCGAGTGTGCGGTGAGTGTGCGGTGTTCCTTGGGGTTGATAGGAAGAGTCCCCCTTGTGTTGCATATAGAGTCCGGAATCGAAGTACGGACATAGGCATTGTGTGTGAAGCCTACCCAGACATGTTGGTCTGGATCGGTGATGTTGTATTTTGTATGGTTTGTCGTAGAAGACTCTGTGTTTTGTGTTTTCGGGTTTCTACACGGTAGATTGCAGCAGAGATCCTTGGGGATTAACTCCAAGGCGCACCCGAAAAACTGAGCAGAAGCGTAATTCTGCTAATTTGGCGGCCTGGGATCCGGCCTTGTACATAACTGGGTTATGTGTTGTTTGGATTGTGGCGGGATCCGAGAGAAGCTTGGCTCGTGCGTACGTCTTAAGGTGTACTATGCGTTGTGGGCAACGGGCAAGTGGAATCGAACCCAGGCTATGTGGTTCGGTGCGAGAGACCCAAAGAGGGACTGGCCATTGGCATAGTCGGGAGTCTTAGACAGTGGTCTGAAAGGCTAAAATGCTCACATTGTTGCCATCCCGGGGATGGTGGTGAAGCCACAGAATTGACCGGATTCACCGTTAATGTGCTATGAGTGCACGGGGTGTTTGGGTCGTGAGAGCCTACACCTGTGGCTAGTATATTTGCACTTTTATTGTTTAGCTGGGCTAACGAATTGCAGGGAAGGAGCACCGCCGTCCCGAGTAAGGGGCGGGGTCGTTATAATGTGGTCGGCTTTGGCTGAACGTTGCTTTGTTTGCCACTGTACGGTGGAATGTTGCTTGCAGGTGCTGCGGAGTCGAGTGCTAAATAGTGGGAGGAAGCTCATGTTGCTGAGTTGGACCTCGAAGGCCCAAGCGAATAGTTGTATTGTATTTCTATCTTGTGTAGTCGGCCTACGGGCCGATGTATGGAAAACATTTTTGTGTTAAGTGAAACTCTTGTAAGGCCATAAGGTCAAATAATTTCTTTGTATTTGTTATTTCATTCCTGTGGTAGTTGTGGACATTCATGTTAGTTGATATATCAATTATGAGTTCTTTATAACTGTTTAAAAGCTTCCGCTAGAATGCTCTGTGTAGGACGAGTAGTTATAGTTATTTGATTTTTGATATTCTTATGTAACCCTTCCGACTGTTCGTGGTATATGGCGTCGGGTTCCAGCTGAACCTTCTGTTATATGTCATACGACAGATGGGGGTGTTACAACACAAGTCCTTGGTGTCGACACAATTATTGTCGACAGAATTCTGGAGTGTGTTGACACAATTTTTGTGTGTCGACACAAGTTCTGGTGTCGACACAGTCTTTCCCAAGTGTCGACACAATTCTTCTCAAGTGTCAACACTTGTACTTAGAAACTTTTTCGACATTTTCTTAACCTGCACAATGAAACTCAAAACACCATCAAATACACATTGATGAATATCATTGAGTTAGGTGAGGCTTCTCCAAATCTGGTACACATTTTCCAATGTACCCAACAATCTCCCCCTATTTGGAGAAGTCGTAACCCTTAATCAATGATATACACCACTTTATAGTAAAACATAGATTATGATGTATAAAAGAATTATTTAGACATGGTAACACATAAACAAAACCAGCATATTATTTCATCACAAAATATGATAAAATATAGTGAATATGAATCAGTATTTTGTTGAACTACAAGAAGTTTTGGAACAACAAATTACATAGATTTTAAAACACAAGATTACATAGTTCTAAAGTCTAGTCAATCTATTCTAGGACTGGTCAGGCTCCTTGATGACAATGTCTTTGCCAGACTGAATTCTTGCTTGTACATTAGCTTCAGTGTCTTTAGCTGGCTTTTTTTCTTTAAGATCCTTTTCTTCAGCTCTTCAGCCTTGACCATTTGCCTTTCAAAATAATGAAAAGGCTTTGGAAAGTACTTGCTTGGCTCCACAGAGGTAGCAGGTATTTTTCTAGCTTTGATATCTCTTATGAATTGATAAATGACATCTTGCCGCTTCTGATACTTGCTCCATTTTTGTTCAGAGTACCACTTGCCCCTATCAAGCATGTTGTCTTTAACAGCTTGCCAAATAATGAGAATAATGTTTCTGGAGGTGGGACTCTATTTTTCAAAATCAGGCTTCAATTCAGCCTGCTCTCTAAACCGTTTCTTAGACAGTTGAGCTTCTTGCTCTCTTTTCAAGACAGCTTCAGGCATATCAACCTTCTCAAAAATGACATTCTGTACCTCCAGTGGAGGACTATACATTTGTTGAACAGCATATTGAATTCCTTCAAAATCAGCAGGGGGATAAATAATTTGAGCTACCTCCTGCTGAGCCCCTTCATGTGAAGCCGGTTGAATGCCTGATTCAGCAGTGTTATCATAATCACACAGGGGTGGATAACCAAGAGTTGCTCTGATAGCATTAGTTATCCATTTGGCATGTTCAGAGCCTGCATTGACTAACACTTTCTCCCCCTTTATGACTTCTCGTTCAACATGGTTTCTTAGATCATCCTTTTGAAACCTTACCTGATCAGCGAGATAATTTGTGCCTTCTTTGTAGAATGATCTGAACTTCAGCAGCTGATCAACAATTATCTTTTGAGAAGCTTGGATAGCAGTGCTAACATCAGTCAAATTTGCTTTGAATTGTTTATCAAACTCAGATTTTTCTTTAATAAGGAGTTCAGTTAAGCAGTGGCTTTATTCGAAGTTCTGTTACAATAACATTATGTGACTCTGTGAGATTATCATTCATTCTTATTTGGTTTTCCAGAACATAGCCTTATTTCACTGCTATGTCATCTATTTGAGTCTTGGCTTCCACTTGTTGCTTGGCTAAATAGACTACAACATTACCTCCCTTATGGAAGCAATCTGTCATTTTTTATGTAAATTCACTTCAAATCTGATAGATTTAATATCTTGGGCCAGCTGAAATTACAATTCTTTATTGCTCTCATCAACATATTTTTCAAGGGCTTTTCTTTGTTCATCCATCTTTACTTGCAGTTGCACCAGAAGTGAACTGAAGTCTACTGCTGGAGTTGGTGTTTGTGGAATAGCCTGCAAGGCTTTCTTATAGCTTGAGCTCCTTTTCCTGAGCTCCACAATTTTTTCTCTTCTTAGCCCTGGAGGCTTCTTCATGTTCAGAAGAATCAGATGAACTTGCTATATCCACGGTGTCTTTTGGACTTGAGGGCATCTCTTGCTCAATTCTTGTGTGCTCCCCCTCAGTCCTTACTCCTATCAAATCAGAAAATAACTCTTCTAATGTTACTTCTTGGTTTATTTGAACTGGAGGAATAGCTTGCTCTTGCTCAGCAGATTGTCCTCCTTCAACTTCAAAAGGTTCTTCCCTGGTAATGTCATCCTCAGGGACATTGTCTTGGTTATTTTTATCAATATCAGTCATATGAACATCTTGTGCATCATTTTCAGTATCTATAGCAGGATGATTTATGTCCTGGACTACCTCAAGTATTGATTGAGTTGCTGTTTCACTGTCCAATTCAGCTGTGTGGTCAATTTGCTTTTGCACATGATCTTCCTTTGAAGGTGATGGCAGTGGTTGAGCTGGAACTGGAGAAAGCTCATTAGCTCCCCCTTGATGAGTCTCTTCCTGTACCGGATCCAGTTGGATGTTGACTGCTGGAATCTGCTCCCCCTGCATCTGACTATCAGTTACAGTTTCGTGAGCAGGAGATTTGCTAGTCCTTTCTGCTCCTTCATCAGAGCTGAAAACAACCATTTCTTCTGAATCACTGGAAGATTCAGTGGTCTTGGAGGCTATTTTCTTCTTTTTCTGAATTTGTTTTGTTTGTTTCTGTGGAGTAGAAACATCTTTGGTCAGAACCCTATCCCATCTGGACAGTATCCTTAAGTCCATTCTTCTCATGTGATTAATCTTAGAACCTGCAAATGGATGTATCACTTTATGTATATTCTCAGCCAGAAATAGGCTCAGTAATCTGCCCAGATTAGGTTTCTTGATTCCTTCTTTGATCTTGTCAAAGATAACAACAGACCAATTTGTTTTTACCTTGAATATCACGCTGGTCATTAGATTGAACATATAAGATGAAATCCTATCATGTCTTCCGTATTTGCACAAAATAACTTTTCTTACAATTTCAGAAAGAAACTTGTCTTGGGAATTCATTCTCTTCCTGTTCATAGAAGATCCAGTCTTGGTAGTGGGATCCATTCCACACCATTGGAGAGCTTCTCATGTCATGGAAGGTACTATTTCAGCGTCTTCTTTAACCCTGGGAAGTTGAAATGTCTTACTAAAACTCTTCTGGGAGAGTCTGACCTTGGTTCCTTGAACTGATGACTTTATTTGTATGCCCTTTGAATCTAATGATGCCTTTGTATAGAATTCAAGAACCTCCTTCTTCCATATCTGGGTAGGTTCTGAGACTAAGTATTCCAATCCATTTTCTGTGATTAGGGTAATCACGACTTTGATTTCTGGCGTGGCAGTCTCAAACGCATGGCGAACTGGTTCATAGCCCTCGTTGATGTTTTCTTCTATCTTTGGCGCCATTTGGGATGAGAGAGTGAGGAGAAGAGAGATGAAGGTTTATCGACACAAAGGGTTGGTCTCGAAAATTTTGAGAGCGTAGTCGACATGGTTTTGCTTTGACCTATTTATATGTTTCTAAACAAAGAAGGTCAAAAGGCGGGTTGAAATGAGCTTATTGTGTCGACACTGTTGGGATTGTGTCGACACGGACTATTAAAGTCTCGACAGAGAATGTAATGGTATTATAAGACTATGTGTCGACACACACAATCTTAAGAGTCTACACTAATGTCTGCGTGTCGACACAGACGACTATATGTGTCGACACCAATATCTCAGAGTCAGGAAAGTTATGTGTCGACACCAAATTCTAAGTGTCGACACAATCTTCTTGATGTGTCGACAGAATTTTCCTTTTGTGTCGACACCAACTACTAAGTGTCGACACAGATGTCTTTATGTGTCGACACAAATTTACTTAGTCAAATTTGTCATTCTTATTCCAAGTTTATCATGCCTAATTCAATTTAAAAATAATTAAATTTAGTTTCATCCAGTGGTTTGGTGAATATGTCAGCAATTTGAAAATTAGTATTGACAAATTCTAAACTTATGTCTTCCTTTTCAACATGATCTCTAAGGAAATGAAATCTTATTTCTGTGTGCTTAGTTCTGATATGAGAAACAAGATTTCTAGCAATAGAGATGACGCTAGTAGAATCACAAAATAATGGAGTTCTACTTACCTGGATGTCATAATCTTCAAGCTGATGTTGTATCCATAACAGCTGAGCACAACAACTGCCTACAGCTACATATTCAGACTCAACAGTGGATATAGCCATACTTGTCTGCTTTTTGCTGCTCCAAGACACCAATCTTCCACCTAGAAACTAACATGTGCCAGTTGTACTTTTCCTGTCTTCTTTGCATCCTGCAAAGTCTGCATCTGAATAACCAGATAGTATAAAATCTCTATTGTTAGGGTACCAAAGGCCAAGATTTGGTGTTCCCTTAAGATATCTCAAAATTCTTTTGACTGCAGTATAATGAGATTCTTTTGGGCTTGCTTGATACCTGACACATACACATGTAGCATACATGATGTCTGGTCTACTAGCAGTTAAGTATAAGAGGGAGTCAATTATCCCTCTATACAAAGACTCATCTACAGGTTTCTCTGCATCATCTTTCCCTATAGGCATACTTGACCCCATTAGAGTTCTTATGGTGGAGGCTAACTCCATACCATATTTCTTAATCAACTCCTTGGTGAACTTAGACTGGGATATGGACAAGCCATCATCAGTTTGTCTAACTTGGAGTCCCAAGAAGAATATCAGCTCACTCATGCTGCTCATCTCAAACTTCCATTGCATAAGTTTAGCAAACTTTCTACAAAGGTTGTTTTCTGTTGATCCAAAGATAATGTCATCAACATATATCTGGACTAGGATGATCTTGCCTTTTGATTCCCTTAGGGATAGAGTTTTGTCTATTTCCCCTCTTGAGAATTTATTCTCAATGAGGAATGTAGACAGAGTTTCATACCAAGCCCTAGGGGCTTGTTTCAAACTATATAGTGCTTTCTTAAGCATATACACATAATTAGGATAGAGATGATCTACAAAATCCGATGGTTGTTCAACATAAACTTTCTCTTTTAAGTCACCATTCAAAAATGTTGACTTTAAATCCATCTGAAATACCTTGAACCCTTGATAAGCTATAAAGGCAAGGAACAGCCTTATTACTTCCAACCTTGCCACTGGGGAAAATGTCTGATCAAAATCTATTCATTCTTCCTGTCTGTAGCCCTTTGCCACCAGTCTTGCTTTGTTCTTAATTATATTATCATGTTCATCTAGTTTGTTCCTGTAGATCCACTTAGTCTCTATAACATTGTGATTCTTTGGTTTAGGAACCAACTTCCAGACTTTGCATCTTTTGAATTGATTCAGCTCTTCCTGCATAACATCAATCTAATTTGGGTCTTGTATGGCTTCTTCAAATTTCTTGGGTTCTATCTGGGACAGGAAACTTGAGCAAAGGACTGTGTTCATGTTCTTGCTCCTTGTCTGAACACCATGACTTAGATCACCAATAATTTGGTGTGTTGGATGATCCTTTAGATGTCTTATTGCAGGAAGCAATCTATCTCCTCCTTGATTTTCTCCAATCACCTCACCATGTTGTACTTCATTGTCCTCTTCATCAGCTTGTGGGTCTTGTCCTCCCCCTGTACAGCATCCATCATTTTCTTCATCCTGCCTTACATGTTGGTCTTCACTAATGGTTAGCTTGTCCATCTTTTCCTTCAAACCTATAGAGCTACAAGAAGTACTAGACAGCTCACAGTTGATTAGTTTAGTTTCATCAAAAACTATATGGACAGACTCTTCTACAACTTGAGTAGTCAAGTTGTAGACTCTATATGCCCTACTGCTGTTGATGTACCCAACAAATATCTCTTCTTGGGATTTGGCAGCAAACTTAGTTAAATACTGCTTGTCATTATTAAGAACATAACACTTGCTACTAAAGATTCTAAAATAGGCTAATTTTGGTTTTCTGCTTTTCATAATCTCATAGGGTGTCTTCTTGTGCCTTTTGGTGATGTAAGCCCTATTGAGAACATGACATGTCGTGTTTACTGCCTCAGCCCAAAAATATTATGGGAGAGAAGTGTCACTTAGTAGGGTTCTACCAGCCTCAATAAGAGTCTTATTCTTTCTTTCAGCAATACTATTTTGCTGGGGAGTTCTAGGTGAGGAGAACTCTTGATGAATCCCTAGTTCTTCACAAAATCTTGTCATGCATTCAGACTGAAATTCAGTCTCATGATCACTTCTGATTTTGACCACTGAATTGTTAAATTCATTCTGAATTTGCTTAACAAAATTGTAGAAGACAGTAGGGGTTTCAAATTTCTGCCTCAGGAAGAAAACTCATGTAAATCTAGAATAGTCATCTACAACTACAAGTGTAAAGACTTTCTTACCTAAACTATGAACTGGCATAGGACCAAATAGATCCATATGCAGGAGATACAAACACCTTACAAAATCTTTGATATCAAGAGTATGGAAGGAGGTTTTGGTCTGTTTGCCTTTTTGACAAGCTGAACATACACCCTCCTTGATGCACTTGACTTGAGGACCATTCCTCACTAACTCCATACTATAGAGTTGGCCTATTGACTTATAGTTCAGGTGAGACAGCCTCTTATGCCATTTGACAAAATGAGAAGCTTTTTCATCTACAATTAGACTAATGGGAGAGTTCTTATTCTCACAATCAAAGTTAAGACAGTAAACATTTTCTTTTCTATAACCTGATAAGATGACCTCTTGATCACTTGTCTTTCTAATCTGATAGTCATTCCTAATAAAATAGGTGTCATAACCAATATCACTCAGTTGGCTTATGCTTATTAAGTTATGTTTCAGACCTTTCACATAAGCCACTTGGGTGATAGTGATAGAACTATTGGAAATGTTATCAAACCCTTTGATGACCCCCTTTTCAGATCCACCAAAGATCACTTTGGGTCCATTCTCTATGGGAGAGTAGTCCTTCAGCATCCTTCTTGTTCCAGTCATGTGCCTGCAACATCCACTGTTCAAGTACCATATTGTGGTATGCCCACTTGGACTCACCTGCATCAAATAAAATTACTTAACCTTAGAACCTCAATAATTGTTGGGTTCTAGGTTCAGGTTAGACTGAAACTTGTCATACTTGCCTGCAGCCTTTCTAACAGGTAAGTTGGCATTCTTCCTAACAGTAGTGTTGTGCCAACAATCAATGGCATAATGACCCACCTTGCCACAACACCATCACTCATATCTATTATACATGGGCTGCCCTATTGGAATTTACACCCTTGTCATTCAGATTGTCAGGCTTACAGTGACTATGTGTAATGTCATGATCATACTTGCTAGTAGGCTGCAAAACTTTCCTGAAAGAAATAGGGGGTTTGGAGGCTAGTGACTGAACTGGGGCTTTGTCTTTTCTTTTGGAATTAGCTACCCTAGTTCTTCCCTTAAATGCTAATCCTGTCTTACCATTTTGGAGAGTGAAGTCATCAATCAAGGGTAAGACTGACTTTGGCTTTGAGAATTTAGCCACAAGTTCCCTTCCTCTTTGAAGTCTGACTTCCAGACTCTTGATTTGATCATTTTTGAATATAATTGTACCAATCTGAATAAAAGTTATATTTTTCAGTTTGGCAACTTCATTCAACTTCAAATCCAGTATTTTTGTTGACTTTGATGCAGCCGATTTAAGAGATGCAATTTCCTCAGCTTGGTTTTTGACAAGATTTCTGCTTCTCTTAAGTGCTTGCGATAAATCACCATACTCATCAATTAGTTGATGAACATCCCCTTCAGATTCAGAACCCTCCACATCTCTTGATGCAGATGCTTATGAATCTGATCCAGTATAATAATTAGAAACTGAAGAAAGGTTGTTTACCTTACTAGGACCAGGCTGATCCTGGCACTGATCTTCCTCAGTCAAAGTCATCAGCCCTTTACAATGATGATCTTCAACCCCATTTATTGAGTCCAGTAGTTGCAAGAATTCTATCTCTTCTGAATGCTCTTCAGTAGTGAATAGTCCAATATATGCTTCAGCTTCAGCCTCAACTTCAGAATCTGATGATGAGGAATCAGTCCAGCTTTTCTGCTTCTTTGCAACAAAGGATCTCTCCTTCTTGCCCTTATTTTATTGCTTCTTTTTATCTTTAAATTCCTTTCTTTTATCAGGACAATCATCTATGACATGTCCTGGCCTGTTGCAATAATAACAAACAATTTTAGAAGAAGTTTGTTTACTGAGATTAGAGACATACCAGTCATGCTTAGATGTTTTCTTCTTCTTGTAATAGTCATCCTTGGAGAAAGATGAAGAGGGCTTTGTTCTCCATTTCTTCTTCTTCATAAACCTTTGAAACTGCCTTGTAAATGTAGCAAAGTCTTCATCAAAATTGTGACTGTCTGAAGTGTTGATGTCAGTATTTTCTGATTCAACTTCAGCCACTCCCCTAGGAGGAGAAGTTGACTTTCTCCTGCCCTTTCTTGTGGCTTCTGCCTTGAATGTAACGGACTTCTCTCTGTATTCAGACCTATTGCTTTTCTCCTCCTCCTTTCTGTCAGTGAGCTGCACCTCATAGGATAACATTTTTCTAAATAAGATTGGTGGAGGTGTATCTGCAAGCCTGGCTACCTCTCTGATGGCACATATTTTAGTATCTCAGTCATTGGTTAGTGATCTGAGAAACTTGTCATTTAATTCATAAGTGCTAAAGACTCTTCCATAGGTTATTAGCTCATTTACAATTCTGAAGAATTTCTTATAGCATTCAGCTATGCTATCTGTCTTAGCTTGTCTAAAGATTTCATATTCTTGATTTAACATAGACTTCCTATCCTCTCTCACTTCTTTTGTCCCCTCCATGTAGACAATCAAGGTGTCTCACATCTCTTTGGAGGTTTTGCAATGGACCAGATTCTGAAATGTAGAGTCATCTATGGCACTCACGATTATATTATGTGCCCTCTTATCTAAGGTTGCTAGGATGATCTCTTCCTTAGTCATTTCTGAATAACTTTTTGGAGTCTTGAGGTTAGCATCAAGAACTGATATGTTCATAGGAATAAATGGCCCCTCTAGAACTGTGATATAAATTCTTGAATCAGATGCTTCCATGAACAATCTGACCCTCTCCTTCCATATGCCAAAATTTTCTTTCCTACAGATAGGAAGTTTCATGGATCCAAGTTCCTTTTTATTCTCACCTGAACCCATTTTGTCTAACTGATAACTGCCTTATAGATCAACTCAGACGGTTAAGTCTAATCTTGAGCAACCTGGCTCTGATACCACTTGAAAGAATTGGTTTCAAGATAACCTAAACACCTAGATGAGGGTGAATATGTTCAATTCCTTTTTATTAAGGCAGACAGTATATTTTACTAGCAATTAATCTATGCAACAACTATCTCAGCACAACATAAAAACAAACATAACTAATACAAATTGTACACAGATTTATAGTGGTTCCCCAAGAGATGGGTACATCCACTTTCTCCATTCGCTTATCTAGCAGTATACTAGATTCGGCCTAACTTCCTTCTTCCTTCTTAGATCCTCAGATCTTACAACTCAGAACCCTGAAAGGTTCCTACAGCTCACACTCCACCAAGTGCTACAACTCAGATTCTTCCAAAGAATCCTACCTCAGAGTGAGTCCACACTCCTACAACTCAGGCAATCCAGCCCTACCTCAGCCTCTTTCACCAGGCCTACAACTCAAAGAAATTAATCCTCTATCTCATGCACTCAGCCCTACCTCAGCCTTTATAGATTTAGGCTTACAACTCAGAGAGATAACTCTCCTACACTCAGATCTATACAAGATCCTACAGAGAAAATTGATTGTAAAAGAATAATTCCTTCATCCAGGTAGAGAGAGAATGGGTAGAAGGTTTCTTGATCAGTTCTTGATAGATCTGATAATTTTAGATTCAACCTGTCTTAGCTTCTTCAAAGCTTCTTGAATTTGAATAAAGTAAGGTTGATCTTCTTGTGAAGTTGGAGATGATCTTCAATCCAGCTTCCTTCTTTTATTCAGATGTGGCTCTGAATTCTTCTTGCAGACTTGTTCAGGATCTGCCCTTAGAGACTTGTTGATTTCTGGATAAAGACTTCTCTTCTTCTTAGTTGTTATTTTTGATGATAGAACATATCTTTATATAGACTCCATCTGAGGTTACCGGCTGATTCGGTTCCTAACGGCCTTCTGACAGCTCTGACAGATGCAACTGTTTTATTGGTTGTGACAGCTATCAAGTCTCTAGTCATGACATCTGATACTTCATTGAATTTGAACTCAGCAGCAAAGTGTCGAGACAATACTTCAAATGTGTCGACACAAATAGATCATGTGTCGACACAATCCTTGGTGATGTCGACACAGCTCACATAATGTCGACAAAGCTCTTCTTTTTCTTCTTGACACAGCTTCTGTGGAGTGTGTCGACACAAGTCCTGTGTGTCGACACAATAACTCCTAGTCTTGACAAAGTTGATGTCGCCAGAATTCTGGTGTGTGTCGACACAAGTCCTTGGTGTCGACACAATTGCTGTCGACAGAATTCTGGAGTGTGTCGACACAATTTCTATATGTCGACACAAGTCTTGTGTGTCGACACAATCTGGCTTCTGGTGTCGACACAGCCTTTCTCAAGTGTCAACACAATTCTTCTCAGGTGTCAACACTTGTACTTAGAAACTTTTTCTATATTTCCTTAACCTGCACAATGAAACTCAAAACACCATCAAATACACATTGATGAATATCATTGAGTTAGGTGAGGCTTCTCCAAATCTGGTATACATTTTCCAATGTACCCAACAGTCGTCCTGCATCAAATTGGTATCAGAGGGAAGTTCCAAAAATTTTCTAAGTTTTGGGATCCTCCCTTCATAGAATAGGAACTCGCATAGCATTTTGTTTTAAAAAAGAGAGTTTTTTTAATTGCACAATCATATATTGCATTTTTTTTGGTTAGCATGCATCAGCGTAGTCATAAAATACGTCGAGTTGAGCTTGGTCAACCGAGTCATGGGAACGAAGTGAATGAACCACCCCTGTGGTTTTTACATTTCACCCACCAAATGACAGCTTTAACTGAAAGTACCTGTGAGATGCGTGACTGGTTAGAAAAACTTAGAGGTAGGGTGAGTAGATTAGAAATACCCCCTCGAGCGTCAATGTCGCCTCAAATTTGAGATGAGCATTCGGTCGTGCACATTAAGATGTTCATCAACATTATGTAGAAAGATCTACATTTAGGAGGAATCCACTATATGAGGATCACGACTACCGTTACACTCACTCCTATAGTACAACATCACAGAGATCTTTACGATACTTCGATGATTATACTCGATCACCGTATACCACTTCCAGAGATCGTGTTGACCCACCAATACGTTCTCATTATGTTAGAGACAGTCAGTACGATGAATATCGTCGTTATTATCCTCGTATCCGAGTGGATCCTATTGGTCCTGCGACACCGTATTATGAGGATAGAGTTCAGTATAACGCCCATTATCGATACTATATGTCACCCCTATATGAGGAACCTGAGACTGCATATGTGCGACCACCACCACACGTTCGTAGGACACATGATCATCCACGAGCACGTCATGATTATGATATTGACGATCGTCACGACCACACTTGTGAATCATATAGAGGTCATTATCGTCAAGAGTGCATCACACCTAGTGAACCTCTTCGTGTTCCGAAGGTGAACATGACGATTGACATTAAGGGTCAGCTAGAGCATTCCACTGTCCAAAGTAGGGAGACATCGCCTACTATGTCTGATATTCTAATACAAGATGTGTGGAGTCAACCCCCATGTAAGTCTGCTCCACTTAGTGAACCCGCCTTTGATTCGATATCTACTAGCTCTCTTTTGAGTATAGATTCATTGCACACTTCACCTAGTGGCGTACCGAGTCATATCACCACACCTGATGATGCATCGAATCACATCACCTCACACGATGACGCACCGAGTGACATTACGATCGGGAGCCGAGAGCTTAGTAGTGACCTCGATGTAGTCACTTCTACCTTTTTCGGGAGTACGACCCCTTCTGATGAGTTGCTTCCGGAGGACCATCACTCAACTGATGGGTCATTTGACGACCTTCCTATTGAACCTCCAAATGAGCCACCTCGTCATTGTGTGGATGAGCTTTATCTGGATAGTACACTTGCGAATTTTAAGACATGGATACCTGCTTCATTGTCTCACTTGATGTCGATAGTGTGTAGGTATAATCGTCTAGTGACTCACACTTTAGATGAGTTATGGGACGTGCCACCTGTTGATCATCGTCTTTACGATGAGTTTTTATATGTCCCACCTGGTGAGCCTCCTGATGCCTCACTCTTCCTTAGCACATTTATTACGGTTATCACACTTTGTGCACATTTATCTGAGAACACTTCATCTGTTTTTGGAGCCTACGTTTACATGCGTCGCATTAGCGACAAATTTTATTATACCCCTCTTGGTGAACCCCCAGATGAAAAACTTATGGGTTCACCACACATTTAGGATGTTTCCATCTTTAGTGACACAGTCGAGTTTGAGGGTGCACTCACTGATTCGTTGAAGTTATATCTTATCAACCGCACTTTCAGAGACAGTCCGCACACCGTGTTGACACATCTGATCACCGATGTCTCTAAATTGCATTTACTGATTCATCGCCCCCGCAATGAGTTCTTTTATGATCCACCCTCTGAGCCTCCTGATCATGTGCCTCTTTCAGGAGTTGCTCTTGGTATCTGAAACCCTCGGTTTGTGGCGTTAGTCATATTAGTAGTTCATTTATTGTATTTGCATGATTTGCATTAAAAATATGAGCGGAAAAATGCATAGTATTTAAAACAAAATTCTAAAACAAAAGCATAAAAGAGCTACTGTTTTAAAATGACTGACTTGATTATGGTTCGGGTAGATATGGAACAGTTACTTTCTGGTGCCGTAAAGAAGCTAGCTACCGTAGAACTGGACCCATTCGAGTAGTAAATCGGATTGGGCAAAACGCGTATGAACTTGAGATGCCTTCCGTTTGGGGAGCAAATCTTATTTTAACGTAGCCAATCTGACTTAAATCTAGATTACTCGCTTGAATCTTTCGAATTCTCATTGTCTCCTTCTCTATTTGTTTCTTCTGGGTTGATGAGTGAGAGTGAGGAGCCACATTCAGGACAAACCTACATTCATTCCGCTACTGACACTTCAATTGTAGTTCCTTCTATTTTCACTGCCAGTTTTAGGTTGAGCATGGATATCAGGAGATTATTCTATTACAGTTCCCGAGCACATATTAGACCATGACCGCTACTGATGGTGATTTTCAGAGATCGCTGATTCATTGGCATGGATGTTAATTTCTCTCGCACTACCGCTCGGAGCACTCACCGGAGATGAGTGGTTTCAAGAGGGGAAGAGTTGGTGGAGACCAACCTAGGTCAGGTCGACGAAAAATGTCTGACTCCACACCCGACGGGATCTCTATCGGCTAATTTTATGTTTTATTGCATTTTATTATGTTGCAAAGTTGATGTTATCCAGTCAGTTTGTTGCACGTCTGCGCGAGTAGCCATGTTTGTTGCACACACGGGCGCTAGTTGTGGAGTTTTATTTTTATTCTCCTATTTTATATATATATATATATATATATATATATATATATATATATATATATATATATATATATATATATATATATATATATATATATTATGTTGATAAGTCAAAGAATTGAACCGGCCCAGCCTGCACTGTTCATCTTCTCAGCAGGGCCGAATCTACTCCGCCATTTCCGACCCCAAGCCAAAGCGGGACTCACGCTCCTCCAGTCATCGATACCGCTCCTCGGCGCCATCTGGGACCACGTCGCCTACAACCGCAGAGCACGATACCCCACTCCTCAACGGTTCAGCTCCACGGATCCACCGCCATGGTCGCACCTTCCAGCCCGGACGATTCCAGATTTTGTGGAGGTTTCCCATTTTCTTCTGCTTATATAAAGGGCTTTGTAATCATTTTTGAGGGGGTGATGAATGAAATATTGAAAGGTTTGTTGTGAGATCTTGTTGTGTGCTCCCTGTAGAAGATAGACGTGATTCAATCTCTGTATGAGAGTTATTTTTTAGTTCATGTTAGGAATAATGTATTAGAGAGATGTCGAATAGAAATTTGTGTTGTTTTCTGTTGCTGGACAAGGTTGATTCTTGTTGTTAAGGGGGGATGCATGTCGTGGAATTCCTGTTTATGAGTTCTGTAGTTGGTATTTGATTCCTTGTTGCCTCTATTAAAATTAGTGAATGAAATCAAGTTCTAATTGGTTACTCTATGATTGAGAGTAGATGAAAGATGAACAGTAACTTTAATGTTACTGTGCAGTAGTTCGATTACAGTATGAGACTTAGGATTAATATTAGATCTTAGTGTGTGAGATTTCGTGGAGCCACCGCGAGTGTTTGAGAATTCGTGGGATCACTAGAGTGTGAGAGCGAGTGAACTTTAGGTTGTTAGTTTGTGGCTTCTTACATTGTTGAGTGTTTCCGTGAAACCACCTCGTGTGAGAGTGACTTAATTTCTTGGTGCCCGTATGCGATAGCGGCTGACCTCGGAGCGGAGATCGAAGGTGACGAGCAGTTCCTCGCATAATCACCATCGACTTCGAAATACGAAAGACGTATCTTCCATGGGTAATTATTTTCTATCTTTTTCTTTCTGTGTGTCTAAAATTTCTCGTATGATAATAACCTCATTGCTGGATTTTCGCCCGAGTTTCGTCAACAAACACTACATCGAAAACTCCAAACAGAAACATATTTGGAGTTCACGATTTCCGTTTTGCTACGACAAGGCGAACAGAACGAATGTTGCAAACTTTCTTCCCCGGATTTAAACTGAACCATTTTAAAGAAACTTTAATTATAAAACAAAACAACGATTTTGTGCCGTATAAAAAATTAGTTGCCTCATTTTAACTTTGTGCAAATTTCGCTTAAAACTTTGCAAAAATTAATTTAAATCATCGCATGCATTTAGGGTTTCCTAGAAAAAGCCGACAGGCGCGTAAATCCTACGCGTCGTCATGCATCAACTACTCTATGGGATGAGTGTCGAGTTAGTATTAGCAAAGAAAAAATATCGGAAAGATAGAAAACGTGGAATAAATAGTATCATGAATTATCAGCAATGCTAGATACAAGTGATTTTGGGTGAAATTGGGAACATGTGGCACAAGTTGATAGAGAGCAAGTCTAGGCCGATTATATAAAGGTACTAAATTTTCTTGTGTGCTTCTGCAACGTTACATTTGTTGGATGATGATGTCAAGATCATTTCTTACCCTTCTTCAGGTCCAACCCTAATCTTCCGGTAGAAGAAGAATTCCGCATCATTGAACCATAACTCAAAGGAAACGAGATTAAGGTCTTTGTCTTGGGATTCATCACATGCGTTGCAGCATTACTTGTCAATCTCAATTAGTTTTGGCAAGATATGTCCAGTATTTAAATTTGCTGGTTTCTTGAAAAAGTTGGCTTTAGATAATTCTTAAACATCAATTCCTTCGGCTTAGCCTGCCATCTTGAATTAGTCCGCAATGAGCCAGACTCAGGCGTGAGGCCGACTCATTGCAAACTAATTCAAGAAGGCCGGCAGAGCCGAAGAAATTGATGTTTAAGAATTATTTGAAGCCAACTTTTTCAAGAAACCAACAAATTCAAATACCGACCATGTCTTGCCAAAACAAATTGAGATCGACAAGTAAAGCTGCAACGCATGAGAGGAATCCCAAGGCAAAACCTTAACCCCATTTCCTTTGAGTTATGGTTCAATGGCTGGGAATTTTTCTAGCGGAAGATTAGGGTTGGACCTAAATAAGGGTAAGAAATGGCCTTGGCATCATCTCCAACAGAAATTCATAAGAGCACAAGTAATAAATGGCCTTGGCATCATCATCCACCAAATGAAACGAATTAAAAGAAGAGGTAAACAAAAAAACAAAACAAAAAATTGCTTCAAGTATTATATATGATGACTTCCAAAAGAATTCGAGAGGCGTCGCGGCAGCTGGATGTCTAAACCACCAAGGCTAGCAAATTCATCTAGCTGGCTGCAGCAGGTTTTGACATGACCTTCCTGATGGCTTCTGCATATGTCTTGTGCTGGTAAGTCAATGTAGAATCAAGCAGGTCGTGCAGAGATGTCTTTGGGTTCCAACCTGCATCCAAATATAGTTAATAAATCACTTCATATGCGGTCTTGGAAGATTCAGAAAGTAATTCAGAAAAATGCTCTCTCTCTCTTTACCAAGTTGTCTGTTGATTATAGTCATATCCGGGATCCTTTTGTCACTGTCATCATATCCTTCGCCATAAAACTCTTCTGAGCTAATGTCAATGGTTGGAACCTCCAGTGGAGGCTCACCGGTAACCTTCGAGTACACCTGGGATATGAATTCAGGGTTCAAACACAGCTCCGTCGTAATCCTGCATGTCAATTAGGATTTGCTCCAGTGAGTTTGGAAAAAAATGCCACCGCCATAGAATGTGCGTTTGGTAGTTTGGCATGACAATGTTTATGACCACCACAAAGAAAAAAAAAACTAGTTTTCTTTTTGTGATGGCGGTGGTAACCGTTGTCATGCCAAACGTACATTCTATGCCGGTGGCATTTTTATCCAAACTCGTCGGAGCAAAAATGCCATGCAAAACGGAACCTAATTAGCACACCTCGGTCATAATCTCTGCAAGTTGCTTAACGGTAACTTCGTTATCAGGATTTCCCACGTTGAAAATATGGCCATTGGCTCGATCAGGATTTTCCTGTAAGAACATTTAACTCAGTGTGTATACCATAAGCAAAAGTTAGTTGATCTACTAAAAAAATCCAAACATACAATCATCAATAGAACAGCTTCAATGGCATCTTTGATGTAGACAAAGGTCCGTTGTGATTGGCCGCCATCAACAAGCTTCAAAGGCTCACGGCGCAGAAGATTCTGCAGCAAAACCAACTAGTTATAAAACAATTTATACCATTGTGGTAAGCTATCGTCCAAAAATATTTGAGTTTGGCTCATACATTACTGAAGCATGCCAGAACTCTAGGTACACCTTCACTAGGACCGTCAACTCCAGGGATGAAGTCCATCCTTGGGCCGATCCAATTGAAAGGTCTTACAATGGTAAAGTCAAGTCCGTTTTCAGCTCCCTCGGCTGCAAGAAGTCCAAAATGGAAACAACAAGAATGCCAACATAAGTTCATATTCATAGTGTTCATGGCCTGAAAAGAGAATTTAGACATACCAAATACTAATCTTTCAATGAGTTGCTTAGCACACGCATATGACCACCTCTGCTTCTCGATGGGGCCAAAAATACAAGGCGACTCATCCTCCTTGAGGACATAAAAGTCCGGTTCCTATTCATCATGGCATGACGGATAGTTGATCAGATAAACATACCAAAACATTTCAATCTCTTGGACTCCAAGAAAATGCATTCATATAGATCATATATACTAACGGATACATTCTTCTAACTTCAATTTTTTTAAAGCTCAGTTCGATTGGGGGGAAATGAGGCTTAGCAATTGGAATTGAAGGTTAAATTCTATTGAAGATGACCTCTAATTTTAATACAGGTCCCCAATTCCATCTAAATGAACAAACCCTAAAAGATATCATCACATCCAATGAGCATATAGCATACGTACAGTAGGAGGTATAATCAACAGCAAGCCAATATAGATGAGTTCATGAGTCCCCAACCAACGGTTTTGAACGACTACTTCTTAAATGTTACATGCTTGCTTAAAGCACTAGAACTTTTTGTACAAAACCTGAACCCACTCAGTCCAACCAAGAAAGAAAATAATAAAACATTTAGAATAAATAGCATTCTGGTTCCTAATGTTTATTTTATCGGTTGTTGATTTCACTCGGACAATGTTCTAAGAAGCATATTTGGCAATGACAGTGACATATTTAGCTCTAGGACCCTCCATAGTCCCCTATCAGGGATCTTGCTTCCTCCGAACTTTGCCTCAGTGATGATGATGTTCACTCCATTCATTATCGATCCTTACAATGGTATCCTAATCAACTATTTAAACACAATGGTTCAAAAGTCAAAGTCCCCAGGGTCTTCTCATTGACAGCTAAACAATGATTACAATGTCAAAGCAAGTCTCAAAGGTCTCCTCGTCGATAGCCCGGGCCAGGCTTGAGAAGGTGGCAAAGCAACCCATGAGATCTAACATGAGAATAGACCTTAAAGTGCACAAGAATTTGAACAAAAGACCGCTATAGCATAAAGAACATAATCAGTTTGAACAAAAAATTTCTTAACAACGGTAAGTATGGTCAAGATCACCAAAAAATGTCTGATATTTTTCCTTTAGGAGCTTAGGGTATCTTTACTTCTATTGATGCATTTACAATATATTAACCAGACAGAATTGTTTTGAATATATTCACAATCCATAATTTAATAATACATAAATAATAGTAATATATCTAACAGAGGTGAAAAAAATGTCAAACTTAAGCTACCCTTCTTAACAGTTATTTTCTTTAGAATTTATGTACAGTATTTTGGGATGGATAGTGTTATGTATTCTTTTATCAGACAACTCCCTGGGTAGATTTTATGCACAGTAATTTGAAATCGAGTAATTTTTATAGCAAAAATTAAAGTTGTAATGATTTAACTAATGTGGGCATGCTTAGTTGGGCTTAGGCTAATCTATGATCAAGGTGATGGCAGGATCAAAGATTTAGAAAAATTAAACTTATTAATTGCTGAAAAGATAGGTGATATAAGTTCACATAGTCACATTAAGCCATTCCTTTAACACGTTATAATGCCCTTAATATTGGTAATGAATAATTTTACTGGAAGAGTGAATAGTGAAGATGAAAGAAGTCAAAAGTAATACTCCGGTCTCAGGTAGAACCTTAAGAATAAAAAAAGGACGCATGTGAGGGGGAATAAAAAATCATAGAATAGTGGAGCATGACAAACGTAGCATACAATAGTTGAGTGGCCGCACAAATAGGGCCAATGATGAAAGCATAATGTGTAGATCTTAATCAAATCATCATGAAAGGAGAGATATGAATGACGAAGAAAGAATTGTAGCTAATCATGAACAGCATAGAATAATTTACATCGACCACGATCCGCAACAGAAGATGGCGAGAGGTTAAGCAGAGCAAAAAATTTCTTCGAAGCTAATTAACTGTTCCTTAGGGAGGGCATATACTTAGATCAACTTTCCCATCTTGGAGGAAAGGTGGGCTTGAAAAAGACGAGCTTAAAGGTAGAGTCTTGTATGGTTTTGTGGGGGCTTCGGTTAATCTGGTGTTCCTCTTTTATTAAGTATGGTCTCGCTAGCTCTGTTTTTTGTTAGTTCGGTTACTTAAGGTATAATCATGTCGGGAGCCTATTTTTGTAATTCCTCGTCGATCAGGTGTCTTCTCCGGCGGCCTACAGATCTTACAGCAACCAGAAAAAAACTATTCAAGAGAGCGGTTGCCGGAGATGGAGGAGTTGAGACCGGCTGAGGAGGTGGAGCGGCGGGGTTTGAGCCTTTGAGGGAGGAGAAGCAGTGGGAGGCGCCATCGGAGGGGCAGTGGGAGGCGCCGGCGGAGGGGCAGTGGAATTGGCGCTTGGGGAGGAGCGGTGGCGGTGCCGGAGGAGATTCTCCGCCTGCTAATGTGGCGGTGGCGGAGGAGCGGTGGTTTATATATAACAGTATATATATATATATATATATATATATATATATATATATATATATATATATATATATATATATATATACGAGTGCCCGACACGGGACTCCGCCCCTACGGCCAAGCGCGACAGTACCCGACCGGCGACGGCGGGCGCCCGCCCCGGGTAGATGCTCTCGGGCGGCCTTCGGCCGCATCTAGGCGGGCTTCGCGCGCCTCCGCACGGGCTTCGCCCGTGCTCAATGCGTCTGCGCGCTGCGCACGCATCAAGTCGGGCCCGACACGCAACATATACATATGAGTACTCAACATGACTGTAAAAAAATATACAGCAATATTACGTAAAAAAATTTTGCAAAACATTTTGCGTTTAGCCGTAAATGTTTTTTTCTCTCTCTTCCTCTCTCTCTCTCTCTCTCTCTTCCTCTCTCTCTATACAATCCTTCAACCTGAATAGCTGTAGGGTATCTATCATTTTTATTTTTGAATTTAAATATTATACATATGTGTAATTACCTAAATGTCCATTGATTTTTATATCTTTCGACCTGAATAGTTGTAGGCATTATTGGTGAATGGATTAAAATGTTAAGGGCATTATTGACAAAATTGCAATGTTTCACCATCCCAAACTTCTTGCTTAATATAGTAGAGATATATATATACGAGTTTTCGACACGGGGCTCCGCCCCTACGACCAAGCGTGACAATACCTGGCCGGCGACGGCGACTTCGCCCGGCCCCGGCGGGCTTCGCCCTCCCCTGACAGGCTTCGCCCGCGCTCCATGCGTCGTTGCGGGTTGTGCCCAGCCCGCAACATATACATATGAGTACTCAAAATGACCGTAAAAAAATATACATTAATATTATTATTTTTATTTTGTAAAAAAAATGTCTGTTTTGATGTACAAAAATTAATTTCTCTCACTCTCTCCTCTCTCTTTCTCTATCTCCCTCTATTTCTCCCTCTGCAATATAAAAATTAATGACTGATAAGAATAAATGGAGCCAGCATCTCTATCTCGTCGCCCACCCTCTCTCTCTCTCCCGCCGCCCTCTCTCCCTCTCTCTCTTTCTCTATAGCTCTAGGACACCTAAGATTTTTATTGAACGGTGATGAATAAAGGAGGAAGTTCCGACAGCCAGGATTGCTCCAATAGATTTTAAAATAATGATTTTAAAAACCATTAGATATTTCTTTATAGTGTTGGAGATATATATGCAAAGTACAGTATAAACAGTATTATTATTAATATTTATTTTTATTTTAATTAATTCTTTTCAAAAATTTAAAATATATATATATATTAGAAAAAATAATAAAAAATATTTACAAAACGTCACCGCTGTTTTGTCAAACGGTTCTTTGTTCTGAAAAGCTCTGCAAACGCAGACTATCCAAACATATCTCCATTTTCAGCAACTAGTTCCCAACAGCTCCATTTACAAACCTCCATTTATAACAGATCCTTTTACAACCGCAACCGCTCTACCAAATGAAGTCAAAATCAACCCAACCAAACAGAAAATTAACTCCCGCAGTTCAATCTGTCACCACAGTAAAATCACAAAATACCTGTGATTCGGAGTCATGATATTTGCTCACGACTCGTGATCGTGGAGAGCCGCAATTCTTCTGCCCAAGCGCGACTGGTTCCTCTTCACGAAATCTCCTTTTGCAGCGGCCCTATCGACGGTGACATCTCCCACCGCGAGCGCTCTTCACAACCACAACTGAGCCCTTCCAGCGGCCTTATCGCCGGCGATGAAGAATAAGAAGATCGTAAAGGTAGGTTTTCCTTCACCTGTCGCCTATTTGGTTGTTCTTCTTCCTACTTCCACACCTATCTCCGACGGCTAGGTTCTGACTGTGTATTTTCATGTTGTAGGTTGTATTAGGCTCATTTCTTCCCGATTTCTTCCCGATTTCTTCATCAAATTTGCGAGGTATCCTCCCTTTTTGTCTCTTGTTTTTTTCTCCTTTTTACCCAGATCTGTGTTTTATTGTCATAAGGAAGATATCATAGGCTTGTTTGGTAACTCATTTTCCTATCCTCTTGGATGTTTCAAGTTGTATTGACAACAAGTTAGCTTTTTATGATTTGGAAGGTCTATTCAGCATATAATTGCTTTGTTCATGTTAGCTTTTTAGATTATGAATTGCAACATGCATCTGACTGCAATTCAAAATCAACTGCACAAAAACTCATCTACATCTTTCTTGTCAATTCAAGTTTTTATAGTTTGGTTGTACTCCTATCTCAAAAGTTTTAATTTAGATAGTTCAAGGGCTGCAATGAAGTTTCATTTAAAGCATATGTATTGTGAGTGAAATTCTCGAGTTTTTTTAAATTTATGATCAGTTTCAACACATGATGCTGATTCAATACATGCATTATCCTCTTGAAATTCATCTAAATGTTGTATTGTCTGTTATTTTTTAATAGAATTTTGGAATGCTTAATATGAACTAAGTTAACTTGTTTGTTTTATGTTATTGTTGTTTATCTCTAATTGTAAAAAAAATGGAATTCACGTCGCGCAACTGTTTTGCCAAACAACTAAAACAACTTCCTCGTTTGAAACAATACTGCAAACATTGTTCTTCCAAACAGATTCACAGATTCTGTCATCATTCTGCAAAATAGATGATTATTCCGCCATTATTTCTCACCACTGCTTCTCTAGTCGTTGCAGCTGAGCCAAACTAAGTCTTAGTATGCACTTCCCGATCTCTCCAACTCCCATCCCAGAGCTTGAACACCGTTTACCTCCGCAGTGTCTTCGATCTATTTGACGGAAACATCGACAATGAGAACACCATTGATGAGCTTTGCCTGGCACTATATCAAATTGGCTTAGGCATTGATCCTGTTTGCTCAGCCGTCGCATCGTACATCCATCCCGACCATCACAACCTCAATTTTGAATCGTTCAGCTCCCCACCGCGGCCTCATAGATGCCATCTTCGATGCCAACGATGGATGTGCCAGCAGTGAGGAGGTGGAGGAGGACAACGATGTGAGGAAAGCTTCGTGGGCGCACATGCTGGGCATCCATTGATGCCGACGAAGAAGGGTTGCGAAGAAGCGGAAAGAGCAAGGCATCTAGCAAGAAAACCAACAAAAACTGACCTAACTTGGTAGGTTTTGGGAACTGCCTATTTTCAAATGCCCAAAACCCATGGGTTTTCATCGAAAGCCAAATCCGTTCGTGAAAAGGTTGAAACAAATGAAGCAATTGGATTGGGTACACAATTCAAATTCCCTCCTCTGAATTCCTGTGAAACGAACACAGTCTTAGCTGAAACCAATATTATTGGCATCACTTGAAAATTGATGTGAATCGCGTCACACACAGTCACACAGATGTATGGCGTGACATACTAGAAATGGAAATCCAAAAATATTGGTCATTATAAACACAGTCCCCATTCCGACTACTCAAGATTTTACATTTTACTTGTAATAATTTTTTATTATGTGAAGTTTTATGCCATGCACTTGTTTCGCACATGTTATTTTTCTTTTGCATTTTAACGTTGATTGGGTGTGTTGTAGAGATGCGTTCTCTTATACTTCATTATCTAGACCTTCCTCGAGTCATTTCTCTCTAATCGGCCCAGTTGACACCACTTTTCTTCTTCCTTCCCCAACACAATGTTACTCTCATTGAATAAAGGGCTACGTCATAAACCTCCGTGGAAGAAAAGTGGCATTTTGTACCATTTACCCTCCCCTCACCGATGAGATTTTTTCAAATGGACCATTGATTTAATGCCAACAAATCTACATACTCTAGATGGAATAATTCAATCTAGAACGAATTGTGTTTGTGTATATGTATTTCCTTCCATTGCGTCTAAAGCATTTGATTTACAAATAATCAAGTATACTATGAGAGTGGAGGGATAAAGAATTTACCACTGTGACTGTTGATACTTCACGCAAAAAATTGTTCAATTCTTGGATGTAAAAGGTGTGTTATCGCTAACTTTGTCAAAAAAATTGGTCTTTCTCAACATTTTTGTAAATCACCCCAGACTTGCATAGGAATCTAGTGTGTGCATGCATTAATTTAAATAATTTCATTTTTATCACATACATAAAGACTAGATCCCATCTATGAGTGCATCAAGTGGCATCAGAGCCAGTTGGCTGAGAGGTTAGGTTAGCATCGCCAAAGAGTATTCTATTTTGAGTCAAAAACAATAAAAAAAATAATTCAAACACATTTTGCTAACAAATTTTTGTTTTTTTGTCATATCACACAACATCATTGCATTGAACTACAATACAGAACTCAAATAACATAGTAGTTGTTGGGTATTGTATCCGCAATAATCTAGATTTGTGTGAAGTCACCCTTGAACTAAGATAAATTAAGTATGTATTTGATGTTATTCTTTAGTTGAGTGCTTGCAGGTCATTATTGCTAAGTGTAGGTCAATGTCAGGTTACAATGAGTCACTAAATATAGGACCATGCAATGTAATCCCTCATTGTGTGATCCATGGTGTTGACTCATGTGTAACCTCTCTATTGGGATGCACTTCATTTGCAAGTACTAAAACATAGAAGAAAGGAAGGGTTGTTGGTTTCAACAAAAAATAAAAGAAAATTTTTCTGAAAATTTCTAAGTCCATTTCTCGAGAACTTGAAGTCTGTTTCTCGAGAAGTCTAAGTACATTTCTCGAGAAAGCAAGTTGTTCTCGAGAAACCATTAGACTTCTCGGAAAATTGTCTGAAACTATCTCTAAGTCTTTTCTCGAGAAATGCCGTGAAGATTTCTCGAGAAATGCCCTGAAAATTTCTCGAGAAACCAAGTTCATTTCTCGAGAAAACAAAGTAGTTCTCGAGAAATCAAAAGTGTTTCTCGAGAAGCCAAGTATATTTCTCGAGACATCAAATTCTTTCTCGAGAAATAAGTCCTTAAGTTCACAGAAATTTCGTTAAATAAATTTCTCGAGAAAGTCGGGTCATTTCTCGAGAAAGCAATTCATTTCTCGAGAAATCAAATCGTTCTCGAGAAAACAGTTATTCAGTTCTAAATTTGCGCTAAGTACTTTTCTCGAGAAATCATATCCTTATCGAGAAATCAGTTCTTCACTTTAAAGAAATTTTCGTCAAGTCTTTTCTCGAGAAGCCATGTCATTTCTCGAGAAAGCTAATCATTTCTCGAGAAATTTATTTCTTCTCGAGAAATGGAGTTGCAGAATTTTTCCTTTCAAATCTTCTGACGGGATTTCGATTTAAATCTAAGTTCTTCATGATTGGTCCACGTGGATCATTCCTTAATGATTTATGACTGTTAGACGATAATTTATAAATAGTATTTTCAAAGGATTAGCTAACCCTAACAAGGAGAATAATTACAGCAATTGAATCGCACCGCAATTTCTAAGATCGGGAGAAGCCGCACCGTCTTCATCGTCATTCTTCTCTGTCGCTCATCTTTCGATCCAGCGATTCAAAAGGAGAAGAGATTCGACAGATCCAAGATTCAAAGATTCTTCAACATCTATTTGATCGTGTCGGATCCTAAGTTTTCAGATCAAGCTTTCTTGGGTTTTCTTCCTCAACCTTCTTCACCGAGATTCTCAGTTTTCAAGAAAGAAGACCCTTAAAGATCTCAGATCTGGAAGAGTAAAATTTCTATTGTTGTTGTAAAAATTGTTTTAACGTTTGTCAGTGCTTTGTCTTCGAGATTGTATAAAGTTTGTTCTTTTCAGTGTAGATCCGTTAGTGCATCAAGTTTGTAGATTCGGTTTGTGGATCGAGTTGTAGATCCGATTGTGGATCGAGGTGTAGGAGAGTTTGTTCTCCGAGGTGTAGGAGCGTTGCTCCGAGTTGTAAGATTGTGATAATCTGAGAAAGGTGAAGTAGCTGAATCTTACCCTTCGTGGTAGATAGGCGAGGCGGGACAGTGGACGTACCCAATACGGGGAACCACTATAAATCTTTGTTTTTGTGTACTTGAATTTTTAGATAATTTTTATTCCACAAAAAGACACAAACATCACCTATTCACCCCCCTCTAGGTGATTTAGGTAGACACTGGATACTTTCAGTAGTTGCATCCTCTAGTCATTTTAACCCGGCCCATGACAAACTCAATGAATAAAGGGCAATGCATAAACCTGCCATGGAAGAAAAGTGGCAAATAATATTTAATGGACAGCAAGAACTCTTTGAATGCCAACAAATCACATTACATGGAATGAGACAACAGAACGAGTTACTTACTGCCGCTTTCACAACTAGAAGCATATTTACGAATAACCAAGATACAATGAGAGTGGGGGGATAAAGAATTTATTGGGTTGAACTATCACGACATAAAAATCAAGAGATTAAAAGGGATTATCGAGACTTTGTCAATTGGTCTCTTTCAATCTATCAACAACATCATTTATTCTATAACTCGTAGTGGTTTTAATTTTATAGCCAACGATGATTTCAATTTTATAAATTGGGATAGTTTTTATTGCAGTAAATTAAGAAAAAATAAATAGTTGGTGATATTTTCAAAGGTCAAACTGGCCCCTAAATTGAACAAAAATTGATATATTGATCGATATTTTACTAAATGACATAAGTAATATTCATCAGGAAAAAAATATGATTTTCATTCAAAGTCGATATAACGAACGGCGGCCAGGTGCACAAAGGTAGTGATTGATGGCTATGATGGCAGGAAGTACCAGTTGAGATGATCTTTAAGCTAATCTTCCTTGACAAGAACATGGTAATACTAGCACAACAAGAAATTATTGTAAGCAATTAAGCATTACAAATACTTTCATAATCATAAGAGTTATAGCACAAACAACGATGCAAAAACATTGTAATCATTTATTGCCAAGATAAAGGACAGTAAAAAGGGCAGCCAGGTGCACAAAGGCATCCCCGCGCAGCAAGGGTTCAGGGAATGGTTCCACCACAAGAGTGAAATATAAGCAAACATTTATGCATAGGGACAACCTCATTCAATTCAATTGCATAAACCTATTTTCTTAGGCTGACACCAAAAAGCTCAATAGTGTTACAGTTTCTAGGACAACTACGATGAGCAAGGTACCTTACGAAGGGGGTGATCCTTTGGGAGGAAGCTCCCAATCGTTTTGCCGTACACTTCACAAGTGGAGAAGTGTATCAAACGCTTGCTGTTCTCAGAACAATATCGGACCTGCAAATCGCCATTTATATCAACATTCGTATAATGTTCCCCTTTCTCAGGGGAATTTCAATGTAAATTAGAAGCAGACACCAGAAGAAAACATCAAACGTACCACTGGAAGAGCGTCGATGAAATTGCTGTAAATGGTGTCCAGAGGACGCGTGTTATAATCGGCTGGAGTGCAAATGGCCGCCAGATTGATCGTCTGCAGGCGTTATTCGTAAAATCAAACACTAGGAAAACTCAAGATAAACAAAGAAGCCCGGAGTGAGAGAAGTGCAGATCTAGAAAGCGCAATGCGGGAAACAGTACGAAAAATTGAGGAAGGGCGGCGAGATCTAGTACCAGATCGGACATTTTGATGAGGGATTCAAGCCTGGAGTCATTCTTGATGTTAAGGCGGTGGAATTGGATCCGGCCAACCCAGAGATGGGGCTGGCCGGAGGCTGGTTGCTCCAGCAAGTGCTTGATCTTGTCATTATAGACGTCGACGGCAAGAACGGTGTGCGGCGTCTCCGTCATCAGCTTCTCGCAGAGGTGGGAGCCGATGAAGCCTCCGGCGCCAATCATGCAGATCGTTATGGGCTTGATCGGCTTCCCGTCCAGATCCAATCTGTTATCCATCTTACCAACTCCCCAAGATTTCTTTCCTCCACTCGTCGGAGAAACAACGGGAGCTTTCACTATTTAACGCAACCGAATCTGCCCGGCGCCGACTTCCACGAAGAAGATGAGGAATCAAGGCCTTGCTGAAAGAAACTTCATGCAGAAGCAGGATACCCGTCTCACTGTCTGGTATCGAGGGCGAGAGAAAATCACGGAAGGAAACGTTAAAAAGTGTTTGGCTCAACGCTTTTGTGGATAAAAGATTGCATTTTAGGCACTTTGCACCTGTTAAGTATGGAGTTTGGGCATTTTGCACCTACAAATCTTAAAATTGGCACAATGTACCCTCCCAATATGCACTTTGCACCTTGATCTTCTAATAATAAGGACATTTTGGTCAGCAACCTATCAATCTGCATTTCACCTTATGCTTGAACCTCAAATGAGGTTTTAACCTCTTCCAATTTACCTGTGGCGGAAGACGAAATTTTCCCAAGTGCTTCTTCCTCCGGCGATACCTGCTTCCGACAATGATCTCGACTGCTTCTTCAAGCAAAGATCCTGTCACGACCCGTCTTGACAAGATCAGAGTGCGCTTCGGGCGGGTCGTGATGTCACAGGCATGCAGAGAGGAGTCATGTCTGCTAAGACAGAAACAGAGATTCTACAACTAGTTTTAAATTGTTATTTTTGAAAAAGATTTAATTGATTTTAAATTGGTGCGGAAACAACAAATAAATAAATAAAAAGTTATTGTGCATGCATTCCTTTCTTAAAAGCGAAGCCACAAGCAGTACTGAAACTAAATGAATGCAACTAGCCACAAAGGTAGAAATATCATAAGTGAAATGAACAAGTACAATGGTTCACCCTAAAAAGTTGTCCACGATACAAGAGAAAATGTCTGACGATAACTAATACATAAATAGTAAAATCCAACAGTAACTGAAACAAAATACATAAAACTTGCTGATACATCAAACCAAAATGAAACTTCCAAGCAAAGTTGAAGTTGGAAGAAAAATACTCAGGAACTGGACGGCGCAGTCACAAACTCTAAGACAAATCCAAACATAAGGAAAATGTCTCAGAACATGAAAATGCATAAAGATTCAAGTTAATAACGTGCACAAAAGTAAGCAGATGAAACAAGAGCTCAGTGAACTAGTTTTACACGTAGCAACCTACTACCGGACAAGTAACCATGTCTAACAAGATGCTTTTACTTTAATAACCTACTCCAGAGTTTAGTCTAGCTGTCATACCATAGGCAGAAAACAATGAAGGGTAAATGTGTTGTCATTTGATGTATATGATTCTAAGTATAAATTGATGGAAGGCTTATCAACAACTGTGCTTGCAAAAGTCGCCTAATGGTTTCTATTACCAGCTAGGCGGGGCTCGATTCAACGTGTCACACCAAACTAACACTCTCCTCTCAATATTTTCCTATGATATTAAACAATCTCAGGAATTCATAAATAATTTGGACAAGTTATTAATTAGATGATTGCAGTCTATAAGGCTCTACTTCATAATAAAAAATGAAGTAAAAATAGATTGTTTATGTTTGCAAGTGAGAGAGGTTTCTCTACTCGCCTTAAGGTAAAGCTGAACGGATGGCAGCGCCTAAGCGGTGTTAGCAAGCGCTTAGGAATCTTAAATTCTTTTGACCTACTTTAAGACCACGCGAACACAATCTCATAACCGGGATTCCTACACTTACACATGCATTTAATATTTGGAAAAAAAACTTACATAAAAGGTGGTTTGAAGGAAATTACCTCCCTCGAGAGTGAGGGAAGAGGAGTTACCACAAGGATCGAGAATTTGGCGGATCTAGGCGTCGGAAACCCTAAATCGGAGAGGGTTCAGAGCGAATTCCACTGTTGGATCTGATGAGCGACATCGGAAACACAAACATAAATGAAATTAGTATAATTTACGACAAACACAAGAGAGAACGACGAAATTATGTCGATTGGAGGGCAGAAATCCTCACAAATAAATTGGGGCAAAACTGAAAATGAGAGTTAGGCGGGGTTCCTTACCCAAGGAGACCGGATCTGGACTCAGAAATCCACGAAGTGGGCTTTTGGGCGAAACCCTAGGAGTTCCTCTAGAGATCCCCTGGCTGAAACGGGGAGTTAGGGTTGCCGGAGAAGTGTCGTCGCCCTGGATGAGGTCACGGAGGAAAATCCACGTCAATTCCAAGAGAGGAAGTGGAGAAATGAGATAAGGGAGAACTGGGGTTTTGCCTTACCCTCACCGGTCGGAGAAGGAGAAGAAGGAGGGCGGCTTGTTGCAGTTATCGTCGGCCAGAGGAGGAGGAAGCACATGAAATCGCCGGCGGGAGGCGACGACGTGAGCAGTGTGTAACGCCTCGAAGAAAATTTTTGTGTCTGTATAGGGGTACACGGCCTGGGACACGAGCATGTCCAAGGCCGTATGGTTCTCTGTGTTGGCCGGCTGTGTCCAGAGAAGGACACGACAGGAAACACGACAGCGTGACACGGGCGTGTCAACTGACACGGGCGTGTGCATACCTATGTCACCACCTGTGTTCCCAAGAGTCGTGTCGGTTGGCGTGGAGGTTACTGGTAAAACGTCCCAGGTACACGGGCATGTCGGAAACCGATACGGGGGTGTCAGGTTGAGACACGGGCGGGTCTCGACCCGTGTCCTTTTCTGTGCTCGACGATCGTGTTTGGATCGAGGCACACGGCCTGGGACACGGTCGTGTGCGAGGTCATGTTCGGCCCAGGTTTGAGGATTTTTGAGCGGATCTGAGCCGTTCCTTTTCTTTAATTAAGATTTGACGGCCCAGATGTGTTCTTGCTCTGTTAAGGTCGGGAATGGAGGTTGTATTCCTCATTTTCTCTTTAACTTTCTCTTTCTAAGAGGTTTGAGAGAGGTGAGAGCAAGGAGGAAGAAAGGGGAGGTTTCCATTGCGAAGCCTTCTATCCGTATAGTTTTTCCATGGCGCAAAAACGTACGACAAAGGTAACGATTCTCTATTTGAGCATGTGAGGCTCTCCTTCTTTTGCATAAGGAAACCCTCTCCCGCGAGTGTGCGGTGAGTGTGCGGTGTTCCTTGGGGTTGACGGGAATAGCCCCTCTTGTGCTGCATATAGAGTCCAGAATCGAAGTACGGACATAGGCATTGTGTGTGAAGCCTACCCGAACGTGTTGGTCTGGATCGGTGATGTTGCATTTTGTATGGTTTGCCGGAGAAGACTCCGTGCTTTGTATTTTCGGGTTTTTACGCGGTAGATTGCAGCAGGGATCCTTGGGGATTAACTCCAAGACGCACCCGGAAAACTGAGCGGAAATGTAATTCTGCTAACTTGGCGGCCTGGGAGCCGGCCTTGAACATAACTGGGTTATGTGGTTTGGAATGATTTGGGATCTGAGAGAATCTTGGCCCGCACGTACGTCTTAATGTGACTAGGCGGAGTGAGCAATGGGCAAGTGGAATCGGACCCGGGCTATGTGATTCGGTGCGAGAGACCCAAAAAAGGGACTGGCCGTTGGCATAGTCGGGAGACTTAGACGGTGGTCAGAAAGGCTAAAATGCTCACGTTGTTGCCATCCTGGGGATGGTGGTGAAGCCACTGAATTGACATGATTCACTTATAATGTGCCCTGAGTGCACGGGGTGTTTGGCCGTGCGAGCCTACACATGTGGCGAAGTATGTTTGTACTTTATTGTTTAGCTGGGCTAATGAAATGCAGGGAAGGAGCACCGTCGTCCCGAGTAAGAGGCGGGGTCGTTATAATTTGGTCGGTTTTGGCTGACCATTACTTTGTTTACCACCGTGCGGTGGAATGTTGCTTGCAGGTGCTGCGGAGCCGAGTACCAAATAGCGGGCTGAAGCCCATATTGCTGAGCTGGCCCTCGAAGGCCAAAGCGAATAGTTGTATTTTATTTTTTCATGTGTGGCCGACCTGCGAGCCGATGTATGTAAGACACTATTTTATTAAGCGAACTCTTGTAAGGCTATAAGGCCATATACTTTCAGTGTATTTGTTGTTTCATTCCTATAGTAGTTTGTGGACATTCATGCTAGTTGTTTATTCAATTATGAGTTCTTTACAACTGTTTAAAATCTTCCGCTAGAATGCTCTGTGTTAGAGCGAGTAGTTGTAGTTGGTATGTTTTGATATTCTTAAGTAACCCTTCCGACTGTCCGTGGTATATGGCGTCGGGTTCCAGCTTGTTGAAACCGAAATCTCGGTCTCCTGTAGAGTTCACCCTCGGGGAAGGGGTGACCGCGCACCTACTACCCTCAAGAGAATGATCTACGCACAAGACTAGGAACACAAGGAACAGACCCAAATTCTCAGCGTGGAGGTCTCGCCACATACCCGGAAGACTAGCAAACTCTTCCCCTCCCAAGCCAAAGGCTGAGCTAAGGCACCTTCGGATGGCTCTCTTGGCCGACCGGAACCTCTAAGGAGAATCTCAAGACCAACTCTCTCCTGACTAGCGGTGCCTCCTCGGGTCTATACAAAAAGCTCCTCACTCGCCCTACTAATGGTGCAATCTCGCCGAGCAATTCTACAGCACGTTGCCCAAGTTGGGCCACTAACAGCGTAACTCCGTTATTCTAAAAGGATGAGAACAGGCCATCAGGGGTTTCCCGGCAACTATACCTCGGGGCCCCCACGGGGCGAGCGGTTAACGAGCACACCACTCACCCAAGACAGAAGAAGTAAACTACACATACACAGAGCATCACAGATATTTTAAATAATTACAGGAATATGAATTCCATACTTCGGCACACAGACCGGCAATATAAGCAAAAATAGGCCTTCGAGGGCCGGCACAAGCTTGGGCTTAATCCCGCTACTCCCCGTTTGGTACTACAACGCATGTACGCCAACGTCCCACCAAACGGTGGCAAAATAAATATCGGCTCCGCCTCTGCCTCGGGGCGGTGATGCTTATCTCCTAAGAACAAATAATAAACAACTTCCACGGAGTTTTCCCCGGGAACCCCAGAACATCACCAATCTGGCTCACATGTCCGGGTGAGTTTCACACAGCATGCTTAAATCCGTACTCACACTTCTGAATACTAAATGCAATTAATAGCGAGGTTGTGAACATCAACCCGTCAGAGAGCACCCTTCCTCCACCCGTCGACGGAGAGGAGCTTCAGGCAAATATTGAAAATGAGGGCTTCACCTGCCCAAGTAGAAATTTCGTTACCCTTGGCGCGTATGTTGATGAAGCCGCAGCCGTGTATCGTCTGTACACGCATGGATTCGGACGTCGCAGTATGAACTCTGATCCTTTTTCTTGCTGTGGATCTTGATATCAATAACCCTCTTCATGAGAGGCTCGGGCAACACTTGCTGGAGGCGGCCTAGATAGGAAAATAGGAGAGGTTGGGTTGCACTCCTCCTTGTGGCGGCCTGGATTGAGAGAGGTGGAGGGGGCTCGAGCAGCCCTCCTTGCGGCGGCCTGGACTGAGAGAGGTGGAGGGGGCTGGGCTTGCTCTTCCTAGCCGGCGACGAGAGAGGGATCGGGAGAGATGAGCTCGGGGCGGCCCTTGCTTGGTCGGCGATGGGAGAGAGGGATCGTGAGAGATGAGCTCGGGGCGGCCCTTGCTTGGCCGGCGATGGGAGAGAGGGATCGGGAAAACGGGGGCGAGAGATGCGGTTGCCCTTGCCTTTCTTCCGCAGAAAACCCGCTGCCCCCTCTTTCTTCTTTTCTTCTTTTTATCTCCTGTCGTCCACCCCTGCTATCCCTTCCCCCTTTCTCCATTTTTTATTCTTTATCTTTTTTCTTTTCCCTTTGTTCTTCTCCCCCGTTGTACCCCCTCCTCCCTCTTTCTATTATTTCACTTTTTAATTTCTTTTGCTTTTCTTTTCTCCTGTACCCCCCCCCCCCCCCCGAGCCCATCCCCCCTGCCTCTCTTCTTTATTGCTATCTCTTTCTTTTTTTCGTCATGTGCAACTATGTATATATATAATATGAAAGAAATAGTGCCTAACCACCTAGAGGGGGGGGGGTGAATAAGTGTTCTTTCTCTTTTTAATTTTAAGGCAGAAATATTGTATAGTAAATACAATTCTACAGCTATCACAACACAACATCCACAGAAACTAACATTCACAGAGTGCACACAGATTTTTATAGTGGTTCCCCAAGGTCTGGGTACATCCACTTTCCCCCTTCTCCTATCTAGTAGTGTACTAGATTCGGCCTAACTTCTCCACTTCTTCTCAGATCCTCAGATCTTATAACTCAGAACCCCAAACAGGTTCCTACAACTCAGAGTGTCCCCACTCCTACAACTCAGGCACAAAGCCTTACCACTCAGTCTTCACCAAGACCTACACTCAGGCTAAAACAGCTCTACCTCAGCCTTCAATCAAGGACTACGCTCAGAGAATAGAATCTCCTACACTCAGGCACAAAAGTCTACCTCAGCCTTTATAGTTTAGGCTTACAACTCAGATCCCTTAGGATCCTACAAGAATTTAATAATACAAGGTAATTAACCACAACTCTGACTGAGAGAGATGAATTGACTGGCTTCTTGATGAGTTCTTAGAAGAACTAGGTAGAGATCAACCACCCTTGGCTTTCTTCAAAGCTTCTTGAATTAGAACACGGTAGGGTTGATTATCCTGTGCAGATGTGTAACACCCCCTATCCGTCGCATAACATATAGCAGTAGGTCCGGCCGGGGCCCGACGCCATATACCACAGACAGATCGGGTGGTTACTTATGGAAACCATCCAACTAATCTCAACGTCCTACACAGAGCATTCTAGCGGAAGCAGTTTATAAAAGTTGTAAACAAGAACCCAGCATTAGAGCATGAATGTCCACTAATACGAAATAGGAATGTTATACAAAATACCCAAAACAAGCCTTAAGGCCTTACAAAATATTTCACTTGAATATTACATGTTTTACAAACCACGGCACGTAGGCCGGTCATACATGAATAAAACAGTAAACACTGCCATTTGGGCCTTCGAGGGCCGGCTTCGCAAAAAGGGCTTTAGCACGCTATTGACCGCTTGGTCCAGCTGCACCTGCAAGCAACAAACCACCGCACGGTGGCAAAACAAGGCAACAGTCAGCTATGCTGACCAAATTATAACGATCCCGCCCCCAACTCGGGGCGGCGATGCTCCTTCCCTACATTTCATTAGCATAAGCGAGCAATGTATATCAATAGCCATTTCATCACAGACGTTGGCTCGCACGGCCACACGCCCCGTGCACTCAGGGCACATTCTCGGTGAACCGGTCGATGTCACTTCAATTAAAGCCATTAACATTCCGGACTCACCACCGCCACTTAGACGGCCAAACCTATGAGCAATTTGTCTTCTTGGCCTGGGTCATGACAATTTAAGCCATTGACCGCCGAAGACTCACATCTATGCCAACGACAAGTGCCACGTAACCTTAGGTCTCTTTAACCGAACGACATAGAGCGGGTACGGTTCCATCTAACCCGTGCTCACATCACAACGACAATTTAAGTCATTTGCGCGGGTCAAACTTCCACCGAGTCCCATTCTATTACAAGTCACATAACTCGGTTATGTTCAAGTTGGCTCTCAGGCCACCAAGTTGGCAAGATCTCGTATCCGCCCAGTTTTCCGGGTGCACCTTTGGGTTAGTCCCCAAGGCTCCCTACTGCAATCTACCGCGTAGAAAACCCGAAAAACAACCAATAGCACGGAGTCTTCTCCGGCCTTATGCAATGCAACATCATCGATCCAGACTAACATGTCCGGGTAGGCTTCACACATCATGCCTACGTCTGTTCTCGCATACGGACTCTAAACAACGGGGACTTCACATATCTACCCGAAGGAACGCCTCCAACTCTCCGCAAACTCGCGAGAGCGGGCTTCCTATGCTAGGAAAGAGAGCTATTCGTGCTCAAGATGAGGATCGTTACCCTTGCGTTCCTCTTTCGCGTCATTGAAAAGTAATCGGATGAAAACCACCGCACTAGCGTTGCCTCCGTGGATCCGGAGTCGTCTTGCGATTCGGAGCTCCGAAGCTCCTCCAATGGAGGATCTAGCTCCTTCTTCCTCCCTTGGCTCTCCTCTCTCTCCAAGGATTTAGAAAGATGATAAGGTATGAAAAGTGAGGGTTTTCCAAGTCCACTCACGGGTATATCCTCTCAGGAACAACCCCCAGCCGTTGGATCTTCAGTTAAAGAAATGAACGGCTTCGATTCGGGGCTGAAATGCCCAATCTGGACCGAATACGGCCTGGCACACGCCCGTGTCCAGGGCCGTGTGCCGCATTCGTCGTCAAAATCGAATCACCTGGAACCTCACACGGGTATCGAACACGCCCGTGTTCGAGCTGACACGCCCGTGTTCCACCTGACACGGTCGTGTGGTCGGCCGTGTACCCCATGATTTTTCCCCATTTTCAACCCGAGCACTGCACGGGTTCTAGGACACGCCCGTGTCCTTACCCGTGTCACCTTGACATGCCTAGACCCCAGGCCGTGTACACGGGACACTTCGTCGAGTGAAGATCGACGACTTGATGACACGGACTTGGACACGCCCGTGTCCTAGGCCGTGTGCCTTGTCTCGACGATCGTCGAGCGAATCTCGACGACTCCACGGGTCAATCGTCGATACGGGTCGACATGCCCTGCGACACGCCCGTGTCGCAGGCCGTGTGCCCACTCTCGCCGAATCGTCGAGTAAATCTCGACGACTTCGCAGCTAAGTGTCGACACGAGTCGACACGCCCTGCGACACGCCCGTGTCGCAGGCCGTGTGCCCACTCTCGACGAATCATCGAGTAAATCTCGACGACTTCGCGGCTAAGTGTCGACACACGCTTGACACGCCCTGGGACACCCCCGTGTCTCAGGCCGTGTGCATGCTGCCAGAACCCAAACTGGCCCAAAACGTCCCCCTTTTGCTCCTTTGAGTTTCGGGGCGTTACAACTCTCCCCCTTTTAAAAGAATTTCACCCACGAAATTAAGTAAAGGAAAGACATGTACAAAACCAAAATTTGTACCTGAGCGGAACTACTCCGGATACTCGTCAAGCATAGTCTGCTCTCGCTCCCAAGAGAGCTCCTCACGACCGCAATTGTCCCACCGGACCTTGACCATCCTGATCTCTTTATTGCATAGCCGCTTGACCTCCGAGTCCTCGATCCGCACGGGCTTGACCTTTGTCGTTAGCCCACTATCCACCGGCACTTTATCAACCGCGATCACTTGCGTAGGCTCTTGCACCGCCTTCCGAAGCACCGAAATGTGGAATACATCATGTAAACCACTAAGCTCCACTGAGAGATTCAACCGATAGGCCGCTTCACCAACTCGCTCCAGAACCTCAAACGGTCCAAGGTACCTCGGGCTTAGCTTTTTCAATCGCCGCACCCGCGAGACACCCTTGAACGGCTTGATCTTTAAGTATACATAATCGCCCACAGCGAACTCCACGTTCCTGTGCTTGGCATTATAGTACTTTGCTTGCCGATCCTGAGCGATAAGCAACCTCTCCCGAATGGTTCTCACCAAAGAAGTAGCATCCTCCACTTCCGATCGCTTATACAACTTTGACTCACCCGTTTCTAACCAAGACAACGGCGTGCGACATTTTCTACCATATAGGGCCTCGAAAGGCTCCATCTGAATACTCGCTTGGTAGCTGTTGTTGTATGCGAACTCCACCAAATAAAGGTGGTCTTCCCATTGCTTTCCGAAATCCAAGACACACATGCGAAGCATGTCTTCCATAGTTCTATTGACCCTCTCGGTCTGCCGATCCCTTTGCGGATGGAAGGCTGTGCTGAATTTCAACTTTGTTCCCAACATTTGTTGCACCAGCCTCCAATCATTGGACGTGAACCGCCCATCTCGGTCACTCACGATGCTGCGGGGCACACCATGAAGCCGTACTATGTTATCCACATAAAGCTTTGCCAACTTCTCCACCGGATCATCCTTCCTATGCGGAATAAAATGCGACACCTTCGTTAATCGATCAACAACCACCCAAATGGCGTCGTTTCCCTTCTGCGACCTTGGCAAACCGTGCACAAAGTCCATAGAGATGTCGTCAAATTTCCACTCCGGAATAGGCAAGGACTTAAGAAATCCTCCCGGCTTTTGGCATTCCGCCTTTACCAAGGCGCAGGTTTGGCACTTCGCTACGTATAGCGCCACATCCTTTTTCAAACCCGGCCACCAAAACAGTTTCTTCACATCACGGTACATCTTCGTGCTCCCCGGGTGAATCGAGTACTTGGTATGGTGTGCCTCGTACAACAACTCCACCCGTAAATTGCCCACACTTGGGACGCACAGACGACCGTCTTTCCAAAGCAATCCGTCCTCCACGACGAATTGGGAATTTGACCCATCCAGAGCCTCTACCATGAACTGCTTCATATGAGCATCCATATCCAAAGCCTGCCGAATACGATCAGCCAGGTCATATTGGACTTCAGTCCAATTCAGAACTACTTCAGCACTTGATTACCTGTCCACACAAACAATCTCCAACGCCTCCAACTCTCGCACCAACCGCTCATCGTGCACCGATAGCCAATTGGCTTGAGCTGGGGCTCGGCGACTCAACGCGTCCGCGACCGCATTCCCATTGCCAGGCACATAGTGGATCTTGAACGTATAGTCCCCCAGGAACTCCATCCATCTACGCTGCCGCATATTCAGATCTTTCTGATCAATCAAATATTTCAGGCTCTTATGATCGGTGTAGATATCAATCTTCACACAGTACAAATAGTGCCTCCACAGCTTCAAAGCAAAAATCACGGCCGCTAACTCCAAGTCATGGACCGGATAATTCCTCTCATGCACTTTTAGCTGTCTCGAGCCATAAGCTATCATGCTTCCGTGCTGCAGTAGCACGCAACCCAAACCGCTGCCCGAAGCATCGCTATATATCTCATAGCCTTCGGTCCCAACCGACGAACTCAGCACAGGCACCGTGGTCAACCGACACTTCAACTCCTCGAAAGCTCGCGCGCACTCCGGCGTCCAAACGAACTTATGATCCTTCCTCATCAAAGTAGTGAGAGGTAACGCTATCCGCGAGAAGTTATCTACGAAGCGCCTATAATAGCCGGCAAGCCCCAAAAAGCTCCGGACTTCTGCTACCGTAGCAAGCTCAGGCCACTCCCGTATCGCAACAATCTTCGCCGGATCCACAGCAATACCCTCTCCACTCACTATATGACCGAGGAACGCCACTGAGGATAGCCAAAACTCGCACTTCGAGAACTTGGCATACAACTGATTTCTCCTAAGCGTCTCCAACACCAAATGAAGATGCTTGAAGTGATCTTCCTCACTTTGCGAGTACACCAAAATATCGTCGATGAAGACGATCACGAAATGGTCCAAGTACTCCCTGAACGTCCTGTTCATCAAATCCATGAATACTGACGGCGCATTAGTCAGCCCAAACGGCATGACCGTGAACTCATAATGCCTGTATCTCGTACTAAACGCTGTCTTCGGGATATCACTCTCCCTTATTCGCAGCTGATAGTACCCAGCCTTGAGATCCAACTTCGAGTACACCGTCGACCCGACTAACTGATCAAAGAGATCATCAATCCGGGAGATCGGGTACTTGTTCTTCTCAGTCAGCTTGTTTAACTCTCGATAATCAATACATAGCCTCAAGCTTCCGTCCTTCTTCTTAACAAAGAGGACCGGTGCGCTCCAAGGCGAAGAACTCGGGCACACATACCCTTGCTCCAACAACTCTTGCAGTTGAACTTTCAGCTCCGCCATTTCCTTAGGCGCTAGCCGATACGGAGATCGTGACACAGGCTTTGCACCTGGCACTAGCTCGATCGTAAACTCTATCTCCCGCTGAGGCGGGGCTCCAGGAAGATCCGCGGGGAACACATCAGGGTATTCCGATACCACTGAAATACAATCCAACGCGGGCTTCGGTTTTGCAACCTCCACTAGTGTAAAGAACAGTTTTGCACCAGCACGAACCGCCTTCACCACCTGAAGAGCAGACATCAATGTCTTGCTCGACCCCTTTAAGCCCGTAAAAGTTGTTTCACGACTTGCTCCCAGCTTGACTTCCTTGCTACCGCAATCTATATGGGCCTGCTGCTCCGAGAGCCAGTCCATGCCAAATATGACATCGAACTCTACTAACGAAAGTAAAGACGCCCGCAGGTCAAACTCCTGCTCCCCAATACGAATCTTAACATCGCAGATCCTATCCGCTCGCATCGAACACCCATTGGGCAATAACACATCCAACTTATCCTTCGCCATCGAAGAAGGGACTCCGATGCGTGATATAAATCCTTCGGACAAGAAGGAGTGTGAAGCTCCCGTATCGAAGAGTGCTCGTGCCGGATTTTCACAAATAAATACAAATCCTAAACAAGCAGTGGTAAGGTAACATGTGCATAACAAGTATTTAAATAAATTGACTTGCTATAAATTAAACCGTACCTGTCACCACATCAGCTTGTTTAATGGCCTCCTGTTGGCCAAGATTATAGACCCTTGGTTGGGCCGGAGCATAATGGGATGCGGTCGACTCCACCGCCTTTCCCTTTTCTTCATAAGTAGCTCTCGGCCTCCTCTCGGACTTAGGACGTCCGCTCCAACAATCACGGGTGAAATGCCCCGTCTTTCCACATGTAAAGCACGCGCCCGGGGTCCGACTCGTAGTCGCCCCAGAAGCACCAGAAGGAGCTGGACCCGAAGTCCTATGCTTCTTGAAAGACCTCCGATAGCCGGACTTTGAAGTAGTCGGCACTTTGTATTCAGATTTCTTCTCACCCAAGCTTTTCTTCGCTTGTACATTTTTCATGTCCTTCTCCAAGTACCGGGCAGTATTGACCAAGGTTAAGAAACTCTGCGTCATCGGCCCCGAGAGTAGTAACCTCAACTCATCTCTCAACCCTTCATAGAAGCGATTAGTCTTGCGCTCCTCATCCACAATGGTGGAGCTAGCATAACGACTCAGACGAGTAAACTCGTGAAGATATTCATCCACGCTCCTCTCACCCTGTACCAACTTCAGGAACTCATTCTCCAACGCTATCTTTTGCGTCGAAGGGAGGTATCTAGCCAAGAACAATCCCGAGAACTCTTCCATCGGAACGTCTATCAGTTGTCTACCTCTCAAATGATGCAGCTCCAATCCTTCCCACCACATCCTCGCTTCACCGTCCAAAAGGAACGTAGCGATGGTGGTCATTTGCCACTCCTCCGTCTCCGTCGCTGTCATGACTCTCTTCACCCTGGAGAGCCAGTCTTCAGCCTGAGATGGGGTTCCCAACCCCGAGAATAACGGAGGGTTAAAGCTCATAACATGCTTAAGCTGCCTCTCAGTTGCCCTCCTTGGCACTACCAGTTCCAAAACCACTTGCTCCACCCTCCTCGGCTCAGCCTCTTGAAGAGGTACTTGCTCCATCACAGGAGCGGGCTGCTGCGCTTGCCTTCCAGGCTACGCATTAATCACGGCCAACACCGCTTCAGCCACCAATCGTATGTTCTCCGCCGATAGAGGTGTTGCGGGAGCAACATCCGGTGCACTACTAGCCTCAGAAACTCGGTGTTCTGACGACCCAACACCACTTCTGGTCACCTATAGTGGTACAAAACACCGTTAAGCGACCACATAAATTGCAAACAGCAATTATAGGAACACGCAGGTTCCTCAAACACGAGTATTTTCATTCCTAAGTGGACATTCATGGGTTCTTTTACCATTATAACGATGACGCACACAATGTGTTCACCACCCCTTAAAAAGAATTCGTCCACGAATTCAGTTCAAGCCCAACCAAAATCAGTAGTCTGATACCAAATTGTAACACCCCCTATCCGTCGCATAGCATATAGCAGTAGGTCCGGCCGGGGCCCGACGCCATATACCACAGACAGACCGGGTGGTTACTTATGGAAACCATCCAACCAATCTCAACGTCCTACACAGAGCATTCTAGCGGAAGCAGTTTATAAAAGTTGTAAACAAGAACCCAGCATTAGAGCATGAATGTCCACGAATACGAAATATGAATGTTATACAAAATACCCAAAACAAGCCTTAAGACCTTACAAAATGTTTCACTTGAATATTACATGTTTTACAAACCACGGCATGCAGGCCGGTCATACATGAATAAAACAGTAAACACTGCCATTTGGGCCTTCGAGGGCCGGCTTCGCAAAAAGGGCTTTAGCCCGCTATTGACCGCTTGGTCCAGCTGCACATGCAAGCAACAAACCACCGCACGGTGGCAAAACAAGGCAACGGTCAGCTATGCTGACCAAATTATAACGATCCCGCCCCCAACTCGGGGCGGCGATGCTCCTTCCCTGCATTTCATTAGCATAAGCGAGCAATGTATATCAATAGCCATTTCATCACAGACGTTGGCTCGCACGGCCACACGCCCCGTGCACTCAGGGCACATTCTCGGTGAACCGGTCGATGTCACGTCAATTAAAGCCATTAACATTCCGGACTCACCACCGCCACTTAGACGGCCAAACCTATGAGCAATTTGTCTTCTTGGCCTGGGTCACGACAATTTAAGCCATTGACCACCGAAGACTCACATCTATGCCAACGACAAGTGCCACGTAACCTTAGGTCTCTTTAACCGAACGACATAGAGCGGGTACGGTTCTATCTAACCCGTGCTCACATCGCAACGACAATTTAAGTCATTTGCGCGGGTCAAACTTCCACCGAGTCCCATTCTATCACAAGTCACATAACTCGGTTATGTTCAAGTTGGCTCTCAGGCCACCAAGTTGGCAAGATCTCGTATCCGCCCAGTTTTCCGGGTGCACCTTTGGGTTAGTCCCCAAGGCTCCCTGCTGCAATCTACCGCGTAGAAAACCCGAAAAACAACCAATAGCACGGAGTTTTCTCCGGCCTTATGCAATGCAACATCACCGATCCAGACTAACATGTCCGGGTAAGCTTCACACATCATGCATACGTCCGTTCTCGCATACGGACTCTAAACAACGGGGACTTCACATATCTACCCGAAGGAATGCCTCCAACTCTCCACAAACTCGCGAGAGCGGGCTTCCTATGCTAGGAAAGAGAGCTATTCGTGCTCAAGATGAGGATCGTTACCCTTGCGTTCCTCTTTGGCGCCATTGAAAAGTAATCGGATGAAAACCACTGCACTAGCGTTGCCTCCGTGGATCCGGAGTCGGCTTGCGATTCGGAGCTCCGAAGCTCCTCCAATGGCGGATCTAGCTCCTTCTTCCTCCCTTGACTCTCCTCTCTCTCCAAGGATTTAGAAAGATGATAAGGTATGAAAAGTGAGGGTTTTCCAAGTCCACTCACGGGTATATCCTCTCAGGAACAACCCCCAGCCGTTGGATCTTCAGTTAAAGAAATGAACGGCTTCGATTCGGGGCTGAAATGCCCAATCTGGACCGAACACGACCTGGCACACGCCCGTGTCCAGGGCCGTGTGCCGCATTCGCCGTCAAAATCGAATCACCTGGAACCTCACACGGGTATCGAACACGCCCGTGTTCGAGCTGACACGCCCGTGTTCCACCTGACACGGCCGTGTGGCCGGCCGTGTACCCCATGATTTTTCCCCATTTTCAACCCGAGCACTGCACGGGTTCTAGGACACGCCCGTGTCCTTACCCATGTCACCTTGACACGCCTGGACCCCAGGCCGTGTACACGGGACACTTCGTCGAGTGAAGATCGACGACTTGATGACACGGCCTTGGACACGCCCGTGTCCTAAGATGTGTGCCTTGTCTCGACGATCGTCGAGCGAATCTAGACGACTCCATGGGTCGATCGTCGACACGGGTCGACACGCCCTGTGACACGCCCGTGTCGCAGGCCGTGTGCCCACTCTCGCCGAATCGTCGAGTAAATCTCGACGACTTCGCGGCTAAGTGTCGACACGGGTCGACACGCCCTGCGACACGCCCGTGTCGCAGGCCGTGTGCCCACTCTCGACGAATCGTCGAGTAAATCTCGACGACTTCGCGGCTAAGTGCCGACACACGCTTGACACGCCCTGGGACACGCCCGTATCCCAGGTCGTGTGCCTGCTGCCAGAACCCAAACTGGCATAAAACGTCCCCCTTTTGCTCCTTTGAGTTTCAGGGCGTTACAAGATGATCTTCAATCAACTACTGTCTTGAGATTCAGATCTCAATCTGAATCTTACTTTGCAGTCTGGTTCAGCAGCTGCACTTCTTAGAAGGAGCTCTCTCTCTCCAACTTCTTAGATCTTCTGTTGAAGGTCTTCTTTTTGTTGTTAGATCTCTTGATTGATTGTTGTCAATCTGTTAATCTCTTTCTGTTGAATGAGAAAGGTCTTTAAATAGTCTTCCTCCAAGGTAACCGGCTGATCCGGTTTCTAACAACTTTCTGACGGCTCTGACAGTTACAGTTGACCGGTTGAAATGGTAGTTGTCAAGTCATCCAGTCACTTCTTGAAATCTCTGTCACTGTCTGAAAGTGTCGAGACAGATAGTCTTTATGTGTCGATACAAATAGACTAAGTGTCGACACAAGTAGACTAAGTGTCGACACCAGCCTTCATGGTGTCGACACAACTCCTTATGTTGTTGTAACAGCTTCTCGACACTGCTTCTTCAGAATGTGTCTACACTGACTCTGTGTGTCGACACAAGCCTTTTGTTGAATGTGTCGACTCTGATTCTGTATGTCGACACAAGTACTTCTTCTTTAATACTTAGTTGAAATCTGTTGTGTGTCGACACAACTCCTTTGTGTCGACACATGTCTTCTTGTGTTGAAACTTGCTGAGTGTCGACACATCTCCTTTGTGTCGACACATGCCTTCATGTGTTGAAACTTGCTGAGTGTCGACACATCTCCTTTGTGTCGACACATGTACTTTAACTTTTATCGAAGTTTGCTGAGTGTCGACACAGCATCCTGGTGTCGACACATTTGATGTTGACAAAGTTTCTCTGGGTGTCGACACTGCCTCTAAGTGTCGACACAGATAATGTTGACAATTCTTCACAGTGTGTCGACACAGCCTGTATGTGTCGACACTTTTCTTCTGGTGTCGACTATGTCTTCCTAGTGTCAACACAATTACTCCAAGTATCGATACAGCTTCTTTGGGTGTCGACACTAGCCTTCATAAGTGTCGACACCTCACCTCTAGGTATCAACACATGAACTTAGAAACTTTTCTGCAATTACTTAACCTGCACACATAAACTCAAAGCACATCAAATACACCTTGATGTATATCATTGAATAGGGTGAGGCTTCTTCAAATCAGGTACATATATTCCAATATACCCAACAATCTCCCCCTATTTGGAGAAGTCATAACCCTTAGTCAATGATATACACCATACATAACAAATTCTCAGTATGATGTAAAACAGTATTATATGACAGGGTAAATACTTAACATAACATGTATAAACAATCATTACAGAATACAAATGTAACAGATCAAACATTATTTTGTTATAACTTCCAATAGTCTCATTAACCAAAAGTTTACATTGATTTTAATGTAAAAGATTACAGAGTTGTAAACTTAAGAAAATTCTATCCTATGGCTGTTCTGGCTCCTTGATAACAATGTCCTTTCCAGATTGAATCTTTGCTTGAACTGGAGCATCATTATCATCAGCAGGCTTCTTCCCTTTAAGATCTTTTTTTTCTGTTCTTCAGCTCTTATCTTCTGTCTCTCAAAATAGTGATAAGGCTTAGGGAAATACTTGCTAGGCTCCTATGCATTAGGAGGTAGCTTCCCTAACTTAGCCTTCCTTCTGTATTGTACTATGGCCTCTTGCCTAGCTTCATGCTTTTTCCACTCTTGGTCAGAATACCATTTGCCCCTCTCTAGGAAATTATCCTTAGCAGCCCTCCAAGCAGTCAATATGATATTCCTAGAGGTTGGGCTCCATTGCTCAAAATCTGGCCTTAATTCATCTTATTCTCTGAACCTCTTCTTAGATAATTGAGCTTCTTGCTCTTTTAGTAATACCACTTGCTCTTTTAATATTGCCTATGGCACAGGTTGTACTACTTTCTCAAGAATAACATTCTGATTACCCTCAGGAGGACTATACATAGACTGTACCTCCTGATGTATTATGTCAAAATCAGCAGGAGGGTAGATCACATGAGCTACTTCAGCTTGCTCTCCTCCAAAATAAGCAGGATTTATTCCAGACTCTGCCACATTATCATCATCACACAAGGGTGGATATCCAAGGGTAGCTCTGATGGAGTTTAAAATCCATTTTGCATGATCAGAGCCTGCTTTGACTAACACCCTCTCCCCCTTTATGACTTCTCTTTCTATATGATCTCTAAGATCATCCTTCTGGAATCTGATTTGAGCATTCAAATAGTTAACTTCATCTTTATAAAAAGGTTTTAACCTTTGTAGCTTGTCAGTAATGGCCTTCTGAGACTCTTCAATGGCAGTTTTAACAGCATTTAGGCTCTCTTGTAGTTGCTTATCAAACTCAGCCTTGGCAGTAGTCCTTGGTGTAGTCTGAGCAGCTGCAAGAGTCTTCATTTCTGTGACAATGACATTATGAGAAGCAGTCAGATTGTCATTCATTCTAATTTGATTTTCCAAAACATATCCTTGTTTTACTGCCATGTCATCAACCTGTTTCTTGATATTCTCTTGGTGAGTAGCCAGATAGACCACTGCATTGCCTCATTTATGGAAACAATCAGTCATTTCCTTCTTGTTTTGATTCACTTCAAATCTGATAGATTTTATGTCTTGAGCCAGATCAAATTGCAGTGATTTATGACCTTCATCCATATACTTTTCTAGAGCTTTCCTTTGCTCATCCATCTTAATTTGCAAAGCCACCAACAAAGAACTATAGTCAGCTGTTGGGGCTTGTGGTGGAACTATTGTTTGCAGTGCTTTCTTGTAGGTCTGGCTTCTTCTCTTGAAGACTTGAAACTTTCTTTTCTTGGCTCTAGCAACCTCTTCATCTTCAGAATCAGATGTACTGGCAATGTCTACCCTGTCCTTAGGACTAGGAGGTAAATCCTTCTCAGTCCTTGGTAGTTCCTCAGCATTTCTTTGCTCTTCAGTCTCTTTTGTAGCAGTCTCCTCTACTTGCTCCCCCTCAAGAGTGACCTTCTCCCCCTCAGCAGCTGCTTTCTCTCTCTCAAAGTTAGTCTGTAAAAGATCAGGGAACAGCTCTTCTTGTGTAAACTCATGTTGAGGTTGAACTGGAGAATCTCTGATCTCAGGAGCAACTGATTCTACTTTATCAGCAACTGATGTGTCCTCCATGACAACATCTTGTGGTTGACTATGTGACTGTGTATGCTGATCGACATCAAGTAATGATTCAGTCAGAACTTCATCCTTAATATTGAAATTTAATTGATTAACTTCAGTGATTACCTCTAGAATGCTTTGGGTAGCCCTTTCACTCTCTAATTGAATTGGATCATCCACATGTAGAGGCTCCCCCTAGAGTGGATCCAGGTGAATTGGGCTAGCTGAGGGTAGCTCCCCCTGCCTCTGAGCATCTTCTTGTCTTGTTGGTGACTGTCCAGCATTGTCATCCTCTCCATCATCTGAACTAAAAATCACTTGCTCCTCTGAGCTGCTTGAGGATTCTTGAGCCATAATGGCTGTCTTCTTCTTCTTCTTCTGAGGTGTTTCCTTTTCTTAAGTTGGCAGTTCCTTTGTCAACACTCTATCCCACCTTGAGAAAATTCTTACATCCATTCTCCTCATATGGTTTATCTTAGAACCAGCAGCTTGGTTCATCACTTCAGAGATACTTCCAGCTAAGTATAAACTCAGAATTCTACCCAGATTGGGTTTCTTCAGACTCTCTTTTATCTTATCAAACATTACTGCTGACCAATCTAATTAAGTTTGAAAATTATCCTTGTCATCAAACTGAATATGTGAGCTGATATCCTATCATGCCCACCAGGCTTGCTCAGTATCACCTTGCCCACTATTTCAGATAAGAACTTGCCCTGCATGTTCATGCATTTTCCATTGAAAACTGATCCAATTTTCAGGCTTGAATCTAAACCACACCATTCCAGTGCCTTCCTTGTCTTTGATGCAGGTACATCTTCCTCTTCTTTAGTTCTAGGGAGATGTAGAATCTTCTTAGACTTTTCAGGGTAATCTTGATTGGTTCAGAAACAAGATACTCTAACCCAGTCTCTGCAACTAGGGTTACCACACCTTGGATTTCTGGTTCCGCATCATCAAAGGCGTGTCGCACGAGCTCATATCCTTCATTAATGTTCTCTTCTAGCTTTGGCGCCATTAGAGTTTGAAGAAATTTTGAATTTAGAGAAGAGAGATGTCGACACACAAGTTTGGTCTCGAAACTAAGGTGAGCGTGTCGACAAACAATGGTGAAGACCTATTTATAACTTTCTAAAATTGAAGGTGAAAAGGCGCGTCAAAAAACTTGAAATGTGTCGACACTGTTGAAAAGTGTTGACACTTACTTCTAATGTCTCGACAACTATGTGTCGACACAAATATAGTCGACAAAATATATGTGTCGACACTTATATATCTCAGCTCGACACTTAGTCGAGACTCTACTAGACGAATTCTGTGTAAATCTTAAGTGTCGACACCACCCTGGAGGTGTCGACACCTACTCTGCATGTGTCGACACTAATTCTCTGAAGTGTCGACACCATTTCTCTGAAATGTCGACACCATTTCTCTGAAATGTCGACACCACTTCTATGTGTCGACACAGACAACTCTGTGTGTCGACACTATTTTACTTAGCTAATTTTTGTAAACTATTCTAAGTTTATCATTCCTAATTCAATTTTAAACTTATTGAATTTGGTTTCATCTAAGGGCTTAGTAAACATATCAGCTAACTGATTATCTGTCTTAACATATTCTAGTGAAATGTCTCCTTTTTCTACATGTTCTCTTAGAAAATGGTATTTTATTTCTATGTGCTTAGTCCTACTATGTGAGACAGGATTATTTGCAATAGAAATGACACTAGTAGAATCACAAAATAAAGGTGTTCTACTTACTTGAATACCATAATCTTCTAGCTGATGTTGAATCCATAGAAGTTGAGCACAACAAATTCCTGCAGCTACATACACTGACTCAGCTGTGGAGATAGCCACACTGGTCTGTTTCTTGCTACTCCATGACACCAGCCTTCCACCTAGAAATTGACAGGTTCCTGTAGTACTCTTCCTATCTTCCTTGCAGCCTGCAAAATCTGCATCTGAATAACCTGTCAGTACAAAATCTCCATTCCTAGGGTACCAAAGGCCTAGATAAGGTGTGACCTTAAGATATCTCAAAATCCTTTTGACTGCTGTCAAATGAGATTCTTTAGGGCAAGCTTGGTACCTAGCACAGACACATGTAGCATACATGATATCTGGTCTACTAGCAGTCAAATACAGTAGGGAGCCAACTATCCCTCTATACAAAGTTTCATCCACAGGTTTCCCTGCATCATCTTTGCTTAGAGACATGCTTGACCCCATAGGAGTTTTCATGGTAGTGGATGATTTCATACCATACTTCCTTATCAACTCAAGGGTAAACTTAGACTGGCATATGGATAATCCATCTTCAGTCTGTCTAACTTGGAGACCCAAGAAGAACTTAAGTTCCCCCATACTGCTCATTTCAAATTGTCTTTGCATTAGTTTTGTAAACTTCCTGCAAAGACTACTTTCTGTAGACCCAAATATTATGTCATCTACATATATTTGGACTAAGATAATCTTGTCTCTGGATTCCCTAAGGAATAGAGTCTTGTCTATTTCCCCCTTGAGAATTTATTCTCAATGAGAAAACTAGACAGGGTTTCATACCAAGCCCTTGGGGCTTGTTTTAACTCATATAAAGCCTTCCTAAGTCTATAAACATAATTAGGTTTAAGAGAATCAACAAAACCTGATGACTGCTCTACATAGACTTCTTCCTTCAGATTTTCATTCAGAAAAGTTGACTTAACATCCATTTGATATACCTTAAATCCTTGATAAGTTGCATAGGCAAGGAACATCCTTATTGCCTCCAGTCTTGCTATTGTAGCAAAGGTTTGATCAAAATCAATACCTTCTTCTTGCCTATATCCATTTGCAACAAGTCTAGCTTTATTCTTTATGATGATTCCATTCTCATCCAATTTGTTCCTAAAGATCCACTTAGTTCCAATAATGTTGTGGTCCTTGGGTTTAGGAACTAGCTCCCAGACCTTGCATCTTTTGAATTGATTCAGCTCCTATTGCATGGCCTCAATCCAATGTGAGTCTAGGATTGCTTCTTCAAATTTCTTTGGCTCAACTTGGGATAGAAAACTGGAGTAAAGAACTGTACTTAGATTCCTGCTCCTTGTTTGCACTCCTTGTCTAAGTTCTCCAATTATTTGATTTGCTGGATGATCCTTTAAATGCCTATTTACTGGAGGCAGCCTGTCTTCAGGTTGCACACCTTCAGTCTCTTCATTTAGCTGCACCTCTTGGTCTTCTTCAGCATCAGGAGTATCTTGTACTCCCCCTGGACAGCAGCCACTATCTTCCACTTGCTGACTTGTAGAAGAACCTTCTGTTAAGGTAAGCTTGTCCATTCTCTCAGTTACCCCTGTGGAGCTGCAAACATTTTTTGGCAATTCACAGTTAATGAGTCTTGCTTCATCAAAAACTACATGAACAGACTCTTCTACAACTTGAGTAATCAAGTTGTAGACCCTATAAGCCTTACTATTATTGTTGTACCCAACAAAGATCTCCTCTTGGGATTTAACAGCAAACTTGGTTAGATAAGACTTACCATTGTTAAGTATATAACACTTGCAACCAAAGATCCTGAAATAGGATAAATTTGGTTTTCTGCCCTTCACAATCTCATAGGAGGTATTCTTGTGGCTCTTGGTGATAGTAGCCCTATTGATCACATGACAAGCAGTATTTACTGCCTCAGCCCAGAAATATTCTGGGAGAGAAGTGTCACTCAATAGGGTTCTACCAGCCTCTATCAAGGTTGTATTTTTCCTTTCAGCAATACCATTTTGCTGAGTTGTTCTTGGTGAGGAAAATTCCTGAAAAATTCCAAATTCTTCACGCAGTTTTGTCATACTTTCAGACTGAAATTCAGTACTATGGTCACTTCTGATTTTGACCACTGTACTGTCCAATTCATTCTGAATTTGTTTAACAAAACTATATAAGATACTTGGGGTTTCGGATTTTTGTCTAAGGAAGAACACCCAGGAAAACCTTGAATAGTCATCTACAACCACAAATGTGTAGACCTTCCTACCTAGGCTGTGAACTGGCATAGGACCAAAAAGATCCATATGCAAGAGGTATAGACACCTCACAGAATCCTTGTTCTCAAGGCTATGAAAGGTGGATTTGGTCTGCTTGCATTTTTGACAGGCTGAGCATATCCCATCCTTTATACACTTAACCTGAGGACCATTCCTCACTAACTCTTTGCTAAAGAGTTGGCCAATTGTCTTATAGTTAAGATGAGCCGGCCTCTTGTGCCATTTAACACAATGTGAGACTTTCTCATCAGCTACAAGACAAATAGGAGAAACATTGTTCTCATATACAAAGTCTAGACAATAGACATTTCTCTTCCTATATCCGGTCAGAATGATTTTTTGATCACTTGACCTTTTGATATGATAACCATTCTTAACAAATGAGATGTCATATCCTAAATCACTCAGCTGACTTATGCTAATGAGGTTATGTTTCAAACCCTTTACATAATCCAATTGAGTAATTATAATTTGGTTAATAGAAATGTTACCAAAGCCTTTGATGATTCCTTTTTCTGAACCACCAAAGGTAACTTTAGGGTCATCCTTGATTGGTATATAGTCCTTCAGCAATCCCCTAGTTCCTGTCATGTGCCTGGAACATCCACTGTCCAAGTACCATATAGGGGCATGGCCACTTGGACTCACCTGCAGAACAGATTACTTAACCTTAGAACCCAAATAACTCTTGGGTCCTTGGTGCAAGTTAGTCTGACTTTTAACAAAACTACCTGTAGCTCTTCTAGCAGGCAGTTTGCTACTCTCCTTGACACTTGAATTGTGCCAACAATGTATGGCAAAGTGGCCTACCTTGCCACAACACCAGAACTCAAACTTGTTGTACCTTTGTTTAGGTACAACCCTGGCTGTTTTATCTACAGCAGGCTTCTTGTTGAGTGCTGGGACTTTGCCCTGAGATTTGGACTTAGCAGTCCTGGCAGGTTTTGTAAACCCCAATCCAGTCTTACCCTTTTGAGGTACAAACTCATCTATCAAAGGTAAAACAGATTTTGGTTTAGAAAAACTTGCTACAATTTCTCTCTCCTTCTGAAGTCTAACCTCTATATTTCTAATTTGATCATTCTTAAATGTAATAGTACCCATCTGAATAACAGTAATGTTCTTCAGCCTGGCTAGTTCATTCAGTTTCTGATCAAGCAACTTGTCCGAATCAGCAGCAGCCAATTTAAGACTAGCAATCTCCTTTGCCTGAGTTTTGGCCAAGGATTTGCTTCTCTTCAAGGCCTGCAACAAGTCCCTATATTCATCAATTAACTGATGAATATCTCCTTCAGATTCAGACTCACCCACATCACTTGATGCAGATATATCTGATTCTGACTCTGTACTAGAAATTGAACTAGAAGAACAACTTTGTACCTTACTTGGTCCAGGCTGATCCTGGATTTTGTCTCCTTCAGATAATGCCATCAGCCCTTTGCACTGATTGTCCTCATGCTCATAAATTGAATTCATTAACTGCATGAACTCATCTTCCTCCTCTTCAGCAAATAATCCAATATAGGCTTCAGCTTCTGAGTCTGTTTCTGAAGATGACTGATCAGTCAAACTTTTGTCTTTCTTAGCAACAAAGGACTTTTCCTTTTTTCCCTTAAACTGAGTTTTCTTTTTGTCAGTTGACTCCTTCCTCTTTTCAGGATAGTCAGCCACTATATGTCCATGTCTATTGCAGCAATAGCACACAATTTTTGAAGATGTAGCTTTGCTTGGCTTGGACCTGCTTCTTTCATTCCTTGATGACTTTCTTTTCTGATAGTAGTCATCTTTTGACTGAGAAGTGGTAGGCTTAGACCTCCACTGCTTATTCTTCAAAAACTTTTGAAAATGCCTAGTGAAAGCTGCAAAGTCTTCATCACTTTCACTGCTATCTGAATTTTTGCTTTCTGAATTATCTGTCATAGCCTCAGTAACTATTTGTGGTGGAGATGGAGACTTGCTTCTATACTTCCTAGTGGATTCAGTTTTGAAGGCCACAGATCTTTCCTTGTGCTCCACTCTAGTAGTCTTCTCTTCCTCCTTTCTAGCCAATAACTGCATCTCATAAGATAACAGTTTTCCAAACAAAGTTGGAAGAGGTATATCAGCTAATTTGCCCATTTCCCTAATGGCACAAATCTTGGTGTCCCAGTCCTTAGTCAGGGATCTTAAGAACTTGTCATTCAGTTCATAGTTGCTGAATTCTCTTCCATAGGACATCAATTCATTTACTATCCTATAGAACTTCTTGTAGCATTCAGTAATGCTATCAGACTTTCCTTGTCTGAAGCTTTTATATTCCTGATTTAACAAAAACTTCCTGTCTTGTCTTACTTCTTCTGATCCCTCCATATAGATTATTAATGTGTCCCACATTTTTTTAAAAGTTTTACAATGAATTAAATTCTAAAATGTTGCATCATCAATTGCACTAACAATAATATTCTGGACCATCTTGTCCATAGTGGCCAGAATGATTTCATCTTTGGTCATTTCTGAATAGTCCTTAGGAGTTTTCTGATTTGCATCTAGAATGGATATCTTCATTGACACATATGGCCCTTCTTTGACTGTGATGTATATTCTTGGGTCAGATGCTTCCATAAAGAGTCTAACTCTCTCTTTCCATATGCCAAAAATCTCTTTTCTACAGATTGACAATTTCATGGACCCTAGCTCTTTGTGATTCTCACTAGAACCCATTTTCTTGATTCTTGTTTTTTTAGATTCTGCCTACAGGATCTTACTCAGACTGTTATGTCCCTTTTTGAGTAACCTCCCTCTGATACCACTTGAAAGAAATAGTGCCTAACCACCTAGAGGGGGGGTGAATAGGTGTTCTTTCTCTTTTTAATTTTAAGGCAAAAATACTGTACAGTAAATGCAATTCTACAGCTATCACAACATAGCATCCACAAAAACTAAAATTCACAGAGTGCACATAGATTTTTATAGTGGTTCCCCAAGGTCTGGGTACATCCACTTTCCCCCTTCGCCTATCTAGTAGTGTACTAAATTCGGCCTAACTTCTCCACTTCTTCTCAGATCCTCAGATCTTACAACTCAGAATCCCAAACAGGTTCCTACAACTCAGAGTGTCCCCACTCCTACAACTCAAACACAAAGCCTTACCACTCAGTCTTCACCAAGACCTACACTCAGGCTAAAATAGCCCTACCTCAGCCTTCAATCAAGGCATACACTCAGAAAATAGAATCTCCTACACTCAGGCACAAAAGCCCTACCTCAGCCTTTATAGTTTAGGCTTACAACTCAGATCCCTTAGGATCCTACAAGAATTTAATAATACAAGGTAATTAACCACAACTCTGACTGAGAGAGATGAATTGACTGGCTTCTTGATGAGTTCTTGGAAGAACTAGGCAGAGATCAACCACCCTTGGCTTACTTCAAAGCTTCTTGAATTAGAACACGGTAGGGTTGAATCTCCTGTGCAGATGATCTTCAATCAACTGTTGTCTTGAGATTCAGGTCTCAATCTGAATCTTACTTTGCAGCTTGGTTCAGCTGCTGCACTTCTTAGAAGGAGCTCTCTCTCTCCAACTTCTTAGATCTTCTGTTGAAGGTCTTTTTTTTGTTGTTAGATCTCTTGATTGATTGTTGTCAATCTGTTAATCTCTTTCTGTTGAAGGAGAAAGGTCTGTAAATAGTCTTCCTCCAAGGTAACCGGCTGATCCGGTTTCTAACAACTTTCTGACGGCTCTGACAGTTGCAGTTGACCGGTTGAAATGGCAGCTGTCAAGTCATCCAGTCACTTCTTGAAATCTCTATCACTATCTGAAAGTGTCGAGACAGATAGTCTTTATGTGTCGACACAAATAGACTAAGTGTCGACACAAGTAGACTAAGTGTCGACACTAGCCTTCATGGTGTCGACACAACTCCTTGTGTTTTTGTAACAGCTTCTCGATACTGCTTCTTCAGAATGTGTCGACACTGACTCTGTGTGTCGACACAAGCCTTCTGTTGAATGTGTCGACACTGATTCTGTGTGTCGACACAAGTACTTCTTCTTTAATACTTAGTTGAAATCTACTATGTGTCGACACAACTCCTTTGTGTCGACACATGCCTTCATGTGTTGAAACTTGCTGAGTGTCGACACATCTCCTTTGTGTCGACACATGCCTTCATGTGTTGAAACTTGCTGAGTGTCGACACATCTCTTTTGTGTCGACACATGTACTTTAACTTTTGTTGAAGTTTGCTGAGTGTCGACACAGCCTCCTGGTGTCGACACATTTGATGTCGACAAAGTTTCTCTGGGTATCGACACTGCCTCTAAGTATCGACACAGATAATGTTGACAATTCTTCACAGTGTGTCGACACAGCCTGTATATGTCGACACTTTTCTTCTGGTATCGACTCTGCCATCCTGGTGTCGACACAATTACTCCAAGTGTCGACACAGCTTCTCTGGGTGTCGACACTAGCCTTCATAAGTGTCGACACCTCACCTCTAGGTGTCGACACATGGACTTAGAAACTTTTCTGCATTTTCTGCAATTACTTAACCTGCACACATAAACTCAAAGCACATCAAATACACCTTGATGTATATCATTGAGTAGGGTGAGGCTTCTTCAAATCAAGTACATATATTCCAATCTACCGAACATAATATATATATTATATTATAGATATAATATAATATTAATATATTATAATATTAATCGAATCTTGTAAAAAGCCTACACGCACAAAACCTCCGTACGTGTGCACGAGTGCTCGCATGCTCGAATGGGACTGCACCAAAACGCCGCTCACAGCATGCCCCGAGCATGCCACCTAGGGAGGATTCCACTCGGCCAGGTACGGGGTTGTACACAATCCCCGCTCTTTTCGAGGCTGGCACAAGCTCGCAAAGAAATGTCCAACCCCAAAGTATCCGGCGAGTGGGAGCCGACCCAGAGAAAACATATGAGAGAATCTGAAATTTGCACTTAAAACACTAATCTCTTCATGCCCCTTTTGATCTTTTTGAACCACTCGATACCCGTAATGCTCTCTGTTATTCAATTGCCCTTATACTATTTCTTACAATCAGTATACAATTTCTCATGATATTGTGAAACAACAAAGGCATATATTTTGTATCCTCTTATACACGTGAAGCTAATCCTTTCCCCCCACGCGGGCCTACCGACCTGCCCAGCTAATGAGAGCCTGACAACGAGTCTACCCAGGCCCGAGCAGCACTCGGGGTCCTGCAAAAATCTCCAAGAACCAACCCTTTCCCCCCAGGTGTGCCTACAACCCTGCCAGCTAATGAGAGCCTAACAACGAGTCTACCCAGGGCGGAGCAGCACTCGGGGTCCCTTACCCCCCAGGCGAGCCTACGGACCTGCCAGCTAGTAGGAGCCATGCAGCGGGTCTACCCGGGGCCGAGCATCACTCGGGGTCCTGCAAAAATCTTCAAGAACCAAACCTTTCCCCCCAAGTGTGCCTATTGCCCTGCCAGCTAATGAGAGCCTGACAGCGAGTCTACCTGGGGCCGAGCAGCACTCGGGGTCCCTTACCCCCCATGCGAGCTTACGGACCTGCCAGCTAGTAGGTGCCAGGCAGCGGGTCTACCCGGGTCCGAGCATCACTCGGGGACCTGCAAAAATTTCCAAGAACCAAACCTTTCCCCCCAGGTGTGCCTACAGCCCTGCCAGCTAATGAGAGCCTGACAGCGAGTCTACCCGGGGTCGAGCAACACTCGGGGTCCCTTACCGCCCAGGCGAGCCTACAGACCTGCCAGCTAGTAGGAGCCAGGCAGCAGGTCTATCCGGGGCTGAGCATCACTCGGGGTCCTGCAAGGTATCCAAACTCTCTCCAAACTCCAAATTCTCTCCCTTACCCCCTAGGTGTGCCTACAGCCCTACCAGGTAGGTGAGAGACTGACAACGGGATCTGCTCGAGGTCTAAGGATGACACCGAGTGACTTCCAGCCCTGCCAGCTAGGTGAGAGCCTGACAGCGGGATCTGCTCGGGGTCCAAGGCTAACGTCATCGAGTGAGTTCCAGCCCTACCAGCTAGGTGAGAGCCTGATAGCGGGATCTGCTCGAGGTCTAAGGATGACACTAAGTGACTTCCAGCCCTGCCAGCTAGGTGAGAGCCTGATAGCGGGATCTGCTCGGGCTCCAAGGCTAACGCCATCGAGTGACTTCCAGCCCTGCCAGCTAGGTGAGAGTCTGACAGCGGGATCTGATCGACGTATAAGGATGACACCGAGTGACTTCCAGCCCTGCCAGCTAGTGAGAGCCTGACAACGGGATCTGCTAGGGGTCCAAAGCTAACGCCATCGAGTGACTTCCAGCCCTGCCAGCTAGGTGAGAGCCTGACAGCAGGATCTACTCGAGGTCTAAGGATGACACAGAGTGACTTTCAGCCCTGCCAGCTAGGTGAGAGCCTGACAGCGGGATCTACTCGGGGTCCAAGGCTAACACAATCGAGTGACTTCCAACCCTGCCAACTAGATGAGAGCCTGACAGCAAGATCTGCTTGAGGTCTAAGGATGACACCGAGTGACTTCCAACCCTGCCAGCTAGGTGAGAGCCTGACATCGGGATCTGCTTGGGGTCCAAGGCTAACGTCATCGAGTGACTTCCAGCCCTGCCAGCTAGGTGAGAGCCTTACAGCAGGATCTGCTCGAGGTCTAAGGATGATACCGAGTGACTTCCAGCCCTGCCGCTAGGTGAGAGCCTTACAGCGGGATCTGCTCGGGATAAAAGGCTAACGCCATCGAGTGACTTCCAGCCCTGCCAGCTAGGTGAGAACCTGACAGCGGGATCTACTCGAGGTCTAAGGATGACACCAAGTGACTTCCAGCCCTGCCAGCTAGGTGAGAGCCTGAAAGTGATATCTGCTCGGGGTCCAAGGCTAACGTCATCGAGTGACTTCCAGCCCTGCCAGCTAGGTGAGAGCCTGACAACGGGATCTGATCGAGGTCTAAGGATGACACCGAGTGACTTCCTGCCCTGCCAGCTAGGCGAAAGCCTGACAGCGGGATCTGCTCGGGGTCCAAGGCTAACGTCATCGAGTGACTTCCAGCCCTGCCAGCTAGGTAAGAGCCTGACAACGGGATCTGCTCGAGGTCTAAGTGCACTTCACCCTTTCATACGAATTACTACGACAGAACTGATACATCATGGGATTTTATTAAGAATAAGAAACCACTTACATACCTTAAGGAAAAAAAGCGCTTCAAATAGGTGCAAATCCTACCCCGAGTGTTACGGGATTCCAACATCTATAGGATGGGCCGACTCTGGGTATGAAGACCTTACACACAAAGTGTCAGCGCACGACCCAGGACGTCACCTGGTTCCACTTCTACAGCCATGACGTTCGCCTGAGTTCTTCTGTGCTGGTCACTCTCCACGCTCACCGCACCAAAATGTTGAAACTGAAATCTCGGTCTCCTGTGGAGTTCACCATAGGGGAAGGCATGACCACGCACCTACTACCCTCAAGCGAATGATCTAGGAATGAGACTAGGAACACAAGGAACAGACCCAAGGTCTCAGCGTGGAGGTCCCACTGTATACCCGGAAGACTAGCAAACTCTTCCCCTCCCAAGCCAAAGTCTGAGCTAAGGCACCTTCGGAGGGCTCTCTTGGCCGACCGGAACCTCTAAGGAGAATCTCAAGACCAACTCTCTCCTGACTAGAGGTGCCTCCTCGGGTCTATACAAAATGTTCATCACCCGCCCTACTAATGGCGCAATCTCACCGAGCAATTCTACGACACGCTGCCCAAGTTGGGTCACTAACAACGTAACTCCGTTATTCTAAAAGGATGAGAACAGGGCATCAGGGGCTTCCCGGCAACTATACCTCGGGGTCCCCACGGGGCGAGCGGTTCACGAGCACACCACTCGCCCAAGACAGAAGAAGTAAACTATACATACACAGTGCATCACAGATATTATAAATAATTACAGGAATATGAATTCCATACTTCGGCATTCAGGCCGGCAATATAAGCAAAAATAGGCCTTCGAGGGCCGGCACAAGCTTGGGCTTAAGCCCGCTACTCCCCGCTTGGTACTGCAACGCCTGTACGCCAACGTCCCGACAAATGGTGACAAAATAAATATCGGCTCTGCTTCTCCCTCGGAGCGGTGATTCTTATCTCCTAAGAACAAATAATAAACAACTTCCACAGAGTTTTCCCCGGGAACCCCAGAACATCACCAATCCGGCTCACATGTTCGGATGAGATTCACACAGCATGCCTAAATCCGTACTCACGCTTCCAGATACTAAATGCAATTAATAGCGAGGATGTGAACATCAATCTGTCAGAGAGCACCCTTCCTCCTCCCGTCCGCGGAGAGGAGCTTCCATGCAAATATGGAAAATGAGGGCTTCACCTGCCCAAGTAGAAATTTTGTTACCCTTGGCGTGTATGTTGACGAAGCCGCAGCGTGTATCGACTGTACACGCACGGATCCGGACGTCGCAGTATGAACTCTGATCCTTTTTCTTGTTATGGATCTTGATAGCAATAACCCTCTTCATGAGAGGCTCGGGCAACACTTGCTGGAGGCGGCCTAGACAGGAAAATAGGAGTAGTTGGGCTGCACTCCTCCTTGTGGAGGCCTGGACTGAGAGAGGTGGAGGGGGCTTGGGCATTCCTCCTTGCGGAGGCCTGGACTGAGAGAGGTGGAGCGGGTTGGGCTTGCTCTTCCTAGCCGGCGACGAGATAGGGATCAGGAGAGATGAGCTTGGGGAGGCCCTTGCTTGGCCAGTGACGGGAGAGAGGGATCGGGAGAGATGAGCTTGGGGCGGCCCTTGCTTGGTCGGCGACGAGAGAGAGGGATCGGGAGAGATGAGCTCGGGAAAATGGGGGACGAGAGATGTGGTTGCCCTTGCCTTTCTTCCCCAGAAAACCTGTTGCCCCCTCTTTCTTCTTTTCTTCTTTTTATCTCCTGTCGTCCACCCCTGATATCCCTTCCCCCTTTCTCCCTTTTGTATTCTTTATCTTTTTTCCTTTTCCCTTTGTTCTGCTCCCCCGCTGTACCCCCTCCTCCCCCTTTCTATTATTTCACTTTTTTATTTCTTTAGCTTTTCTTTTCTCGTGTACTCCCCCCCCCCCCCCCCCGAGCCCATCCCCCTCCTGCCTCTCTTCTTTATTGCTATCTCTTTCTTTTCTTCCCCATGTGCCCCTATATATATATATATATATATATATATATATATATATATATATATATATAGATATAGTATAATATTAATATATTATAATATTAATCGAATCTTGTAAAAAGCCAACACGCACAAAACCTCCGCACGCGTGCACGAGTGCTCGCATGCTCGAACGGGACTGCACCAAAATGCCGCTCATAGCATGCCCCGAGCCCGCCACTTGGGGAGGATTCCACTCGACCGGGTACGGGGTTGTACACAATCCCCGTTCTTTTCGATGTTGATACAAGCTCGGAAAGAAATGTCCAACCCCAAAGTATCCGGCGAGTGGGAGCCAACCCAGAGAAAAAATTTGAGAGAATCTGAAATTTGCACTTAAAACACTAATCTCTCCATGCCCCTTTTGATCTTTTTGAACCACTCGATACTCATAATGCTCTCTGCTATTCAATTGCCCTTATACTATTTCTTACAATCAGTATACAATTTCTCATGATATTGTGAAACAACAAAGCCATATATTTTGTATCCTCTTGTACACGCGAAGCTAATCCTTTCCCCCCACGTGGTCGTACCGCCCTGCCCAGCTAATGAGAGCCTGACAGCGAGTCTACACTGGGCCGAACAGCACTCGGGGTCCTGCAAAAATCTCAAAGAACCAACCCTTTCCCCCAGGTGTGCCTACAACCCTGCCAGCTAATGAGAGCCTGACATCGAGTCTACCCGGGGCCGAGCAGCACTCAGGGTCCCTTACCCTCCAGGCGAGCCTACGGACCTGCCAGCTAGTAGGAGCCAGGCAACGGGTCTACCAGGGGCCGAGCATCACTCGAGGTCCTGCAAAAATCTCCAAGAACCAAACCTTTCCCCCCAGGGGTGCCTACAACCATACCAGCTAATGAGAGCCTGACAGCGAGTCTACCCGGGGTCGAGCAGCACTCGGGGTCCCTTACCCCCCAGGCGAGCCTACGGACCTGCCAGCTAGTAGGATCCAGGAAGCGGGTCTACTCAGGGCCCTGCCAGCTAGGTGAGAGCCTGACAACGGGATCTGCTCGAGGTCTAAGGATGACACCGAGTGACTTCCAGCCCTGCCAGCTAGGTGAGAGCCTAACAGCGGGATCTGGTCGGGGACCAAGGCTAACGCCATCGAGTGACTTCCAGCCCTGCCAGCTAGGTGAGAACCTGACACCGGGATCTGCTCGAGGTCTAAGGATGACACCGAGTGACTTCCAGCCCTGCCAGCTAGGTGAGAGCCTGATATCGGGATCTGGTAGGGGTCCAAGAATAACGCCATCGAGTGACTTCCAACCCTGCCAGCTAGGTGAGAGCCTGACAGCGGGATCTGCTCGAGATCTAAGGATGACACTGAGTGACTTCCAGCCCTACCAGCTAGGTGAGAGCCTGACAACGGGATCTGCTCGGGGTCTAATACTAATGTCATCGAGTGAGTTCTAGCCCTGCCAGCTAGGTGAGAGCCTGCCAGCGGGATCTGCTCGAGGTCTAAGGATGACACTGAGTGACTTCCAGCCCTGCCAGCTAGGTGAGAGCCTGATAGCGGGATCTGCTCGGGGTCCAAGGCTAACGTCATCGAATGACTTCCAGCCCTGCCAGTTAGGTGAGAGCCTGACAACGGGATCTGCTCGAGGTCTAAGGATGACACCGAGTGACTTCCAGCTCTGCCAGCTAGGTGAGAGGCTAACAGCGGGATCTGCTCGGGGTCCAAGGCTAATGCCATCGAGTGACTTCCAGCCCTGCCAGCTAGTTTAGAGCCTGACAGCAGGATCTGCTCGAGTTCTAAGGATGACACCGAGTGACTTCCAGCCCTGCCAGCTAGGTGAGAGCCTGAAAGTGAGATCTGCAAGTGGTCTAAGGCTAACGTCATCGAGTGACTTCCAGCCCTGCCAGCTAGGTGAGAGCCTGACAGCGGGATCTGATCAAGGTCTAAGGATGACACCGAGTGACTTCCAGCTCTGCCAGCTAGGTGAGAGCCTGACAGCGAGATCTGCTCGGGGTCCAAGGCTAACGCCATCGAGTGACTTCCAGGCCTGCCAGATAGATGAGAGCCTGACAGCGGGATCTGCTCGAGGTCTAAGTGCACTTCACCCTTTCATACTAATTACTGCGACAGAACTGACACATTATGAGATTTTATTAAGAATAAGAAACCACTTACATGCCTTAAGAAAAAAAAAGCGCTTCAAATAGCTGCAAATCCTACCCCGAGTGTTACGGTGAAAGAAATTGTACCTAATCACCTAGAGGGGGGGTGAATAGGTGACTTGATCTTTATTAACTTTTTAGGCAGATTTCAGATTATATCACAAATTCTTAACTACTTCTACACTGCAGTCAATCAGCAATCACAGCAATCAATCAAGCACACAGTGAACACACAAATTTATAGTGGTTCCCTAAGGTTTGGGTACATCCACTTTCCCCCTTCTCCTATCTAGTAGTGTACTAGATTTGGTCAAACTCCTCCACTATCTCAGATCCTCAGATCTTACACTCAGAATCCCAAAACAAGTTCCTACAGCTCAGGCCCAAGGCCCTACAACTCAGTCTTCTTCAAAGACCTACACTCAGCTTCTTCACAAAGCCTACACTCAGCCACAACAGGCCTACACTCAGCCACAACAGGCCTACACTCAGAGATACAGATCTCCTACACTCAGGCACACAGACCCTACACTCAGCCTTTATAATTACAGGCTTACAACTCAGATCCCTAAGGATCCTACAAGAAATTAGAATACAAAGTTTATACCTACAACTCAGAGAAGAGAGAGAAGAGTTGATAGGTTCTTGATGAGTTCTTGGAGGCACTCTGCTGAGATCAATCTCACTTGGCTTTTCTTCAAAGCTTCTTGAATGTAGAACACAATAGGATTGATCTTCTCTGCAGTTGATCCTTGATCTCTGCAACTTAAGATTCAGAACAAAGTCTGAACCCTTCTTCTCATCCTGGTTCCAACGGCTGTCTTCTTGGATGAAGCTCTCTCTCTCCAACTACTTAGAACTTCATTTGAAAGTCTTCAATGAATTGCTTTTCAACAACCAACTTTCTGTTGACAGTATAAGCCTATTTATAGGCCTTCTTCATGGTAACCGGCTGGTCCAGTTCCTAACTGATTTCTGACAACTCTGACAGGTGCAGTAGACCGGCTGGAATGGCATCTATCATGTCATCTAGTCAGTTCTTGAAATAACTGTAACTGTCTGAAAGTGTCGAGACAATCTATCTATAATTGTCGACACTTATAGACCAAGTGTCGACACAAGTTGACTAAGTGTCGACACTAGCCTTCAAGGTGTCGACACAACTCCTTGTGTTGTAGAATTCACTTCTCGACACAGTTTCTTCATCATGTGTCGACACTGATATTCTGTGTCGACACAGCTTCTTGTTCTTCAGCACTTTGTTGAATTCTTGTAAGTGTCGACACAACTCCTTTGTATCGACACATCTTCATGTGTTGAACTTGTTCAGTGTCGACACAGCTTCTTGGTGTCGACACATGCCTTCTGTGTTGATACTTGCTGAGTGTCGACACAGCTCCTTGTGTCGACACATTCTTCTTCTGTTGAGACTTTGGCTGAGTGTCAACACATCTCCTTTGTGTCGACACTTGTACTTAGAATTTTTTGTTGAACTTTGCTGAGTGTCGAAAAAGCATCCTAATGTCGACACTTTCTTCATGTGTTGAGTCTTCTACTGTGTGTCGACACATTCTTCATTGTGTCGACACTTTCTTCATGAGCTGAGTCTTCTGCTGTGTGTCGACACATTCTTCATTGTGTCGACACTTATACTTGGACTCTGCTGACTTTTGCTGAGTGTCGACACAGCCTCCAAGTGTCGACACTTTCTGATGTAGACACAGTTCCTCTAGGTGTCGACACTGCTGTTAAGTGTCGACACAGCTTCACTAGACTTTTCTTCATTGAGTGTCGACACAGCTCCTTGTGTCGACACTTTTTATCTAGTGTCGACTCTGCATCCCTGGTGTCGACACAAGTACTCCAAGTGTCGACACTGCTTGCCTGGGTGTCGACACAAGTCTTCTTAAGTGTCGACACTTTGCTCCAGGGTGTCGACACATGGACTTAGAATTTTTTCAGCTTTCCCTGTGAATACTTGACCTGCACAACTAAACTCAAAATACATCAAATACATTTTGATGTATATCATTGAGTAGGGTGAGGCTTATTCAAATCAGGTATATTTAAACCAATGTACCCAACAATCTCCCCCTATTTGGAGAAGTCATAACCCTTAGTCAATGATATACACCATACAGAATAAAATCATAGTATGATGTAAAGCAGGATTATATAACAGGGCAAACATAACATGTATTAAACAAACATGCATACACAGATATGATCTCAGAACAATTATGAAATAGATTTATCATACAGCACATTGTTCTAACAACTTTGTCATATTTATTTTACAAAAGTTTACAGAATGTTTAACATCAAAAGATTACATAGTAAACTTAAGATAATGCTATTTTTGCTCAGCCTCCTTGATCACTATGCCCTTCCCAGTCTGTATCTTAGCTTACACAGGGGCTTCAGCATCTTCAGTATCAGCAGGCTTTTTCCCTTTCAGCTCATTCTTCTTTAGCTCTTCAGCTTTAATCTTCTGCCTCTCAAAGTAATGATAAGTCTTGGGAAAGTACTTGCTAGGCTCCTGGGCAGTAGGAGGTAGCTTTCCCATCTTTACCTTTCTTCTATATTGCACTATGGCTTCTTGCCTTGTCTCATGCTTTCTCCACTCTAGTTCAGAAAACCATTTGTTTCTATCTTGAATATTATCTTTGGCAGCCTTCCAAGCAGTCAAAAAATATTTCTTGAAGTGGGGCTCCACTGCTCAAAATCGGGCCTTTGTTCAGCTTGCTCTCTGAACCTCTTCTTAGACAGTCTGGCTTCTTGTTATTTCTGCAAAGCTTCTTGCATAGCCTCAGATACTGGCTGAACCACTTTTTTTATAATGACATTTTATTGTCCCTCAGGTGGGCTATACATTGATTGTATATCAGCTTGTACCATATCAAAATATGGAGGAGGGTAGATTACTTGAGCCACTTCAGGTTGCTCCCCTCCTAGATATGCAGGATTTATCCCAGACTCTGCAACGTTATCATCATCACATAAAGGAGGATAACCAAGAGTAGCTCTGATAGAATTAGAAATCCACTTGGCATGATCAGAGCTGGCTTTGACTAACACCCTCTCCCCCTTTATGACTTCTCTTTTCATGTGATCTCTTAGATCATCCTTTTGAAATCTTATTTGGTTATCCAAATAGTTTACTTCATCTTTAAAGAAAGGTTTCAACCTTTGGAGCTTTTTAGTTATCAACTTCTGAGAGTCTTGAATTGCAGAAGTAACATCAGTTAAACTCTTTTGCAATGCTTTATCAAACTCTGCCTTAGCAGTAGCATTAGAAGTAGTCAGTCCAGAAGCTATGTTTTTCATCTCTGTGACAATTGCATTGTGTGAAGCAGTTAAGTTATCATTCATTCTGATCAGGTTCTCAAGAACATACCCTTGCTTTAGTGCAATGTCATCTACTTGAGCTTTTATTTTCTCTTGATGAGTAGCTAGATAGACTACTGCATTCCCTCCCTTGTGGAAGCAGTCAGTCATCTCCTTCTTATTTAGATTCATCTCAAATCTAATAGACTTAATATCTTGGGCTAGATCAAACTGTAGAGATTTTTGCCCTTCATCCACATACTTTTCAATTGCTTGTCTGTGCTCATCAAGTTTTATCTGCATAGCAACCATGAGAGAACTATAATCTACAGATGGTGCTGGCTGTGATATAGGCTGTGGTGCAATAGTTTGCAAGGCCTTTTTGTAATTCTGGCTTCTTCTTTTAAATACTTGGAATTTCCTCTTTTTAGCTCTTGTTGTCTCCTCATCTTCAGATGCTGAGGTGCTTGATATCTCTACCCTCTCCTTAGGTAGCTCCTCAACTTCCTTTGTCTTCTCAGGCTCTGTCCTTGCAGGTTCTTCAACAATTACTACTTGCTCCCCCTCAATATGAGCATTCTCCCCCTCAGCAGCAGCACTTTCCTTCTCAAAGTCTGTTTGATCCAAGTTAAGGAAGAGATCTTCCATAGTAAATTCTTGTTGAGGAAGAGATGGAGATTCTCTTATCTCATCAGTTACTTGATGGGGTTTCACTTGATCTGTAACAGATGTGTCCTCCATGACAACATCTGGGAGTTGACTAGCAATCTGAGGTTGCTGATTAACATCAGATAAGTTGTCAATTATAACTTCACTCTCAATAAGGAAATCTAATTGATTGATTTCTGAGATTACCTCAAGGATAGTGTGGGTTGCTTGCTCACTCTCTAGTGGAGTTGGCTCTTCCACTACTAGTGGCTCCCCCTGGATAGTATCCTGGTGAATGGGGCTAGCTTAAGGTAGCTCCCCCTGCCTCTCTGCAACTTCTTGTTGAGCTGGAGACTTCACAACATCTCCAGTGTCTTCTTCATCAAGAGTGAAGACAACTTGTTCTTCTGAACTGCTGGAAGGTTCTTGAGCCACTGGGGCTATCTTCTTCTTCTTCTTTTGTGGAGTTATTTTCTCAGGAGTAGGCAATTCTTTGGTCAAGACCCTATCCCATCTTGAGAAGAGTCTCATGTCCATTTTCCTCATATGATTGATTTTAGATCCAGCAGCCTGACTCATAACCTCTGGTATACTACCAGCAAGGTACAGACTTAGTATCCTACCCAAATCGGGTTTCTTCAGGCTCTCCTTAATCTTCTCAAATAATACTGCAGACCAATCAGTAGTTAGTTGAAAGATAATCCTTGTCATGATGTTGAACATATAAGCTGAAATCCTGTCATGTCCTCCAGACTTGCACATGATAACTTTGCCAACAATTTCTGAGAGAAATTTCCCCGGGCTGTTCATGCCTTTCCTATTGAATACAGATCCAATTTTCAGCTTGGAATCTAGACCACACCAAGTTAATGCTTCTCTGGTCTTAGAAGCAGTAACTTCATCTTCTTCCTTTGTCCTTAGGAGGTTTAATACCTTTCTCAAACTTTTTGGTGAGACATTCACCTTTGCTCCATGAACACTTGACTTGATCTTGAATCCAGAGTCGTCTAGGGTTGCTCCATTTAGAAACTCTAATACTTCTTTCTTCCAGATCTTAGTCGGCTCTGAAACAAGAAAGTCTAACCCTGAGTTTGCGACTAGGGTTACTACATCCTTGATTTCCGATTCTACATCGTCGAATGCATGCCGCACTAGTTCATAGCCTTCGTTCACGTTCTCCTCGAGCTTTGGCGCCATTAGGGCTTGAAGAATTTGAATGGAGAGAAGAGAGGTGTCGACACACAAGTTTGGTCTCGAAACTTTTGTGAGTGTGTCGACAGACAATGGCGAAATCTTATTTATACCTTTCTAGGATTGAAGATGAAAGGGCTGGTTAACTAACTTAAATTGTGTCGACACTGATGAAAAGTGTCGACACTGACTTATAATGTCTCGACACCTATGTGTCGACACAAGTTTAGTCAACAGAATATATGTGTCGACACTTGTTTATGTGTCGACACCGCTTAGCTCGACACATAGTCGAGATATTACTACACTAATTCTGCATAAAGCCTAAGTGTCGACACCACCTTTGATGTGTCGACACCTACTTATTATGTGTCGACACTAATTTTCTGAAGTGTCGACACCAACTTCCTAGATGTGTCGACACCTTTTCACTGAAGTGTCGACACCAATTTTCTGTCTCGACACAGACAACTCTGTGTGTCGACACTATTTTACTTAGCCATTTCTATAAACTTATTCTAAGTTTATCATACCTAGTTCAATTTTAAACTTATTGAACTTTGTTTCTTCTAAGGGCTTAGTATACATATCAGCTAGTTGATTATCTGTTTTAACATATTCCAGTAAAATATCTTCTTTTTCTACATGTTCCCTAAGAAAATGATATTTTATTTCAATATGTTTAGTTCTACTATGGGAAACAGGATTGTTTGCAATTTATATAGCACTAGTAGAATCACAAAACAGTGGTGTTCTACTTACCTGAATTCCATAATCCTTAAGCTGATGTTGTATCCATAGAAGTTGAGCACAACAACTTCCTGCAGCCACATATTCTGATTCTGCAGTGGAGATAGCCACACTTGTTTGCTTCTTGCTACTCCATGAAATTAGTCTTCCACCTAGGAATTGACAGGTTCCAGTTGTACTTTTTCTGTCTTCTTTGCAGCCTGCAAAATCTGTATCTGAATAACCTGTTAGATCAAAGTCTCCATTCCTATGGTACCAAAGGCCTAGATAAGGAGTGCCCTTTAAATATCTCAATATCCTTTTGACTGCTATCAAATGAGACTCTTTAGGGCATGCTTGGTATCTAGTACAAACACATGTAGCATACATGATATCTGGTCTACTTGCAGTCAAATAGAGTAGGGAGCCAACTATCCCTCTATACAAAGTCTCATCTACAGGCTTCCCTGCATCATCTTTGCTAAGAGACATACTTGACCCCATAAGAGTCTTCATGGTACTGTATGAATCCATACCATACTTCCTTATGAGTTCTATGGTGAACTTAGACTGGCAAATGGATAATCCATTCTCAGTGTGTCTAACTTGGAGACCCAAGAAGAACTTAAGTTCCCTCATACTGCTCATCTCAAATTGTCCTTGCATTAGTTTTGCAAACTTTTTGCAAAGACTACTTTCAGTATACCCAAATATGATGTCATCTACATATATTTGGACTAGTATTATCTTACCTCTGGATTCCCTAAGGAACAGAGTCTTGTCAATTTTCCCCCTTGTGAACTTATTCTCAATGAGGAAACTAGACAGGGTTTCATACCAAGCCCTAGGGGCTTGTTTTAACCCATACAAATCTTTCCTAAGTCTATAGACATAATTAGGTTGAGTTGAATCAACAAAACCTGATGGCTGTTCCACATAGACCTCTTCCTTTAGATTACCATTCAAAAATGCTGACTTAACATCCATTTGGTAAACTTTAAATCCTTGATAGGTTGCATATGCCAGGAACATCCTTATGGCTTCCAGTCTGGCTACTGGAGCAAAGGTTTGATCAAAGTCAATACCTTCTTCCTGTCTATATCCTTTAGCAACCAATATTGCTTTGTTCTTAATAATTACTCCATGTTCATCCATCTTGTTCCTAAAGGTCCACTTGGTCCCAATTATATTGTGGTCTTTTGGTTTAGTAACAAGCTCCCAGACTTTGCACCTCTTGAACTGATTCAGCTCTTCTTGCATTGCCTCAATCCAATGAGGGTCTAGGATGGCTTCTTCAAACTTCTTTAGCTCTACTTGGGATAGAAAACTGGAGTAGAGTGCTGCACTCAGGTTTCTGCTCCTTGTTTGTACCCCTTGTCTTAGATCACCAATGATTTGATCTGCTGGATGATCTCTTAGATGCCTATTAGCTGGAGGCATCCTGGCTTCAGGTTGAACTTCTTCAGTTCCATCAACTTGCTGCACTCCTTGAACTTCTTCTGCATTAGGTACATGTAGTACTCCCCCTGGACAACAGCCACTATCTTCTACTTGCTGTCTTGCAGTAGGTTCTTCTTTAATAGTGAGCTTGTCCATCTTCTTAGTTATACCTGTGGAGCTGCAAATGCTACTAGACAACTCATTATTAATAAGTCTAGTTTCATCAAATACTACATGTACAGACTCTTCTATAACTTGAGTAGACAAGTTGTAGACTCTATAAGCCTTACTATTGTTGTTGTACCCAACAAAGATCCCCTCTTGGGACTTGGCAGCAAACTTAGTCAAGTAAGACTTTCCATTGTTAAGTATAAAGCTCTTACAACCAAAGATCTTAAAATAGGATAGGTTTGGTTTTGTGTCTTTCACAATCTCATAGGGGGTCTTGTTGTGGCTTTTAGTAATGGTAGCCCTATTAATTACATGGCATGCAGTATTAACTGCCTCAGCCCAGAAATATTCTGGTAGAGATGTGTCATTTAATAGGGTTCTACCAGCCTCAATCAAGGTTCTATTTTTCCTCTCAGTAATGACATTTTGCTGAGGTGTTCTTGGTGAAGAAAACTCCTGAAATATCCCAAATTCTTCACATAGTTTTGCCATACTATCAGACTGAAATTCAGTACCATGGTCACTTCTTATTTTGACCACTGTATTGTCTAGTTCATTCTGAATTTGTTTGACAAAGCTATAGAAGATACTAGGTGTTTCAGATTTCTGTCTAAGGAAGAACACTCAGGAAAACCTTGAGTAGTCATCTACAACTACAAAGGTATAGACCTTCCTACCTAGGCTGTGAACTGGCATAGGACCAAAGAGATCCATATGCAAGAGGTATAAACACCTCACAGCATCTTTGTTTTCAATGCTACTAAAGGTGGATCTTGTCTGCTTGCCCTTTTGACAAGCTGAGCATATTCCATCATTAATACACTTAACTTGAGGACCATTCCTCACTAACTCTTTGCTAAAGAGTTGGCTAATTGTCTTATAATTTAGATGGGCTAGCCTCTTGTGCCATTTGACACAATGAGAGACTGTCTCATCAGCTACAAGACACACTGGAGAACCATTGTTCTCACACATAATGTCTAGGCAATAGAAATTTATTTTTCTATAACCAGTCAAAATGATCTCTTGATCATTTGATCTCCTGATATGACAACCATTTTTGACAAATGAGATGTCATATCCTAAATCACTCAATTGACTTATACTAATAAGGTTATGTTTCAATCCTTCAAAATAAGCCACTTGAGTAATAGTAATATGGGAGCTAGAAATGTTACTAAAACTCTTGATGATTCCTTTTTCAGAACCACCAAAGGTGACTTTTGGACCATCCTTGATGGGTGTGTAGTCCTTTAGCAATCCCCTAGTTCCAGTCATATGTCTGGAACAACCACTGTCCAAGTACCATATTGGGGCATGGCCACTTGGACTTACCTGCAAAACAGATTAGTTGACCTTACAACCCAAAGAATTCTTGGTTCCTTGGTGCTGGTTAGTTTGTCTCTTAACAAAGCTACCTGCAGGTTTTCCAACAGGCAGTTTGCTACTCAACTTGGCACTAGAATTGTGCGAACAGTCTATGACATAATGGCCTACCTTGCCACAGCACCAGCACTCAAACCTATTGTACCTTTGCTTAGGTACATTCCTAGCTATTTTATTTACAGCTGGCTTGTTGAGGGCTGAGGCTTTGCCCTTGGACTTAGACTGAATAGTCCTAGCAGGTTTAGTAAACCCCAGTCCAGCTTTACCTTTTTGATGAACAAATTCTTCAATTAAGGGTAAAACTGACTTTGGTTTAGAAAACCTAGCAACTAAATCTCTCTCCTTCTGAAGACTAATCTCCAGACTTTTGATTTGATCATTCTTAAAAGTTATAGTCCCCATCTGAATCACAGTTATGTGCTTCAGTCTGGCTATTTCATTTAGCTTTTGATCAATCATCTTCTCAAAATCAGTTGCAGCAACTTTGAGACTAGCAATTTCCTTTGCCTGACTCTTAGCTAGGGACTTGCTCTTCTTAAAAGCTTGCAACAAGACTTTATATTCATCTATCAATTGATGAATATCTCCTTCAGACTCAGATGCACTCTCATCACTTAATGATGATGAATCTGATTCTGAACTAGCATAAGAAATTGAACTTAAAGAACAATTTTGTACCTTACTAGGTAAAGGCTGCTCCTGGATTTTGTCACCTTCTGTTAATGCCATCAGTCCTTGGCACTGACTGTCCTCTTGCTCATATATGGAGTTCATTATCTGGATGAACTCCTCTTCCTCTTCCTCAGCAAACAGTCCTATGTATGCTTCATCATCTGACTCAGTTTCTGATGAAGATATGTCTGACAGGCTCTTATCCTTTTTGGCAACAAAAGACCTTTCCTTCTTGCCCTTGACTTGAGTCTTTTTCTTATCATTAGACTCTTTCCTTTTCTCAGGACAGTCAGCAATAACATGTCCTTGTTTGTTACAGCAATAGCAAACAATTTTTGATAAAGTTGCTTTGCTTGACTTAGTCTTTTTCCTGTCTTTCTTTGATGACTTTTTGTTCTGATAATAATCTTCTTTACCTTGTGAAGTAGATGGCTTTGTCCTCCACTATTTCTTCTTTAAGAACTTCTGAAAGTGTCTTGTGAAAGCTGCAAAGTCCTCATCACTTTCACTGCTCTCAGAATTTCTGCTTTCTGAATTATCTGACTCAGTCTCAGCAACCTTTGGTGGTGGAGATGAAGACTTACTTCTGTATTTTCTGGTGGCTTCTGTCTTGCATGCCACAGTCCTTTCCTTTTGTTCACTTCTTGTAGACTTCTCCTCTTCTTTTTTCACCATCAACTGCATCTCATAGGATAGCAGTTTTCCAAATAGTGTTGGTGGAGGAATTTCTGCTAACTTTGTCATTTCCCTTATGGCACAGATCTTGGTGTCCCGATCTTTTGTAAGGTACCTTAAGAACTTATCATTAAGCTCATAATTACTGAACTCTCTTCCATAGGACATTAGCTCATTCACAATTCTATAGAACTTCTTATAGCATTCTGTGATGCTATCAGACCTACCTTGCCTAAAACTTTCATATTCTTGGTTTAACAAAGATTTTATATCCTGTCTCACTTCTTCTGAACCCTCCATGTACACTATAAGAGTATCCCACAGCTCCTTAGATGTCTTACAGTATATCAAATTCTGAAAGGTAGCATCATCTATATCACTCACAATGATATTCTGAGCCCTCTTGTCCATTGTGGCTAGAATTATCTCATCGTTTGTCATTTCAGAGAAGTCTTTAGGTGTTCTCTGATTTGCATCCAGGACTGAAACCTTCATAGGCACATATGGCCCTTCTTTAACTGTGATATATATATTCTAGGGTCTGAGGCTTCCATAAACAGTCTTACCCTTTCCTTCCAGATGCCAAAAATTTCTTTTCTGCAAATGGGCAACTTCATGGATCCAAGTTCCTTATGATTCTCAGTTGAGCCCATGGTTCTTGATTTTCTTGATTCTGTACTCTACTTAGTTTGAATCTGCCAACAGGATCTACTCAGACAGTTATGTCTCTTTTGAGTAACCTGACTCTGATACCACTTGAAAGAAATTGTACCTAATCACCTAGAGGGGCGGTGAATAGGTGACTTGATCTTTATTAACTTTTTAGGCAGATTTCAGATTATATCACAGATTCTTAACTACTTCTACACTGCAGTCAATCAACAATTACAGCAATCAATCAAGCACACAGTGAACACACAAATTTATAGTGGTTCCCCAAGGTTTGGGTACATCCACTTTCCCCCTTCGCCTATCTAGTAGTGTACTAGATTCGGCCAAACTCCTCCACTATCTCAGATCCTCAGATCTTACACTCAGAACCCCAAAACAGGTTCCTACAGCTCAGGCCCAAGGCCCTACAACTCAGTCTTCTTCAAAGACTTACACTCAGCTTCTTCACAAAGCCTACACTCAGCCACAATAGGCCTACACTCAGCCATAATAAGCCTACACTCAGAGATACAGATCTCCTACACTCAGGCACACATGCCCTACACTCAGCCTTTATAATTACAGGCTTACAACTCAGATCCCTAAGGATCCTACAAGAAATTAGAATACAAAGTTTATACCTACAACTCAGAGAAGAGAGAGAAGAGTTGATAGGTTCTTGATGAGTTCTTGGAGGCACTCTGCTGAGATCAATCTCACTTGGCTTTTCTTCAAAGCTTCTTGAATGTAGAACACAATAGGATTGATCTTCTCTGCGGCTGATCCTTGATCTCTGCAACTTAAGATTCAGAACAAAGTCTGAACCCTTCTTCTCAGCCTGGTTCCAACGGCTATCTTCTTGGATGGAGCTCTCTCTCTCCAACTACTTAGAACTTCACTTGAAAGTCTTCAATGAATTGCTTTTCAACAACTAACTTTCTGTTGACAGTATAAGCCTATTTATAGGCCTTCTTCATGGTAACCGGCTGGTCCGGTTCCTAACTGATTTCTGACAACTCTGAAAGGTGCAGTAGACCGGCTGGAATGGCAGCTGTCATGTCATCCAGTCAGTTCTTGAAATAACTGTAACTGTCTGAAAGTGTCGAGACAATCTGTCTATAAGTGTCGACACTTATAGACCAAGTGTCGACACAAGTTGACTAAGTGTCGACACTAGCCTTCAAGGTGTTGACACAACTCCTTGTGTTGTAGAATTCACTTCTCGACACAGTTTCTTCATCATGTGTCGACACAGTTTCTTGTTCTTCAACACTTTGTTGAATTCTTGTAAGTGTCGACACAACTCCTTTATGTCGACACATCTTCATGTGTTGAACTTGTTCAGTGTCGACACAGCTTCTTGGTGTCGACACATGCCTTCTGTGTTGATACTTGCTGAGTGTCGACACAGCTCCTTGTGTCGACACATTCTTCTTCTGTTGAGACTTTGGCTGAGTGTCGACACATCTCCTTTGTGTCGACACTTGTACTTAGAATTTTTTGTTGAACTTTGCTGAGTGTCGACACAGCATCCTAGTGTCGACACTTTCTTCATGTGTTGAGTCTTCTGTTGTGTGTCGACTCATTCTTCATTGTGTCGACACTTTCTTCATGAGCTGAGTCTTCTGCTGTGTGTCGACACATTCTTCATTGTGTCGACACTTATACTTGGACTCTGCTGACTTTTGCTGAGTGTCGACACAGCCTCCAAGTGTCGACACTTTCTGATGTAGACACAGTTCCTATAGGTGTCGACACTGATGTTAAGTGTCGACATAGCTTCACTGGACTTTTCTTCATTGAGTGTCGACACAGCTCCTTGTGTCGACACTTTCTGTCTGGTGTCGACTCTGCATCCCTGGTGTCGACACAAGTACTCCAAGTGTCGACACTGCTTGCCTGGGTGTCGACACAAGTCTTCTTAAGTGTCGACACTTTGCTCCAGGGTGTCGACACATGGACTTAGAATCTTTTCAGCTTTTCCTTTGAATACTTGACCTGCACAACTAAACTCAAAATACATCAAATACATTTTGATGTATATCATTGAGTAGGGTGAGACTTCTTCAAATCAAGTACATTTAAACCAATGTACCCAACATACGGGATTCCAACGACATCTATAGGATGGGCCGACTCCATGTATGAAGACCTTACACACAAAGTATCAACGCACGGCCCATGTCGTCACATGGTTCCACTTCTATAGTCATGGCGTTCGCTTGAGTTCTTCTGTACTGGTCACTCTCCACGCTCACCGCACCAAAATGTTGAAACCAAAATCTTGGTCACCTGTGGAGTTCAGCCTCGGGGAAGGGGTGACTGCGCACCTACTACCCTCAAGCGAACGATCTAGACACAAGACTAGGAACATAAGGAACAGACCCAAGGTCTCAGTGTGGAGGTCTCGCCGCATACCCGAAAGACTAGCAAACTCTTCCCCTCCCAAGGCAAAGGCTGAGCTAAGGCACCTTCGGAGGGCTCTCTTGCCCGACCAGAACCTCTAAGGATAATCTCAAGACCAACTCTCTCCTGACTAGAGGTGCCTCCTCGGGTCTATACAAATGCTCCTCACCCGCCCTACTAATGGCGCAATCTCGTCGAGCAATTCTACGACACGCTGCCCAAGTTGGGTCACTAACAGCGTAACTCTGTTATTCTAAAAGGATGAGAACAGGCCATCAGGGGCTTCCCGACAACTATACCTCGGGGCCCCCACGGGGCGAGCGGTTCACGAGCACACCACTCGCCCAAGACAGAAGAAGTAAACTACACATACACAGAGCATCACAGATATTATAAATAATTACACTGGGCCGAACAGCACTCGGGGTCCTGCAAAAATCTCAAAGAACCAACCCTTTCCCCCAGGTGTGCCTACAACCCTGCCAGCTAATGAGAGTCTGACATCGAGTCTACCCGGGGCCGAGCAGCACTCAGGGTCCCTTACCCTCCAGGCGAGCCTACGGACCTGCCAGCTAGTAGGAGCCAGGCAACGGGTCTACCAGGGGCCGAGCATCACTCGAGGTCCTGCAAAAATCTCCAAGAACCAAACCTTTCCCCCCAGGGGTGCCTACAACCATACCAGCTAATGAGAGCCTGACAGCGAGTCTACCCGGGGTCGAGCAGCACTCGGGGTCCCTTACCCCCCAGGCGAGCCTACGGACCTGCCAGCTAGTAGGATCCAGGAAGCGGGTCTACTCAGGGCCCTGCCAGCTAGGTGAGAGCCTGACAACGGATCTGCTCGAGGTCTAAGGATGACACCGAGTGACTTCCAGCCCTGCCAGCTAGGTGAGAGCCTAACAGCGGGATCTGGTCGGGGACCAAGGCTAACGCCATCGAGTGACTTCCAGCCGTGCCAGCTAGGTGAGAACCTGACACCGGGATCTGCTCGAGGTCTAAGGATGACACCGAGTGACTTCCAGCCCTGCCAGCTAGGTGAGAGCCTGATATCGGGATCTGGTAGGGGTCCAAGAATAACGCCATCGAGTGACTTCCAACCCTGCCAGCTAGGTGAGAGCCTGACAGCGGGATCTGCTCGAGATCTAAGGATGACACTGAGTGACTTCCAGCCCTACCAGCTAGGTGAGAGCCTGACAACGGGATCTGCTCGGGGTCTAATACTAATGTCATCGAGTGAGTTCTAGCCCTGCCAGCTAGGTGAGAGCCTGCCAGCGGGATCTGCTCGAGGTCTAAGGATGACACTGAGTGACTTCCAGCCCTGCCAGCTAGGTGAGAGCCTGATAGCGGGATCTGCTCGGGGTCCAAGGCTAACGTCATCGAATGACTTCCAGCCCTGCCAGTTAGGTGAGAGCCTGACAACGGGATCTGCTCGAGGTCTAAGGATGACACCGAGTGACTTCCAGCTCTGCCAGCTAGGTGAGAGGCTAACAGCGGGATCTGCTCGGGGTCCAAGGCTAATGCCATCGAGTGACTTCCAGCCCTGCCAGCTAGTTTAGAGCCTGACAGCAGGATCTGCTCGAGTTCTAAGGATGACACCGAGTGACTTCCAGCCCTGCCAGCTAGGTGAGAGCCTGAAAGTGAGATCTGCAAGGGGTCTAAGGCTAACGTCATCGAGTGACTTCCAGCCCTGCCAGCTAGGTGAGAGCCTGACAGCGGGATCTGATCAAGGTCTAAGGATGACACCGAGTGACTTCCAGCTCTGCCAGCTAGGTGAGAGCCTGACAGCGAGATCTGCTCGGGGTCCAAGGCTAACGCTATCGAGTGACTTCCAGGCCTGCCAGATAGATGAGAGCCTGACAGCGGGATCTGCTCGAGGTCTAAGTGCACTTCACCCTTTCATACTAATTACTGCGACAGAACTGACACATTATGAGATTTTATTAAGAATAAGAAACCACTTACATGCCTTAAGAAAAAAAGCGCTTCAAATAGCTGCAAATCCTACCCCGATTGTTACGGTGAAAGAAATTGTACCTAATCACCTAGAGGGGGGGGGGGGGGGTGAATAGGTGACTTGATCTTTATTAACTTTTTAGGCAGATTTCAGATTATATCACAAATTCTTAACTACTTCTACACTGCAGTCAATCAGCAATCACAGCAATCAATCAAGCACACAGTGAACACACAAATTTATAGTGGTTCCCTAAGGTTTGGGTACATCCACTTTCCCCCTTCTCCTATCTAGTAGTGTACTAGATTTGGTCAAACTCCTCCACTATCTCAGATCCTCAGATCTTACACTCAGAATCCCAAAACAAGTTCCTACAGCTCAGGCCCAAGGCCCTACAACTCAGTCTTCTTCAAAGACCTACACTCAGCTTCTTCACAAAGCCTACACTCAGCCACAACAGGCCTACACTCAGCCACAACAGGCCTACACTCAGAGATACAGACCCTACACTCAGCCTTTATAATTACAGGCTTACAACTCAGATCCCTAAGGATCCTACAAGAAATTAGAATACAAAGTTTATACCTACAACTCAGAGAAGAGAGAGAAGAGTTGATAGGTTCTTGATGAGTTCTTGGAGGCACTCTGCTGAGATCAATCTCACTTGGCTTTTCTTCAAAGCTTCTTGAATGTAGAACACAATAGGATTGATCTTCTCTGCAGTTGATCCTTGATCTCTGCAACTTAAGATTCAGAACAAAGTCTGAACCCTTCTTCTCATCCTGGTTCCAACGGCTGTCTTCTTGGATGAAGCTCTCTCTCTCCAACTACTTAGAACTTCATTGAAAGTCTTCAATGAATTGCTTTTCAACAACCAACTTTCTGTTGACAGTATAAGCCTATTTATAGGCCTTCTTCATGGTAACCGGCTGGTCCAGTTCCTAACTGATTTCTGACAACTCTGACAGGTGCAGTAGACCGGCTGGAATGGCATCTATCATGTCATCTAGTCAGTTCTTGAAATAACTGTAACTGTCTGAAAGTGTCGAGACAATCTATCTATAATTGTCGACACTTATAGACCAAGTGTCGACACAAGTTGACTAAGTGTCGACACTAGCCTTCAAGGTGTCGACACAACTCCTTGTGTTGTAGAATTCACTTCTCGACACAGTTTCTTCATCATGTGTCGACACTGATATTCTGTGTCGACACAGCTTCTTGTTCTTCAGCACTTTGTTGAATTCTTGTAAGTGTCGACACAACTCCTTTGTATCGACACATCTTCATGTGTTGAACTTGTTCAGTGTCGACACAGCTTCTTGGTGTCGACACATGCCTTCTGTGTTGATACTTGCTGAGTGTCGACACAGCTCCTTGTGTCGACACATTCTTCTTCTGTTGAGACTTTGGCTGAGTGTCAACACATCTCCTTTGTGTCGACACTTGTACTTAGAATTTTTTGTTGAACTTTGCTGAGTGTCGAAAAAGCATCCTAATGTCGACACTTTCTTCATGTGTTGAGTCTTCTACTGTGTGTCGACACATTCTTCATTGTGTCGACACTTTCTTCATGAGCTGAGTCTTCTGCTGTGTGTCGACACATTCTTCATTATGTCGACACTTATACTTGGACTCTGCTGACTTTTGCTGAGTGTCGACACAGCCTCCAAGTGTCGACACTTTCTGATGTAGACACAGTTCCTCTAGGTGTCGACACTGCTGTTAAGTGTCGACACAGCTTCACTAGACTTTTCTTCATTGAGTGTCGACACAGCTCCTTGTGTCGACACTTTTTATCTAGTGTCGACTCTGCATCCCTAGTGTCGACACAAGTACTCCAAGTGTCGACACTGCTTGCCTGGGTGTCGACACAAGTCTTCTTAAGTGTCGACACTTTGCTCCAGGGTGTCGACACATGGACTTAGAATTTTTTCAGCTTTCCCTGTGAATACTTGACCTGCACAACTAAACTCAAAATACATCAAATACATTTTGATGTATATCATTGAGTAGGGTGAGGCTTATTCAAATCAGGTATATTTAAACCAATGTACCCAACAATCTCCCCTATTTGGAGAAGTCATAACCCTTAGTCAATGATATACACCATACAGAATAAAATCATAGTATGATGTAAAGCAGGATTATATAACAGGGCAAACATAACATGTATTAAACAAACATGCATACACAGATATGATCTCAGAACAATTATGAAATAGATTTATCATACAGCACATTGTTCTAACAACTTTGTCATATTTATTTTACAAAAGTTTACAGAATGTTTAACATCAAAAGATTACATAGTAAACTTAAGATAATGCTATTTTTGCTCAGCCTCCTTGATCACTATGCCCTTCCAGTCTGTATCTTAGCTTACACAGGGGCTTCAGCATCTTCAGTATCAGCAGGCTTTTTCCCTTTCAGCTCATTCTTCTTTAGCTCTTCAGCTTTAATCTTCTGCCTCTCAAAGTAATGATAAGTCTTGGGAAAGTACTTGCTAGGCTCCTGGGCAGTAGGAGGTAGCTTTCCCATCTTTACCTTTCTTCTATATTGCACTATGGCTTCTTGCCTTGTCTCATGCTTTCTCCACTCTAGTTCAGAAAACCATTTGTTTCTATCTTGAATATTATCTTTGGCAGCCTTCCAAGCAGTCAAAAAATATTTCTTGAAGTGGGGCTCCACTGCTCAAAATCGGGCCTTTGTTCAGCTTGCTCTCTGAACCTCTTCTTAGACAGTCTGGCTTCTTGTTATTTCTGCAAAGCTTCTTGCATAGCCTCAGATACTGGCTGAACCACTTTTTTTTATAATGACATTTTATTGTCCCTCAGGTGGGCTATACATTGATTGTATATCAGCTTGTACCATATCAAAATATGGAGGAGGGTAGATTACTTGAGCCACTTCAGGTTGCTCCCCTCCTAGATATGCAGGATTTATCCCAGACTCTGTAACGTTATCATCATCACATAAAGGAGGATAACCAAGAGTAGCTCTGATAGAATTAGAAATCCACTTGGCATGATCAGAGCTGGCTTTGACTAACACCCTCTCCCCCTTTATGACTTCTCTTTTCATGTGATCTCTTAGATCATCCTTTTGAAATCTTATTTGGTTATCCAAATAGTTTACTTCATCTTTAAAGAAAGGTTTCAACCTTTGGAGCTTTTTAGTTATCAACTTCTGAGAGTCTTGAATTGCAGAAGTAACATCAGTTAAACTCTTTTGCAATGCTTTATCAAACTCTGCCTTAGCAGTAGCATTAGAAGTAGTCAGTCCAGAAGCTATGTTTTTCATCTCTGTGACAATTGCATTGTGTGAAGCAGTTAAGTTATCATTCATTCTGATCAGGTTCTCAAGAACATACCCTTGCTTTAGTGCAATGTCATCTACTTGAGCTTTTATTTTCTCTTGATGAGTAGCTAGATAGACTACTGCATTCCCTCCCTTGTGGAAGCAGTCAGTCATCTCCTTCTTATTTAGATTCATCTCAAATCTAATAGACTTAATATCTTGGGCTAGATCAAACTGTAGAGATTTTTGCCCTTCATCCACATACTTTTCAATTGCTTGTCTGTGCTCATCAAGTTTTATCTGCATAGCAACCATGAGAGAACTATAATCTATAGATGGTGCTGGCTGTGATATAGGCTGTGGTACAATAGTTTGCAAGGCCTTTTTGTAATTCTGGCTTCTTCTTTTAAATACTTGGAATTTCCTCTTTTTAGCTCTTGTTGTCTCCTCATCTTCAGATGCTGAGGTGCTTGATATCTCTACCCTCTCCTTAGGTAGCTCCTCAACTTCCTTTGTCTTCTCAGGCTCTGTCCTTGCAGGTTCTTCAACAATTACTACTTGCTCCCCTCAATATGAGCATTCTCCCCCTCAGCAGCAACACTTTCCTTCTCAAAGTCTGTTTGATCCAAGTTAAGGAAGAGATCTTCCATAGTAAATTCTTGTTGAGGAAGAGATGGAGATTCTCTTATCTCATCAGTTACTTGATGGGGTTTCACTTGATCTGTAACAGATGTGTCCTCCATGACAACATCTGGGAGTTGACTAGCAATCTGAGGTTGCTGATTAACATCAGATAAGTTATCAATTATAACTTCACTCTCAATAAGGAAATCTAATTGATTGATTTCTGAGATTACCTCAAGGATAGTGTGGGTTGCTTGCTCACTCTCTAGTGGAGTTGGCTCTTCCACTACTAGTGGCTACCCCTGGATAGTATCCTGGTGAATGGGACTAGCTTAAGGTAGCTCCCCCTGCCTCTCTGCAACTTCTTGTTGAGCTGGAGACTTCACAACATCTCCAGTGTCTTCTTCATCAAGAGTGAAGACAACTTGTTCTTCTGAACTGCTGGAAGGTTCTTGAGCCACTGGGGCTATCTTCTTCTTCTTCTTTTGTGGAGTTATTTTCTCAGGAGTAGGCAATTCTTTGGTCAAGACCCTATCCCATCTTGAGAAGAGTCTCATGTCCATTTTCCTCATATGATTGATTTTAGATCCAGCAGCCTGACTCATAACCTCTGGTATACTACCAGCAAGGTACAGACTTAGTATCCTACCCAAATCGGGTTTCTTCAGGCTCTCCTTAATCTTCTCAAATAATACTGCAGACCAATCAGTAGTTAGTTGAAAGATAATCCTTGTCATGATGTTGAACATATAAGCTGAAATCCTGTCATGTCCTCCAGACTTGCACAGGATAACTTTGCCAACAATTTCTGAGAGAAATTTCCCCGGGCTGTTCATGCCTTTCCTATTGAATACAGATCCAATTTTCAGCTTGGAATCTAGACCACACCAAGTTAATGCTTCTCTGGTCTTAGAAGCAGTAACTTCATCTTCTTCCTTTGTCCTTAGGAGGTTTAATACCTTTCTCAAACTTTTTGGTGAGACATTCACCTTTGCTCCATGAACACTTGACTTGATCTTGAATCCAGAGTCGTCTAGGGTTGCTCCATTTAGAAACTCTAATACTTCTTTCTTGCAGATCTTAGTCGGCTCTGAAACAAGAAAGTCTAACCCTGAGTTTGCGACTAGGGTTACTACATCCTTGATTTCCGATTCTACATTGTCGAATGCATGCCGCACTAGTTCATAGCCTTCGTTCACGTTCTCCTCGAGCTTTGGCGCCATTAGGGCTTGAAGAATTTGAATGGAGAGAAGAGAGGTGTCGACACACAAGTTTGGTCTCGAAACTTTTGTGAGTGTGTCGACAGACAATGGCGAAATCTTATTTATACCTTTCTAGGATTGAAGATGAAAGGGCTGGTTAACTAACTTAAATTGTGTCGACACTGATGAAAAGTGTCGACACTGACTTATAATGTCTCGACACCTATGTGTCGACACAAGTTTAGTCAACAGAATATATGTGTCGACACTTGTTTATGTGTCGACACCGCTTAGCTCGACACATAGTCGAGATATTACTACACTAATTCTGCATAAAGCCTAAGTGTCGACACCACCTTTGATGTGTCGACACCACCTTTGATGTGTCGACACCTACTTATTATGTGTCGACACTAATTTTCTGAAGTGTCGACACCAACTTCCTAGATGTGTCGACACCTTTTCACTGAAGTGTCGACACCAATTTTCTGTCTCGACACAGACAACTCTGTGTGTCGACACTATTTTACTTAGCCATTTCTATAAACTTATTCTAAGTTTATCATACCTAGTTCAATTTTAAACTTATTGAACTTTGTTTCTTCTAAGGGCTTAGTATACATATCAGCTAGTTGATTATCTGTTTTAACATATTCCAGTAAAATATCTTCTTTTTCTACATGTTCCCTAAGAAAATGATATTTTATTTCAATATGTTTAGTTCTACTATGGGAAACAGGATTGTTTGCAATTTATATAGCACTAGTAGAATCACAAAACAGTGGTGTTCTACTTACCTGAATTCCATAATCCTTAAGCTGATGTTGTATCCATAGAAGTTGAGCACAACAACTTCCTGCAGCCACATATTCTGATTCTGCAGTGGAGATAGCCACACTTGTTTGCTTCTTGCTACTCCATGAAATTAGTCTTCCACCTAGGAATTGACAGGTTCCAGTTGTACTTTTTCTGTCTTCTTTGCAGCCTGCAAAATCTGTATCTGAATAACCTGTTAGATCAAAGTCTCCATTCCTATGGTACCAAAGGCCTAGATAAGGAGTGCCCTTTAAATATCTCAATATCCTTTTGACTGCTATCAAATGAGACTCTTTAGGGCATGCTTGGTATCTAGTACAAACACATGTAGCATACATGATATCTGGTCTACTTGCAGTCAAATAGAGTAGGGAGCCAACTATCCCTCTATACAAAGTCTCATCTACAGGCTTCCCTGCATCATCTTTGCTAAGAGACATACTTGACCCCATAAGAGTCTTCATGGTACTGTATGAATCCATACCATACTTCCTTATGAGTTCTATGGTGAACTTAGACTGGCAAATGGATAATCCATTCTCAGTGTGTCTAACTTGGAGACCCAAGAAGAACTTAAGTTCCCTCATACTGCTCATCTCAAATTGTCCTTGCATTAGTTTTGCAAACTTTTTGCAAAGACTACTTTCAGTATACCCAAATATGATGTCATCTACATATATTTGGACTAGTATTATCTTACCTCTGGATTCCCAAAGGAATAGAGTCTTGTCTATTTTCCCCTTGTGAACTTATTCTCAATGAGGAAACTAGACAGGGTTTCATACCAAGCCCTAGGGGCTTGTTTTAACCCATACAAATCTTTCCTAAGTCTATAGACATAATTAGGTTGAGTTGAATCAACAAAACCTGATGGCTGTTCCACATAGACCTCTTCCTTTAGATTACCATTCAAAAATGCTGACTTAACATCCATTTGGTAAACTTTAAATCCTTGATAGGTTGCATATGCCAGGAACATCCTTATGGCTTCCAGTCTGGCTACTGGAGCAAAGGTTTGATCAAAGTCAATACCTTCTTCCTGTCTATATCCTTTAGCAACCAATATTGCTTTGTTCTTAATAATTACTCCATGTTCATCCATCTTGTTCCTAAAGGTCCACTTGGTCCCAATTATATTGTGGTCTTTTGGTTTAGTAACAAGCTCCCAGACTTTGCACCTCTTGAACTGATTCAGCTCTTCTTGCATTGCCTCAATCCAATGAGGGTCTAGGATGGCTTCTTCAAACTTCTTTAGCTCTACTTGGGATAGAAAACTGGAGTAGAGTGCTGCACTCAGGTTTCTGCTCCTTGTTTGTACCCCTTGTCTTAGATCACCAATGATTTGATCTGCTGGATGATCTCTTAGATGCCTATTAGCTGGAGGCATCCTGGCTTCAGGTTGAACTTCTTCAGTTCCATCAACTTGCTGCACTCCTTGAACTTCTTCTGCATTAGGTACATGTAGTACTCCCCCTGGACAACAGCCACTATCTTCTACTTGCTGTCTTGCAGTAGGTTCTTCTTTAATAGTGAGCTTGTCCATCTTCTTAGTTATACCTGTGGAGCTGCAAATGCTACTAGACAACTCATTATTAATAAGTCTAGTTTCATCAAATACTACATGTACAGACTCTTCTATAACTTGAGTAGACAAGTTGTAGACTCTATAAGCCTTACTATTGTTGTTGTACCCAACAAAGATCCCCTCTTGGGACTTGGCAGCAAACTTAGTCAAGTAAGACTTTCCATTGTTAAGTATAAAGCTCTTACAACCAAAGATCTTAAAATAGGATAGGTTTGGTTTTGTGTCTTTCACAATCTCATAGGGGGTCTTGTTGTGGCTTTTAGTAATGGTAGCCCTATTAATTACATGGCATGCAGTATTAACTGCCTCAGCCCAGAAATATTCTGGTAGAGATGTGTCATTTAATAGGGTTCTACCAGCCTCAATCAAGGTTCTATTTTTCCTCTCAGTAATGACATTTTGCTGAGGTGTTCTTGGTGAAGAAAACTCCTGAAATATCCCAAATTCTTCACATAGTTTTGCCATACTATCAGACTGAAATTCAGTACCATGGTCACTTCTTATTTTGACCACTGTATTGTCTAGTTCATTCTGAATTTGTTTGACAAAGCTATAGAAGATACTAGGTGTTTCAGATTTCTGTCTAAGGAAGAACACTCAGGAAAACCTTGAGTAGTCATCTACAACTACAAAGGTATAGACCTTCCTACCTAGGCTGTGAACTGGCATAGGACCAAAGAGATCCATATGCAAGAGGTATAAACACCTCACAGCATCTTTGTTTTCAATGCTACTAAAGGTGGATCTTGTCTGCTTGCCCTTTTGACAAGCTGAGCATATTCCATCATTAATACACTTAACTTGAGGACCATTCCTCACTAACTCTTTGCTAAAGAGTTGGCTAATTGTCTTATAATTTAGATGGGCTAGCCTCTTGTGCCATTTGACACAATGAGAGACTGTCTCATCAGCTACAAGACACACTGGAGAACCATTGTTCTCACACATAATGTCTAGGCAATAGAAATTTATTTTTCTATAACCAGTCAAAATGATCTCTTGATCATTTGATCTCCTGATATGACAACCATTTTTGACAAATGAGATGTCATATCCTAAATCACTCAATTGACTTATACTAATAAGGTTATGTTTCAATCCTTCAAAATAAGCCACTTGAGTAATAGTAATATGGGAGCTAGAAATGTTACCAAAACTCTTGATGATTCCTTTTTCAGAACCACCAAAGGTGACTTTTGGACCATCCTTGATGGGTGTGTAGTCCTTTAGCAATCCCCTAGTTCCAGTCATATGTCTGGAACAACCACTGTCCAAGTACCATATTAGGGCATGGCCACTTGGACTTACCTGCAAAACAGATTAGTTGACCTTACAACCCAAAGAATTCTTGGTTCCTTGGTGCTGGTTAGTTTGCCTCTTAACAAAGCTACCTGCAGGTTTTCCAACAGGCAGTTTGCTACTCAACTTGGCACTAGAATTGTGCGAACAGTCTATGACATAATGGCCTACCTTGCCACAGCACCAGCACTCAAACCTATTGTACCTTTGCTTAGGTACATTCCTAGCTATTTTATTTACAGCTGGCTTGTTGAGGGCTGAGGCTTTGCCCTTGGACTTAGACTGAATAGTCCTAGCAGGTTTAGTAAACCCCAGTCCAGCTTTACCTTTTTGATGAACAAATTCATCAATTAAGGGTAAAACTGACTTTGGTTTAGAAAACCTAGCAACTAAATCTCTCTCCTTCTGAAGACTAATCTCCAGACTTTTGATTTGATCATTCTTAAAAGTTATAGTCCCCATCTGAATCACAGTTATGTGCTTCAGTCTGGCTATTTCATTTAGCTTTTGATTAATCATCTTCTCAAAATCAGTTGCAGCAACTTTGAGACTAGCAATTTCCTTTGCCTGACTCTTAGCTAGGGACTTGCTCTTCTTAAAAGCTTGCAACAAGACTTTATATTCATCTATCAATTGATGAATATCTCCTTCAGACTCAGATGCACTCTCATCACTTAATGATGATGAATCTGATTCTGAACTAGCATAAGAAATTGAACTTAAAGAACAATTTTGTACCTTACTAGGTAAAGGCTGCTCCTGGATTTTGTCACCTTCTGTTAATGCCATCAGTCCTTGGCACTGACTGTCCTCTTGCTCATATATGGAGTTCATTATCTGGATGAACTCCTCTTCCTCTTCCTCAGCAAACAGTCCTATGTATGCTTCATCATCTGACTCAGTTTCTGATGAAGATATGTCTGACAGGCTCTTATCCTTTTTGGCAACAAAAGACCTTTCCTTCTTGCCCTTGACTTGAGTCTTTTTCTTATCATTAGACTCTTTCCTTTTCTCAGGACAGTCAGCAATAACATGTCCTTGTTTGTTACAGCAATAGCAAACAATTTTGATAAAGTTGCTTTGCTTGACTTAGTCTTTTTCCTGTCTTTCTTTGATGACTTTTTGTTCTGATAATAATCTTCTTTACCTTGTGAAGTAGATGGCTTTGTCCTCCACTATTTCTTCTTTAAGAACTTCTGAAAGTGTCTTGTGAAAGCTGCAAAGTCCTCATCACTTTCACTGCTCTCAGAATTTCTGCTTTCTGAATTATCTGACTCAGTCTCAGCAACCTTTGGTGGTGGAGATGAAGACTTACTTCTGTATTTTCTGGTGGCTTCTGTCTTGCATGCCACAGTCCTTTCCTTTTGTTCACTTCTTGTAGACTTCTCCTCTTCTTTTTTCACCATCAACTGCATCTCATAGGATAGCAGTTTTCCAAATAGTGTTGGTGGAGGAATTTCTGCTAACTTTGTCATTTCCCTTATGGCACAGATCTTGGTGTCCCGATCTTTTGTAAGGTACCTTAAGAACTTATCATTAAGCTCATAATTACTGAACTCTCTTCCATAGGACATTAGCTCATTCACAATTCTATAGAACTTCTTATAGCATTCTGTGATGCTATCAGACCTACCTTGCCTAAAACTTTCATATTCTTGGTTTAACAAAGATTTTATATCCTGTCTCACTTCTTCTGAACCCTCCATGTACACTATAAGAGTATCCCACAGCTCCTTAGATGTCTTACAGTATATCAAATTCTGAAAGGTAGCATCATCTATATCACTCACAATGATATTCTGAGCCCTCTTGTCCATTGTGGCTAGAATTATCTCATCGTTTGTCATTTCAGAGAAGTCTTTAGGTGTTCTCTGATTTGCATCCAGGACTGAAACCTTCATAGGCACATATGGCCCTTCTTTAACTGTGATATATATATTCTAGGGTCTGAGGCTTCCATAAACAGTCTTACCCTTTCCTTCCAGATGCCAAAAATTTCTTTTCTGCAAATGGGCAACTTCATGGATCCAAGTTCCTTATGATTCTCAGTTGAGCCCATGGTTCTTGATTTTCTTGATTCTGTACTCTACTTAGTTTGAATCTGCCAACAGGATCTACTCAGACAGTTATGTCTCTTTTTGAGTAACCTGGCTCTGATACCACTTGAAAGAAATTGTACCTAATCACCTAGAGGGGCGGTGAATAGGTGACTTGATCTTTATTAACTTTTTAGGCAGATTTCAGATTATATCACAGATTCTTAACTACTTCTACACTGCAGTCAATCAACAATTACAGCAATCAATCAAGCACACAGTGAACACACAAATTTATAGTGGTTCCCCAAGGTTTGGGTACATCCACTTTCCCCCTTCGCCTATCTAGTAGTGTACTAGATTCGGCCAAACTCCTCCACTATCTCAGATCCTCAGATCTTACACTCAGAACCCCAAAACAGGTTCCTACAGCTCAGGCCCAAGGCCCTACAACTCAGTCTTCTTCAAAGACTTACACTCAGCTTCTTCACAAAGCCTACACTCAGCCACAATAGGCCTACACTCAGCCATAATAAGCCTACACTCAGAGATACAGATCTCCTACACTCAGGCACACATGCCCTACACTCAGCCTTTATAATTACAGGCTTACAACTCAGATCCCTAAGGATCCTACAAGAAATTAGAATACAAAGTTTATACCTACAACTCAGAGAAGAGAGAGAAGAGTTGATAGGTTCTTGATGAGTTCTTGGAGGCACTCTGCTGAGATCAATCTCACTTGGCTTTTCTTCAAAGCTTCTTGAATGTAGAACACAATAGGATTGATCTTCTCTGCGGCTGATCCTTGATCTCTGCAACTTAAGATTCAGAACAAAGTCTGAACCCTTCTTCTCAGCCTGGTTCCAACGGCTATCTTCTTGGATGGAGCTCTCTCTCTCCAACTACTTAGAACTTCACTTGAAAGTCTTCAATGAATTGCTTTTCAACAACTAACTTTCTGTTGATAGTATAAGCCTATTTATAGGCCTTCTTCATGGTAACCGGCTGGTCCGGTTCCTAACTGATTTCTGACAACTCTGAAAGGTGCAGTAGACCGGCTGGAATGGCAGCTGTCATGTCATCCAGTCAGTTCTTGAAATAACTGTAACTGTCTGAAAGTGTCGAGACAATCTGTCTATAAGTGTCGACACTTATAGACCAAGTGTCGACACAAGTTGACTAAGTGTCGACACTAGCCTTCAAGGTGTTGACACAACTCCTTGTGTTGTAGAATTCACTTCTCGACACAGTTTCTTCATCATGTGTCGACACAGTTTCTTGTTCTTCAACACTTTGTTGAATTCTTGTAAGTGTCGACACAACTCCTTTATGTCGACACATCTTCATGTGTTGAACTTGTTCAGTGTCGACACAGCTTCTTGGTGTCGACACATGCCTTCTGTGTTGATACTTGCTGAGTGTCGACACAGCTCCTTGTGTCGACACATTCTTCTTCTGTTGAGACTTTGGCTGAGTGTCGACACATCTCCTTTGTGTCGACACTTGTACTTAGAATTTTTTGTTGAACTTTGCTGAGTGTCGACACAGCATCCTAGTGTCGACACTTTCTTCATGTGTTGAGTCTTCTGTTGTGTGTCGACTCATTCTTCATTGTGTCGACACTTTCTTCATGAGCTGAGTCTTCTGCTGTGTGTCGACACATTCTTCATTGTGTCGACACTTATACTTGGACTCTGCTGACTTTTGCTGAGTGTCGACACAGCCTCCAAGTGTCGACACTTTCTGATGTAGACACAGTTCCTCTAGGTGTCGACACTGTTGTTAAGTGTCGACACAGCTTCACTGGACTTTTCTTCATTGAGTGTCGACACAGCTCCTTGTGTCGACACTTTCTGTCTGGTGTCGACTCTGCATCCCTGGTGTCGACACAAGTACTCCAAGTGTCGACACTGCTTGCCTGGGTGTCGACACAAGTCTTCTTAAGTGTCGACACTTTGCTCCAGGGTGTCGACACATGGACTTAGAATCTTTTCAGCTTTTCCTTTGAATACTTGACCTGCACAACTAAACTCAAAATACATCAAATACATTTTGATGTATATCATTGAGTAGGGTGAGACTTCTTCAAATCAAGTACATTTAAACCAATGTACCCAACATACGGGATTCCAACGACATCTATAGGATGGGCCGACTCCATGTATGAAGACCTTACACACAAAGTATCAGCGCACGGCCCATGTCGTCACATGGTTCCACTTCTATAGCCATGGCGTTCGCTTGAGTTCTTCTGTACTGGTCACTCTCCACGCTCACCGCACCAAAATGTTGAAACCAAAATCTTGGTCACCTGTGGAGTTCAGCCTCGGGGAAGGGGTGACCGCGCACCTACTACCCTCAAGCGAACGATCTAGACACAAGACTAGGAACATAAGGAACAGACCCAAGGTCTCAGTGTGGAGGTCTCGCCGCATACCCGAAAGACTAGCAAACTCTTCCCCTCCCAAGGCAAAGGCTGAGCTAAGGCACCTTCGGAGGGCTCTCTTGCCCGACCGGAACCTCTAAGGATAATCTCAAGACCAACTCTCTCCTGACTAGAGGTGCCTCCTCGGGTCTATACAAAATGCTCCTCACCCGCCCTACTAATGGCGCAATCTCGTCGAGCAATTCTACGACACGCTGCCCAAGTTGGGTCACTAATAGCGTAACTCCGTTATTCTAAAAGGATGAGAACAGGCCATCAGGGGCTTCCCGACAACTATACCTCGGGGCCCCCACGGGGCGAGCGGTTCACGAGCACACCACTCGCCCAAGACAGAAGAAGTAAACTACACATACACAGAGCATCACAGATATTATAAATAATTACAGGAATATGAATTCCATACTTCGGCACGCAAGCCGGCAATATAAACAAAAATAGGCCTTCGAGGGCCGACACAAGCTTGGGCTTAAGATCGCTACTCCCCGCATGGTACTGCAACACTTGTACGCCAACGTCCTGCCAAACGGTGACAAAATAAATATCGGCCCCGCCTCTCCCTCGAGGCGGTGATGCTTATCTCCTAAGAACAAATAATAAAAAAACTTCCACGGAGTTTTCCCCGGGAACCCCAGAACATCACCAATCCGGCTCACATGTCCGGGTGGGCTTCACACAGCATGCCTAAATCCGTACTCATGCTTCCGGATACTAACTGCAATTAATAGCGAGGATGTGAACATCAACTCATCAGAGAGAACCCTTCCTCCACCCGTCGGTGGAGAGGAGCTTTCATGCAAATATGGAAAATGAGGGCTTCACCTGCCCAAGTATAAATTTCGTTACCCTTGACGCGTATGTTGACGAAGCCGCAGTCGTGTATCGACTGTACACGCACGGATCCAGACGTCGCAGTATGAACTCTGATCCTTTTTCTTGTTGTGGATCTTGATAGAAATAACCCTCTTCATAAGAGGCTTGGGCAACACTTGCTGGAGGCGGCCTAGACAGGAAAATAGGAGAGGTTGGGCTGCACACCTCCTTGCGGCGGCCTGGACTGAGAGATGTGGAGGGGGCTCGGGCAACCCTCCTTGTGGCGGCCTGGACTGAGAGAGGTGGAGGGGGCTGGGCTTGCTCTTCCTAGCCGGCGACGAGAGATGGATCGAGAGAGATGAGCTCGAGGCGGCCCTTGCTTGGCCGGCGACGGGAGAGAGGGATCGGGAGAGATGAGCTCGTGGTGGCCCTTGCTTGGCCGGCGACGGGAGAGAGGGATCGGGAGAGATGAGCTCGTGGCGGCCCTTGCTTGGCCGGCGACGGGAGAGAGGGATCGGGAGAGATGAGCTCGTGGCGGCCCTTGCTTGGCCGGCGACGGGAGAGAGGGATCGAGAGAGATGAGCTCGGGAAAACGGGGGCGAGAGATGCGGTTGCACTTGCCTTTATTCCCCAGAAAACCCGCTGCCCCCTATTTCTTCTTTTTATCTCCTGCCGTCCACCCCTGCTATCCCTTCCCCCTTTCTCCCTTTTTTATTCTTTATCTTTTTTCCTTTTCCCTTTGTTCTGCTCCCTCGCTGTACCCCCTCCTCCCCCTTTCTATTATTTCACTTTTTTTATTTCTTTTGCTTTTCTTTTCTCCTGTACTCCCCCCCCCCCAAGCCCATCCCCCTCCTGCCACTCTTCTTTATTGCTCTCTTTATTTTTTCCCCATGTGCCCCTATGTATATATATATATATATATATATATATATATATATATATATATATATATATATATATATATATATATATATATATATATATATATATATATATATATATATATATATATATATAGATATAATATAATATTAATATATTATAATATTAATCGAACCTTGTAAAAAGCCTACACGCACAAAACCTCCGCACGTGTGCACAAGTGCTCGCATGCTCGAATGGGACTGCAACAAAACGCCGCTCATAGCATGCCCCGAGCCCGCCACTTGGGGAGGATTCCACTCGGCCGAGTACGGGGTTGTACAAAGCTGGACCTTCTGTTATATGTCATACGACGGATGGGGGTGTTACAATTTGGTATCAGACTTCTGGTTTCGGTCAACTTAAATGAATTCGTGGACGAATTCTTTTAAGAGGTGGTGAGCATATGTGTGCTTCATCGTTATAACATCAAAAAGAACCCATAAATATCCACTTAGGAATGAAAAATACACTTGTTTTGAGGAATCTGAGTGTTCCAATGATTGCTTTTCGTAATCTGTTTGTCGCCTAATCAAGGATCTTTGCTATTATAGGCGGCTAGGAGCGGTGATGGGCAGTCGGAACGCCCGCAATCAGTGGAAAGAAGTGCACCGAGGGACATGCCTACAACACCTCCTTCAACGGAAACCATCAGATTGGTTGCTGAAGCAGTCTTTGCTATGATAAATGCCCAACCTACAGGGCAAATGCACCATGCACCACTTGTAAATGAGCAAGAACCGATTAGGGCGGTACAACCGGGAGTGGTAGAGCGCGCGGTAGTTGATCAGGTAGTACTAAGGAGAGCTACGGAGAGGCTGCTCAAGCATGTAATGGGCTTTAATCCTCCAGTGTTCGACGGGGTTGGAATGCCAACTCAAGCTGAGGATTGGCTCTCTACAATTAAGAGGGTCTTGATGGCCACAGAAACTGTTGAGTGGCAGAAGACCACCATAGCGACCTTCCTTTTGGCTGGTGAGGCGAGGCTGTGGTGGGACGAGTTGGAGGTTCATCTCTTAGTGGGAAGACAACTAGCGGATGTGCCTATGGAGGAATTCTCAAGGTTGTTCTTGGCCAGATATCTACCATCTGCTCAGAAGCTTGAGATGGATAATCAGTACTTTGGTTTGAATCAGGGAGACAGAAGCGTGGATGAGTATCTCCACGAGTTTACGCGGTTGGATCGTTATGTTGGTGCTATGTTTACTGAAGAGGAGCGGAAGACCAACCGATTTTATGAGGGTCTACGTGGCGACCTACATTTACTCCTTGCTGGGCCTAAGACGCAGTGCTTCCTAGCCTTTGTCAATTCGGCCCGGTCATTGGAAAAGGTCGCGAAGAAAGTGCAAGAGAAGAAGGACCCAAGGGAAAAGAAGTCCGAGTTCAAAGTGCCAAACTCAAAGTCGGGTTTCCGCAGATGGAACAAGAAGCTGAAGACTTCGAACTCAGCCCCTTCGTCTGGTGCGACAGGGGCAACCACAAGTCGAGTCCCAGGAGCGTGCTATAACTGCGGAAAGATGCGGCATTTTGCTCGTGAGTGTTGGAGCTGGCGTGCAAAGTCCGAGAGGAAGCCTGGAGCAACCTACGAAGAGAAAGGGAAGGCGGTGGAGTCAACCGCATCCCACCATGCTCCAGCCCAGCCTAGAGTTTATAACCTTGGTCTGCAATAGGCCAAAAAACAAGCTGACGTGGTGACAAGCTTCACGTTGATTTTTGATTGTCTGGTGAGAGCCCTGTTTGGTACGGGAGCTTCACATTCCTTCTTGTCCGAACGATTCGTATCGCGCATCAGAGTTCCTTCCTCGATGGCTAAAGATAAGTTGGTTGTGTTGTTGCCCAATGGGTGCTCAATGCACGCGAATAGAGTCTGTGTGGTTAAGATTCAGATTAGGGATCAGGAGTTTGACTTGCAAGCGTCGGTACTGCCGTTTGTGGAGTTCTACGTAATCTTTGGTATGGACTGGCTCTCGGAGCAGCGAGCATGCATTGATTACAACCAAAAGGAGGTTAAGATGGGACTGAACACTGATCGGGAGACTACGTTTACTGGCATGAAGGGGGCGGGTAAAATTTTGATGTCGGCCCTTCAGGTGATTAAGGCAGTTCGGTCTGGGGCAGAGCTGTTTTTCACATTAGTGCAGGATTCAATGCCTAAGCCGAGTCTGGGCAGTATTCCAGTTGTGGCCGAGTATCCTGATGTGTTCCCAGATGATCTCCCAGGTGCCCCTCCTCAGCGCGATATTGATTTTACCTTTGGGCTGTTGCCGAGTGCCAAACCGGTGTCACGCTCTCCATATCGGATAGCGCCAAGAGAGATGACAGAGCTGAAGGTGCAACTGCACGATTTGTTGGAGCAAGGGTATGTTCTTCCAAGTTCGTCGGCTTGGAGCGCGCCGGTCCTTTTCGTTAAGAAGAAGGATGGGAGCTTGCGACTCTGTATTGACTATCGGGAGTTGAACAAGCTTACGAAAAAGAATAAGTATCTGATCTCAAGGATTGACGATATATTTGATCAGTTGGTTGGGTCTACAGTATATTCGAAGTTAGATCTGAAATCTGGTTACTACTAATTGATAATAAGGAAAAGCGACATCCCAAAGATAGCATTCAGCATGCGGTTTGGGCATTACGAGTTCACGGTCATGCCATTTGGGTTGACCAGAGCGCCATCCGTGTTTATGGATCTGATGAAAAGGACGTTCAGAGAGTAACTGGATCGTTTCATATGATAGTATTTATCGACGATATCTTGGTGTACTCGCAGTGTGAGGAGGATCACTACAAGCATCAGCATATGGTGTTGGAGACGTTGAGAAAGAATCAGTTGTATGCTAAGTTCTCCAAGTGTGAGTTCTGGTTATCCTCGGTAGCGTTACTTGGTCATGTTGTTAATGGATAAGGGATAGCGGTGGATCCGGCGAAGATAGTGGCGATACGGGAGTGGCCTGTATTGTCTACAGTGGCGGAAGTCCGGAGCTTTCTGGGGCTTGCCGGCTACTACAGGAGCTTCGCAGCGAACTTCTCGCGGACAGCGCTACCACTCACAACATTGACAAGGAAGGATCAAAAGTCTGTGTGGTCGCTGGAGTGCGAGCAGGCTTTTGAAGAGTTGAAGAGGCGGTTGACCACGACGCATATTTTATGTTCGCCAAGTGGGACTGAAGGGTTTGAAATCTATAGTGATGCTTCGGGCAGTGGTTTGGGCTGTGTTCTGCTACAGCATGGGAGCGTGATAGCCTATGGTTCGCGACAATTGAAGGTTCATGAGCGGAATTATCCGGTCCATGACTTAGAGTTAGCGGCCGTGATATTTGCTCTAAAGCTGTGGAGGCACTATCTGTACGGAGTGAAGGCCGATATCTACACCGATCATTAGAGCCTGAAGTACCTGTTAGATTAGAAGGACCTGAACATGAGGCAGTGGAGGTGGATGGAGTTCCTGGGTCACTACACCTTCGAGATACATTATGTGCCTGGGAAAGGAAATGTAGTGGCGGATGCGTTGAGTCGCAGGGTTCCTGCGCGAGCCAGCAGGTTGTCGGTACATGTTAAGAGTTTGGTCCGTGAATTGGAGGCATTGGAGATAACTTGCGTCGACAAGCAGTCTAGTGCCGAGGCGAAACTTTATTGGGCAGAGGTGTAGTATGACCTAGCTGATAGAGTTCGGCGGGCTTTGGTTCAGGATAGCAGCATGAAGCAGATCTTAGATGAATCTTTGGATGGGTCAAATTCCCAATTTGTTGTTGAGGATGGACTGCTAAGGAGGGACGGTCGCCTATGCGTCCCTAGTGTGGATAATCTTTGGGAGGAGTTGATGTACTAGGCTCATCATACAAAGTACTCAATCCACCCGGGGAGCACGAAGATGTATAAAGACATGAAGAAGTTATTCTGGTGGCCAGGATTAAAGAAGGATGTAACACTTTATGTGGCCAAGTGCCAAACTTGTGCCTTGGTGAAGGCGGAGTGCTAGAAGCCCGGAGGTTTCTTAAAGTCCCTTCCTATCCCGGAGTGGAAATTCGACGACATTTCTATGGATTTTGTGCATGGTTTGTCAAAGTCGCAGAGGGGAAACGACGCTATCTGGGTGGTCGTGGATAGATTGACAAAGGTGTCGCATTTCATCCCAAACAGGAAGGAATATCCGGTGGAAAAGTTAGCCAAACTCTATGTAGATAATATTGTACGATTGCATGGTGTGCCCCGCAGTATTGTTAGTGACCGAGATGGATGCTTCACGTCTAATGACTGGAGGCTGGTGCATAGTTTGTTGGGAACTAAGTTGAGTTTCAGCACAGCCTTTCATCCGCAGACGGATGGTCAGAACGAGAGGGTCAACCGGACGATGGAGGACATGCTTCATATGTGCATCTTGGATTTCGGAAAGCAGTGGGAAGATCATCTGTACATGGTGGAGTTTGCATATAACAACAGTTATCAGGCGAGTATTGGAATGATGCCTTTCGAGGCCTTGTATGGGAGAAGGTGTCGCACGCCGTTGTCTTGGTTGGAGATAGGAGAGACGAAGTTATACAAACATCAAGCGGTGGAAGGCGCTACTTCAATGATACGTACAGCTCAGGAAAGTTTGAAGATCGCTCAGGACAGCCAGACAAAATACTATAACACCAAACATAGGAACGTGGAGTTCGGTGTTGGCGACTGAGTGTATTTGAAAATCAAGCCATTCAAGGGTGTCTCGCGGGTTCAACGCTTGAAGAAGCTAAGTCTGAGATACCATGGACCGTTTGAAATCCTAGAGCGTGTTGGCGAAGCAGCGTATCGATTAAAGCTGTCAGTGGAGTTGAGTGGGCTACATGATGTGTTCCACGTATCGGTGTTGCGGAAGGCGGTGCAAGAGCCTTCGCAGGTCCTTGCGGTCGATCAAGTGTCGGTTGAATACGGGTTGACGACAAAGGTCAAGCCAGTGCGCATTGAAGACTTTGAGATTAAACGACTCCGCAACAAAGAAATCTGAATGGTTAAAGTCCGTTGGGATAACTGCGGACGTGAGGAGCTTTCTTGCGAGCGAGAGCAGACTATGATGGAAGAATACCCCGAGTTATTCCCCTCAGGTAACATTTAAATTTTCGTGTACCTTTACATAATTTCGGGACAAAATTCTTTAAGTGGGGAAATTTGTAATGCCCCAAAAATCGTAGTCGAGCTGGTCGTGTCCAAGAGAATTTTTGGTGTCTGTATAGGGGTACACGGCCTAGGACACGGGCGTGTCCAAAGTCGTGTGGTTCTCTGTGTTGGCCGGCTGTGTCCAGAGAAGGACACGACAGGAAACACGGCAGCGTGACATGGGCGTGTCAACTGACATGGGCGTAAGCATACCCATGTCACCACCCGTGTTCCCAAGAGTCGTGTCGGTTGGCGTGGCAGTTACTGGTAACACGCCCCAAGGACACGGGCGTGTCGGAAACCGACACGGGCGTGTCAGGTGGAGACACGGGCGGGTCTCGACCCATATCCTTTTCTGTGCTCGACGATCGTATCTGGATCGAGGCACACGGCCTGGGACACGACCGTGTGCGAGGCCATGTTTGGCCCAGGTTTGAGGATTTTTGAGCGGATCTGAGCCGTTCGTTTTTTTTAATTAAGATCTTACGGCCCAGATGTGTTCCTGCTCTGTTAAGGTCAGGAATGGAGGTTGTATTCCTCATTTGCTCTTTAACTTTCTCTTTCTAAGAGGTTTGAGAGAGGAGAGAGCAAGGAGGAAGAAAGGGGAGGTTTCCGGCCGCCGGCGGAGCATCAGAGCACCGAATCGAGAACCGAGAGCGGATCCACGGAGGAAATTCCATTTTGAAGCCTTCTATCTGTATTGTTTTTCCATGGCGCAAAAGCGTACTACAAGGGTAACGATTCTCTACTTGAGCATGTGAAGCTCTCCTTCTTTTGCATAAGGAAACCCTCTCCCGTGAGTGTGCGGTGAGTGTGCGGTGTTCCTTGGGGTTGACGAGAATAGTCCCCCCTTGTGTTGCATATAGAGTCTGGAATCGAAGTACAAACATAGGCATTGTGTATGAAGCCAACCCGGACGTGTTGGTCTGGATCGGTGATGTTGCATTTTGTATGGTTTGCCGGAGAAGACTCCGTGCTTTGTGTTTTCGGGTTTCTACGTGGTAGATTGCAACATGGATCCTTGGGGATTAACTCCAAGGTGCACCCGGAAAACTGAGCGCAAACTTAATTCTGCTAACTTGGCGGCCTGGGAGCCGGCCTTGAACATAACTGGGTTATGTGGTTTGGAATGATTTGGGATCCGAGAGAAGCTTGGCCCGCGCGTACGTCTTAATGTGACTAGGCGGAGTGAGCAACAGACAAGTGGAATCGGACCCGGGCTATGTGGTTCGGTGCGAGAGACCCAAAAGAAGGACTGGCCGTTGGCATAGTCGGGAGCCTTAGACGGTGGTCAGAAAGGCTAAAATGCTCATGTTTTTGCCATCCTGGGGATGGTGGTGAAGCCACTGAATTGACAGGATTCACCGATAATGTGCCTTGAGTGCACGGGGTGTTTGGCCGTACGAGTCTACACCTGTGGCGAAGTATGTTTGTACTTTATTGTTTAGCTGGGCTAATGAAATGCAGGGAAGGAGCACCATCGTCCCGAGTAAGGGGCGGAGTCATTATAATTTGGTCGGCTTTGGCTGACCGTTACTTTGTTTGTTACCGTGCGGTGGAATGTTGCTTTGCAGGTGCTGCGGAGCCGAGTACCAAATAGCGGGCTGAAGCCCATGTTGCTGAGCTGGCCCTCGAAGGCCAAAGCGAATAGTTGTATTTTATTTTGTCATGTGTGGCCGGCCTGCGAGCCGATGTATGTAAGACACTATTTTATTAAGCGAACTCTTGTAAAGCCATAAGGCCATATACTTTCAGTGTATTTGTTGTTTCATTCCTATAGTAGTTTGTGGACATTCATGCTAGTTGTTTATTCAATTATGGGTTCTTTCCAACTGTTTAAAAGCTTCCGCTAGAATGCTCTGTGTTAAGGCGAGTAGTCGTAGTTGGTATGTTTTTATATTTTTAATTAACCCTTCCGAATGTCCGCGGTATATGGCGTCGGGTTCCAGCTGGAGCTTCTGTTATATGCTATATGACGGATGGGGGTGTTACACAGTGGACGCCATCAGAGGCGGAATCGGGACGGGGAGTCGGCGTCGGGGTCGGGAGGAAGAAAACTGGGTTGTTACAGATCCTGAGTGCTTCTTCCTTCGACGATACCAGCTTCTAGGTAAGATCTAGGATGTCTCCATTACCTTCTATCACCGACGAAGCCTTCGTGTATTCTGTTTTTATATATATACTGTCGATGCCGATTTTTGTGATTGGTTTTGATTCCTATCTGGATGGATCTTACAGGACAGGAATCACTTACAATCTGGCCAAAGTTTTGGTAACATTTTTGTGGTTGCTTCTTCCTCCGGCCATACTGTTGATAACATTTTGATAACTTAAAATCTGGCCAAAGTTTCTGTTGTTGCTTCTTCCTCCGATTATACTGTTTATACCTACTTAATATCTGGCCAAAGTATTATGATACGTACTTAAGATCTTGTTACTTAATATCTTGTACTTAATATCTTATATCTGGAGCAACAACACTTAAAATCTGGTTCTAAGCCCAAAAATAGAGTTTTTGCACTGTTCAGTTGAAAAACAATGACATAGATACGTTAATAGAACTGTCTGCACTATTTAACGCCCAGAAATGACAAAATTGCTCCTGTTTTATAAGCCTAGGGTGCAAAGTGCCAAGGAAATGATATTTGGGCGGTGCATTGTGCCAATTTTAATAAATGGGGGTACAAAGTGCCAAAACTCCACAAGGGTGCAAAGTGTCAAAAGTCCTAAAAGTCACTACCCCAATTCAGCTTGTAGTCGGATTTGGGAGATCAAATCAGGATCGCGAACAAGATACCCGGGTCTATTATCTAGTTCGCTCGAACTAGAGAGGATCCTGGTCCATTTTTGAAGGGGTGTGCTGCTGATTTTGGAATACCCGGGTTGAGTATAGTTTAAAAAAAATAGTGGCAAAATAGGTTATTTGGGATTTTTGAGAGAATACATACGAGAGATATTAGTTTTTCACATAATACATTTCGAAAGTTTAAATATAGCACAATGCACACTTTTAAATAGGTTTTTTGGTAATGTGCACCCTACATACGTCAAAAAAATAGAAGTGAAGAAATTAAAACAGCAGCTTAGGATACACATAGCAAAAATATTGATTTTTGGGGGTGCATTGTACTATATTTAAATTTTTAGGGTGCATTTTATCAGAAGCTGATATTTTTGTGGTGAGTTCTGCCAAAAAGTCCTTTGATTGGTTGGGTTGTTACAGATGAAAAACTGTTGTTGGGAAATGAAGTTTGAGGAAAGTGTTATTTCTGAAAAACATAATTTTGTTAAAAAAAACAGTTTGTGTGAAATGAATTGTAAAACAAAGTTTTGAAAGGGTTATTTGACAACAAAATGAATGTTTGTGTTAAAAACAATTTCATTAAATAATAACTAACCAAAATATATATCTATATTATATCTATACTATATATACAAAGATATATCAACAGTCAATCAGAATTCACAGTGTAACAACGGTGTAACGCCGGTGCCCACCAAATAAATATGAACCGTCTGGTCTGGTTAGATCATAAGATCTTAGTTGTCGATGACACAAACGAATAAGTATCGTCCGTCATCATTTTCTTAGGTCACATAAACCTAGGATGGTAGGATATCCAAAACCTATAAATTTTATAAGGCTCCTATCCTACAATATGAATTTACTATTTTACCCCTATAATTTTGAAAAAAAGAATATCCTCTAAAACCAACTAATCAGATCAAAATATTCATAAATGGTCCAGCTTCATAAGCTCACAGATAGCTCATACATTCCCGTGAAACCAAATGAAAGCAGACAACTAAATCATATTATTCAATACACTAATCGGTCAACAGTCATGTATGCCTGAAAGAGTCACTTAAGCTAACGATGTGGGACTAATTTTACTTAAGATTTAGGGTCACGGGGTAGGTTCCACCGCCGCCGCCGGCCTGCCGTTGGTGGGCTCAGGGCAGGTCGGTGGAGACAATCACACGCGCCCTCGGGGTGTTCCTTTTTTTAAAAAAACATATATTTAATTATTTCTATTTTAAGAAATAGAAATTAATTCTACTTTTATTATTTCTATTTTTAATTATTTTTATAATAACAAAGAAAAACTATATTAAAAAAAAGTAGTTTATAGTTTATACAATAATATAAAAAATTATACAATAAAAAATATTTTAAAATAACAGCATATATATATATACATACATACAAATATTATTATTTTAATTTGAAATAATAATAAAAAACATCGGGGCAGGTGAAGCCCGCCGACGAATCATGAGTACCGTCGCACGAGGCATAAGGGCCCCTAGTGCACTATCATCATATATTAAAAACATTTTTTTGATAGAACTTGTGATCATCTTGTATGCAGGGTATAGTCAAGACAGTCACATGCATGACCATCAAGTATGAAATGTATGGCATGATTAGTTTTATAAAAAGACTCAATTTATATCAAGAAAGCTGTGATTTTAGCAATATGATAGCAAAAATTTATTCATAGATGTAGTGTAAACCCTCTTAGTAATAATGCATCAATAGATATGTTTCCATGTTGATCGTAAATATTTAGATGAGATGTGTACTCATTACAAACCATTAATCAGATCCATCAAACAGCTTTGAGTTACCCCTTGGAACCCGTCAAGCATAGTGAAGGGGTGCACGAGAACCATCGCGTAGTCTCTCTTCTGATCCACTGGGTTAAAGAGCCTAGGGCTTAGCTTCAGGCCATCACAAGTATCCACGGTCACCGATTCCATGCCAATATCGCTGGGGAGGAGGAGGTGCGAGGCTACGTAAGGGAAGGGAAAGCTTTGTGCAATAGCGAGTGGAAGTCTTTGTTTTCAAGGTAGCTTGCAACCTAGAGGGGGGTGAATAGGTTTGTTGGCATCTTGTGACTTTCTTTAAGTTTCTTTCATTACTGCAGCCACATTCTTGAGAGTGGAGGCTGGAGCATCAAAGACAAATAGTCCATGATGGGCCATTTAAATTTCATGGGCAGCCTTAAAGGCACACACACTGTTGTACCTTCCACAATGGCTGTGAACATTTTTGTTCACACCAGTAGATCTGTCATTTATCTAGTGACCAAAGATGCTTTCTTGGTCATACCTGTTTGAAGACAACTAAACTTTCCTAAAAGGATTGGGAGGCATGGAAGCAAGAGGCTGAGATGGAGTTGGAGCTTTGCCCTTCCCTTTGGAAGGAGCAACTTTGAAAGTGCAGCTAGATCTGATATACTCTAGAGGGGGGTGAATAGAGTATATGGTGCTTGAAAACTTTTTACAACAATTGTTGTAATCTGAGTGAACAGGGAAGCAATTATTAAATCTAATCACAAAATAACCTACAACAGAAATCAATCACAGAACTAAACTAATCACAAAATAATCACAGCTAGAAACAAAAGATAAAGACAAGCAAGCCAGAAGACACAAGGAGCTATAGTGATTCCCCTAAGCTTGGGTACATCCACTCTTCTACCACCCTAGGTAGGAATCCACTGCAGGATGAGTTGATCAGGTGTCCTGGGCACCAATGAGCTTTTGATAAGGTGCTCAAAAACCAAATCAGATTTTTTGATCAGGTGTCTTGCCACCAATGAGCTTTTGATAAGGTGCTCAAAAACCAAGCACAAACTTTTGAAGGGAGTTTGCAAAACCCTTTACAGAGATGGGGATGAGAGAGTTATGAAAGTCTTCTCTTTCTCAAAGCAGCTGAGAAGACTATGTGGATTTGATGTTGTCAAAGCTCGCCCTGAGTTCTTGAGATGTTTAGGAAATGAAGCTTTGTTGTAGGGTGATAGACCTTCAGAAGTTGATCTCCAGCAAATGATAATTTCAACAACAGCTGAAATGTTAGGTGTCTGGAGTCTTTGAAAGATGTTGGCCTTGAACACTTGAATCAAAGGTGATCTGAAGATTTCAGATTTGTTGATCTCCTTTGGTGTGTGTTCTTGAGTGAATTCTTTGAGACAGAGAATATTTTTTTTTGTTATTGTTCTTCTTGTCTGTGTTGTCTCTTCTGTGTGTACTGAAGATAATCTCAGAGATCAAAAATCTTGTATTTTATTCTCTGGTTCTGAATAGAAAATCATCCTCTGTCAAGAATAGTCGTTATCCTGTCATTAATTGCATCCTTAATTGCAAATGTCTTCTGGGGGAAATTCCAAAGAAACATTCCTTGATAGTCCCTTGAAACTTGGTCCAGAATAAACGAAAACGACTAGAAAATCTTCTGAATTAATTGTTGAATAACTCCTTAACTGTTCTGAATTTGAATATTGAAAATCCTTGAAGTCTTCAGAAAAACGTCGAACTGAGCTCTGCTATCGTCGAACTGAGCTCAGCAATTTGGACTTAGACAACAACAGAGATCGTCGATCTGAGCTCAACTATCGTCGAACTGAGCTCAGAGATAGAGAATCAATACTGAGTCAAGATCGTCGAACTGAGCTCGAAGATCGTCGAATGGAGTTCGATGATTTGTTGAAGTTGAGCTCAGCGATCGTCGAAAGGAGTTCGACGATCTGTCGAAGTTGAGCTAGACGATCGTCGATTGGAGTTCGATGATTCGTCGTACTGAGCTCGACGATATGACTTAGTCTTCAAACTGAAAATCCTTGGTCTTGAGGGCAGCTTCCAAACCTAAGTAATAACCCTTAGACTCAAATCTAATTGACCTTTAGAGCTATACAGGAGGTCAAAAACAGGTTTCCTAGAGACATAGTGATCCTGACCCAAATTAGTAATAGGGTGTTCCAACAATCTCCCCCTATTTGGGTTAGGATTACTATTTACAGAATTTGGAAAACTTGAAAAAACAACATACAAAGCAACAATGCAGAAAAGTAATAAGCAGGACATTGCAGAACCACAGATATATATATCATCCCAGATGTACAACCCCGTATTCGCGAAGAGTGGACCCCAAACAAGACATGCACGTTTTTAAGTTTTTTGGGAATTTTGCACTCCTAGGGGCCAATTTTGGGTGAACATGTAGAACATACTAGTAGGGGGAGAAAATATTTTTCCCCCAAGGCACTCTTGAGAAGTCGGTCAAGCCGTCTAGGCCGCCGAGCTCACCCCAGGCCGCCGAGCTCACCCCAGGCCGCCGAGCTCACCCCAGGCCGCCGAGCTCACCTCAGGCCGCCGAGCTCATCCCAGGCCGCCGAGCTCACCCCAGGCCGCCGAGCTCACCCCAGGCCGCCGAGCTCACCCCAGGCCGCCGAGCTCACCCCAGGCCGCCGAGCTCACCCCAGGCCGCCGAGCTCACCCCAGGCCGCCGAGCTCACCCCAGGCCGCCGAGCTCACCCCAGGCCGCCGAGCTCACCCCAGGCCACCGAGCTCACCCCAGGCCGCCGAGCTCACCCCAGGCCGCCGAGCTCACCCCAGGTCACCGAGCTCACCCCAGGCCGCTGAGCTCCCCCAGGCCGCCGAGCTCACCCCAGGCCGTCGAGCTCACCCCAGGCCGCCGAGCTCACCCCTGGCCACCGAGCTCACCCCTGGCCGCCGAGCTCACCCCTGGCCGCCGAGCTCACCCTGGCCGCCTACTCGCCCAGCTCGAGGGGCTTCCCCTGGTGGATTGCATTTAGCTATTTAGAACAGCGGGATTTGGCCGTTGGCAGACCAATTTGGGGGCATTTCAGTAATTTCAGAGCAATGGAGGTTGGTTATTTGCAGACCATTCCCAGAAAACTATAAATAGACCCCCTTGGGTGCCTTTGAGGAGGGACTTTTTCTTGCTTCCTCCTCCCTTAGCTTCTTCTTGGTAGAGTAGAGAGAGCTCCTCCAAGGCACCCTAGCTAGAGCATTGGCTAGGGAGGGGAAGTGCTCAGGCAGCCTTCCGGGTGTGAGGTGAGACCTCCGCGCTAGAGCCGAGGGTCTGTTTCTAGCTTCTTGATCTTTGGTCCGTGACGTTCCACCGGGTGAAGTAGGTGTTGTACAACCTCGGGCTCGCAAAGAGCCCTCAAGAAGTAAAAAGGACGAGACAGGCAAAGGGTACCAAGAAGGCCCACTCGCCTGCGGCGAGATGATGGGCTCTCTAAAGGGCGAGAGGGCCCCTCCAGAGGCGAGCGGGCCCCCAGAAGCAAGAGGACCTCCAGGGGCGAGAGGCTCCGGCGAGACGGGCGGTGGGTCCTTCTCGCCGGCAGGCGCCTTTTCCTCTCGCCAGGGGGCAAGAAGGTTTTTTAACCTTTCCTATCAAAGCAGGTGGTTTTTTCTACCCCCGGTATTTTTACCCTTTTACCCTTGGTGGACTGCATATAGCTCCTCAGAACAGCGGAGTTTGGCTGTTGGCAGACCCAGCCAAGGGTATCCCAGTAATTTCAGGTCAGAGCAGTTTTGTTATTTGCAGTTCAGATTCTGAAATCTATAAATAAGCCCATAGGGGTTCTTCAGAAGGGACCCTTTTTTTGGAGACTCTGGAGAGGTTTGATTGGCACGGTCTTCTGAGGAACTCCAAGCCCAGCTTTTGGCTTTGGAGGGGAAGTTCTTTGTGACCTTCCGGGTAAGCGGTGGGACCTCCCTGCTGCGGCTTTGGGCCAGTTTTCTAATCCTTCACGACCGGTCGGAGGTCGGAGCTTGGGCCAAGTAGGAGTCGGCTACACCCCTATTTTGTGAACATTCGTTGAATTCAAATTTTGGCTTCAACAGTTCTGGTGCGGTGAGCGTGGAAGTAGCCGGTTCAAGAAAAGTTGGAGTTTGGTCCTATGACAGGAGGTGAAGGAGAGGGGTCTGGTTCTGGAGGTTCCCCCTCCCAGGTAGAAGAGGCGACGAGGAAAATGCTGGAGGACTTCAGGCGAGAGGTCATGCAAACCATAAGCTTGGCCTTCTCGGCAAGGAGCGAGTGGGCGACACCTCAGGTCCCAATCGAGGTGGTCCCGCTCTTGGGCGAGAACGCCCCAGGACAGCGTCCGGGAAAGGAGGTCCCCACAGAGGCTGGCGAGAGGGACGTAGCGGCGCGAGAGCTCTTCCCTGGCCAGCGCCCCGGGAAGGAGATCCCAGCAGAAGACGGCGAGAAGGAGGCAGCTGTGCGAGAGCTTTTCCCTGGTCACGGTCTCGCAGATCGGGCCAGCCAGCCGAGGCCGCGAGACGTGCCCTCTCGGCAGGCTGTCGGCGAGAGCCCATTCAGTGAACTAGTCATCTCTGCTCCGGTGCCAGAAGGGTTCCGGGAGCCCGATATGTCCTACTACTCAGGAAAGGATGATCCGGTACAGCATGTACAGTGGTTCGAAGATGTAGTTTCGATAAGGCAAATGACGGATGCGTTCAAATGTCGGCTGTTTGCCATCACTTTGAAGGAGAAGGCGCGAGATTGGTTCCATCAGTTGCCGGCAAGATCGATTTATTGTTTTGAGGATCTGCGGAGGGGCTTCTTATTGAGGTTTTCGACTTCGAAGAAGCGTAAGAAGGAGGCGGAGTGCTTGTTCTCGGTGAGGCAGAGACAGGATGAGACATTGGGACACTACGTGGATCGGTTTCAGGAAGAGATCCTCCAGGTCCAGGAGGTCCCCGGGTATACGCTGATGCTTGCGTTCACCTTGGGACTGAGACCAGGCTTCTTCAGCATGGAGTTAAAAAGGGTGCCCCCCCTCTCTTTCGAGGAACTTATGGAGAGGGCGGCGAAGGAAACAGATTTTGAGAGGGCCAATCCGGCGTTCGCAAGAAAGTTAGCCAGGTTGGCAGAAGACGATGAAAAGGAGCAAGGAGAGGGGAAGAAAAAGGAGCAGAAAGAGCAGAGAGAGAGGAGAGAAGAGAGAAGGAAGGAGGAACCCCGAGGCCAGGGGGACCAGGGACAGATTCATCGGGGGGCCCGAGAGCCGAACAACCGGATAGGTTGGAGGCCTCATGAGGGTCGCCCCCAGGAGTTGGGAGGAGGCTTCCAGGGAAGAGATAATTTCCGGGAGCCAAGAAGGTTCGATCAACCAGCATGGAGACAAGGAGCGAGGGACCGTTTTCAGCATCAGCAGGAGGCAATGGAGATCGGTCGAGGAAGGGGAGCTCGAGGAGGAGGAAGAAGAGGAAGAGGAGAAGGGAGAAGGGGTGGGGTGGCGTTACCTTTCTGTGACTTCCATCAGGAGAGAGGTCACGCTACAGCCACGTGCCCAGAATTCTTGGAAATGAGAGAGGCCAGAGGTTTGAGGAGGCAGGATCCGCCGGTGAGGATTGAGGAAATGCAGCAGGGGGAGACGGAAGATAGGTGCGAGGACCGGGTGGACGTAGGAACCCGGGGGGGTATCGGGGCCATCCATGGGGGGATTGGGATCGAGGCCACCCGGAAGGGGAGCTTCCAGACCATGTTCCGAAAGGGGGTAGCCTCAACCTCCCAGACTCCACCCCCGCTAGAAAAAATCACCTTCTCTTCAGAAGATATGCCGGAGTACGAGGACCCATTCTGCGACGCCTTGGTGATCCAGACAGCGGTGGAAAACTTTACGGTCTCCAAGATCCTAGTGGATAACGGGAGCTCCGTAAATGTGATTTTTAAAAAGGCCTTCGATGAGATGCAGGTGGAAGCCAAGAGGGTTTTGGCCTCGGATGGACCGTTGTTCGGGTTCTCCGGGGAAAGGAAAGAAGTGGAAGGGGGAGTAGGGCTGCACGTGAGGTTGGGGGGCGTATCACGGAACTGCCGGTTCGTGATTGTAGATGCCCCGAGCAGCTACAGCGCCATCTTTGGGCGACCCCTTATCAGCGCCTTTCGCTGCGTCCCCTCCTCGTTCCATCAATGTCTCAAGTTTAACAATGGGGGGGTGCAGGTCAGGGTCAGGGGAGATCCTAAAGTGGCAAGACAGTGTTACGTCACGGCGGTTAACACCATATCTTGGATGGCAGAGGCGGAGGAGTTGGAAAAGGAGATAGCGGCGCAAGAAGAAGCCTTGAGGGAAGAGGAGGTGAGCCCAGAGGAAATCGGGAAGGAGGAGACTGAGAAGCAGAAAGGAGGTGTGCAGGAGGCGCAGGAGGATGTTGAGGTCGAGCAGCAACATGAGAGCCCGGAGGGAGGAATGGAAATTGAGGAGGAGCAAAGGGGAGAGGACATGCAGGAAGCCAGGAGGAGCGGAGAGTCGGAGCCACGAGAAAGAATGCTGGAGAGAGTGGGAGAAGAAGGGGCAGAGGAAGAAGCCCAAAGGAACATGGAAATTGAGCAACAGCAGGACGAGGTGATAGAAGTTGAGGAAGCAGGAGGGGAGGAAGAACGGGAGCAGGAAGAAGAAGCAGGGGACGGCTGGGAACAGTCACGGCTGGAGGTGGCCGAGGAAGTAGTGGAGGTAGAGGTCCGCACCAGCCAGGGGCAGGTACGAAGGGTGCGGATCAGCGGGGGCTTGAGTCCCGAAGACCAGGAGCGGATGCGGGTCTGCATCCAGAACAACGTCGACATCTTCGCATGGAGCGCGGCGGACATGCCGGGCATTGATGCGGATGTGGCCTGTCACCGCCTAAATCTGGACCCTCGAATGCGCCCCATACGCCAGAAAATGAGGAGCATCGCCGTCAAGCTGGAGGAACCCATTCGCGAGGAGGTCAAGAAGCTCCTGGAGGCGGGCTTCATCTCGGAGATCCAGTACCCAGGCTGGATCTCCAATGTTGTAATGGTAAAGAAGGGGGGAGGAAAATGGAGAATGTGTATCGACTTTTCATTATTAAATAAATCGTGCCCCAAGGATTGCTACCCCCTGCCTCGAATCGACGCGCTGGTTGATTCAGCCGTTGGTTTTTCTGTTATGAGTTTTCTGGATGCTTTTTCAGGTTACCATCAAATCCGGATGCACCCTCCCGACGTCAAGGACGTCTCCTTCATCACCAGGGAAGGGTGCTTTAGTTATAACATGATGCCCTTCGGGTTGAAAAACGCGGGGGCAACGTACCAACGGATGATGGATCGAGTTTTCCAGGGTCAGAGGGGTCGGAACCTAGAAGTCTACGTTGATGATCTCATGGTAAAGAGCAAAGGAATGAGCCTGCATCTCCAAGATTTGGAAGAAACGTTCGCCACCTTGAGGAAGTTCAAAATGAGGTTGAACCCCTTAAAGTGTGTTTTCGGGGCAAGTCGTGGGAAATTCCTTGGGCACCTCCTGACCCCGGCAGGGGTAGAACCTAATCCTGATAAAGTAAAGGCCATTCTAGAACTAGAATCACCGCGAAACGCTAAAGAGGTGCAACGCTTGACAGGGAAGCTAGCCGGCCTTAGCAGATTTCTCTCCAAATCAGGGGAGAAATGCTCACCTTTCTTTAAAGTACTACGAGGGAACCAGAGGTTCGAATGGACCGCGGAGTGTGAAGAGGCTTTTCAAAAGCTGAAGGAGCAACTCTCCCTGGCTCCTCTGCTTCAAAGCCCGAAGGAGGGGGAGGATCTAACCTTGTACCTAGGGGTGGGAGCAGAGGCGGTGAGCTCCGTCCTAGTCAGAGAAGAGGGAAAGAAGCAGCTGCCCATTTATTATGTTAGCAGGATCCTAAGGAAGGCGGAGCTTCGCTACCCCATCCTAGAAAAACTGGCATACGCCTTGGTCATTTCGGCCAGGAAGCTCCGACCGTATTTCCAGGCTCATTCGATTAGGGTGGTCACGGACCATCCTCTCCGAAAAATTTTTGAAGGGGTGGAGCACTCGGGCAGGCTGGCCAAGTGGTCTATCGAGTTGAGTGAGTTCAACATTTCGTTCGTACCAAGGCTCTCCATTAAGGCACAGGTGGTGGCCGACTTCTTGGCAGACTACGTCGCGGAGGACGGGGCCGAGGAACCGCAGCAACCCGAGGCATGGAAGATCATGGTCGACGGGGCCTCGGGAAAGCACTCCCTCGGAGCGGGGGTGGTACTGACAAGTCCTCAGGGAGCGACCATAAGACAAGCAGTCGCCTTGCATTTCCCCACAACCAACAACCAAGCAGAGTACGAGGCGGTGATAGCCGGCCTTCGCCTGGCCAAGGAGCTCGAGATCAAGGACGTTGAGGTTTTCACAGACTCATTGGTAGTGACGTCGCAGATACGTGGAGAGTTCGAGGCGCGGGAGCCCACCCTTGTGAAATATTTATCCAAGGTAAGAACGATCATCGGGGGGTTCCGGACGTTCTCCATCCAGCACGTCCCCAGAGGAGAGAACACTGCTGCCGATCAATTGGCCAAGTTCGGACCTTGGGAAGGAGGTGCCCTGACTGATTTATTCCATCCAGCGATTGAGGAGGGGGAGCTGATGGAGGTGGATCGGCGGCCCTCATGGGTAGACCCTTTCGTTACTTTCTTTCTGACAGGAACCCTCCCTGAGGGGGTCAAGGAGGCAAGAAGCTTCCGCCATAAGGCGGCTCATTATCTCATGCATGAAGGAGGACTGCACCGGAGGATGCTCTCGGGTCTCCTAGCTCGATGCATAACGGAGGAGGAGACCAGACACATTCTGGAGGAGGTGCACTCCGGGGAATGTGGTAGTCATTCCGGAGGGAGGACATTGGAAGCAAGGGTGGTCAGGCAGGGGTACTTCTGGCCCACCCTGAGGAAGGACGCGACAGAGTTTGCAAGGAAATGCCGGAAGTGCCAGCTCTACGCCCCACTCCAGCTCTTGCCGGCTCAAAGGCTCCGAAGCATCACAGCACCGTGGCCTTTCGCCATTTGGGGAATGGATCTAGTGGGCCCTTTTCCTCCAGCTAGTGGGCAAAGAAGATTCCTCCTGGTTATGATAGATTACTTCTCCAAGTGGCTGGAGGTTAAGGCACTAGCAAAGGTGACCTCCCAGGTCATCAGGAACTTCGTCTGGGGGGAGATCATCTGCAGGCACGGGCTGCCTCAGGCCATCGTCACGGATAATGGCCCCCAGTTTGCTAGTGAAGAGTTCATCAGCTTCTGCACTCAGCAGGGCATTGACCTCAGGTTTGCCTCTGTCCACCACCCCAGGAGCAACGGTCAGGTGGAGGCGGCGAACAAGGTTATCGTTAACTTGCTAAAGAAGAAGGTAGAGAATCTGAGAGGGAACTGGGTAGAGCAGCTCCCCTCGGTCCTGTGGGCTCTAAGAACAACCCCAAACACGGCCACTGGAGAGACCCCTTTCAAACTTTCCCATGGTTGTGAGGCGGTACTACCAGTGGAATTCGAGGTCCGATCCCCGCGAGTTGCGGCCGCGGGTGATGGAGACGAGGCATGGAGAATGGAGAATGAGGAAGGCCTGCGCCTCTCGCTAGACCTGGCGGAGGAGTTGCGAGACGTGGCGGCCATCAGACAGGAGGAAATCAAGCGACGAATGGCGAAGCACTTCGATAAGCACATCAGGATAAAGCAGTTCGCGGAAGGAGATCTAGTACTAAAGAAGGTTGATGCAGCAGGAAGGTCCGCCCCGGTGGGAAAGCTCAATCCAAATTGGGAAGGGCCTTATATTGTAGAGGGAGTGTTGAAAGCGGGGGATACTACCTCCAGGATGTGGAGGGTAGGGCCTTGAACCACTCCTGGAGCGGAGATGATTTAAAGCGCTTCTACCCATAAAAAGGGAGAGCGGTAGATGTGTATTTAAAGCATGATCAATATAATATGCTTCTTGAAACATCTCTTGTTTTTGTTTATCATGAAGACCTAAAGGCAGGTTTAAAGTTCTTCATCGGCACCCCGAGCTCGGCTCGGCCCCAGGTAGACCCGCTGCGCAGGCTCCCATCTAGCTGGCAGGTCCGAAGGCTCGCCTGTGGGGGATAGGTTTTGAGTTAAGGTCTTCATCGGCACCCCGAGCTCGGCTCGGCCCCAGGTAGACCCGCTGCGCAGGCTCCCATCTAGCTGGCAGGTCCGAAGGCTCGCCTGTGGGGGATAGGTTTTGAGTTAAGGTCTTCATCGGCACCCCGAGCTCGGCTCGGCCCCAGGTAGACCCGCTGCGCAGGCTCCCATCTAGCTGGCAGGTCCGAAGGCTCGCCTGTGGGGGATAGGTTTTGAGTTAAGTTCTTCATCGGCACCCCGAGCTCGGCTCGGCCCCAGGTAGACCCGCTGCGCAGGCTCCCATCTAGCTGGCAGGTCCGAAGGCTCGCCTGTGGGGGATAGGTTTTGAGTTAAGGTCTTCATCGGCACCCCGAGCTCGGCTCGGCCCCAGGTAGACCCGCTGCGCAGGCTCCCATCTAGCTGGCAGGTCCGAAGGCTCGCCTGTGGGGGATAGGTTTTGAGTTAAGGTCTTCATCGGCACCCCGAGCTCGGCTCGGCCCCAGGTAGACCCGCTGCGCAGGCTCCCATCTAGCTGGCAGGTCCGAAGGCTCGCCTGTGGGGGATAGGTTTTGAGTTAAGGTCTTCATCGGCACCCCGAGCTCGGCTCGGCCCCAGGTAGACCCGCTGCGCAGGCTCCCATCTAGCTGGCAGGTCCGAAGGCTCGCCTGTGGGGGATAGGTTTTGAGTTAAGTTCTTCATCGGCACCCCGAGCTCGGCTCGGCCCCAGGTAGACCCGCTGCGCAGGCTCCCATCTAGCTGGCAGGTCCGAAGGCTCGCCTGTGGGGGATAGGTTTTGAGTTAAGGTCTTCATCGGCACCCCGAGCTCGGCTCGGCCCCAGGTAGACCCGCTGCGCAGGCTCCCATCTAGCTGGCAGGTCCGAAGGCTCGCCTGTGGGGGATAGGTTTTGAGTTAAGGTCTTCATCGGCACCCCGAGCTCGGCTCGGCCCCAGGTAGACCCGCTGCGCAGGCTCCCATCTAGCTGGCAGGTCCGAAGGCTCGCCTGTGGGGGATAGGTTTTGAGTTAAGGTCTTCATCGGCACCCCGAGCTCGGCTCGGCCCCAGGTAGACCCGCTGCGCAGGCTCCCATCTAGCTGGCAGGTCCGAAGGCTCGCCTGTGGGGGATAGGTTTTGAGTTAAGGTCTTCATCGGCACCCCGAGCTCGGCTCGGCCCCAGGTAGACCCGCTGCGCAGGCTCCCATCTAGCTGGCAGGTCCGAAGGCTCGCCTGTGGGGGATAGGTTTTGAGTTAAGGTCTTCATCGGCACCCCGAGCTCGGCTCGGCCCCAGGTAGACCCGCTGCGCAGGCTCCCATCTAGCTGGCAGGTCCGAAGGCTCGCCTGTGGGGGATAGGTTTTGAGTTAAGGTCTTCATCGGCACCCCGAGCTCGGCTCGGCCCCAGGTAGACCCGCTGCGCAGGCTCCCATCTAGCTGGCAGGTCCGAAGGCTCGCCTGTGGGGGATAGGTTTTGAGTTAAGGTCTTCATCGGCACCCCGAGCTCGGCTCGGCCCCAGGTAGACCCGCTGCGCAGGCTCCCATCTAGCTGGCAGGTCCGAAGGCTCGCCTGTGGGGGATAGGTTTTGAGTTAAGGTCTTCATCGGCACCCCGAGCTCGGCTCGGCCCCAGGTAGACCCGCTGCGCAGGCTCCCATCTAGCTGGCAGGTCCGAAGGCTCGCCTGTGGGGGATAGGTTTTGAGTTAAGGTCTTCATCGGCACCCCGAGCTCGGCTCGGCCCCAGGTAGACCCGCTGCGCAGGCTCCCATCTAGCTGGCAGGTCCGAAGGCTCGCCTGTGGGGGATAGGTTTTGAGTTAAGGTCTTCATCGGCACCCCGAGCTCGGCTCGGCCCCAGGTAGACCCGCTGCGCAGGCTCCCATCTAGCTGGCAGGTCCGAAGGCTCGCCTGTGGGGGATAGGTTTTGAGTTAAGGTCTTCATCGGCACCCCGAGCTCGGCTCGGCCCCAGGTAGACGCTGCGCAGGCTCCCATCTAGCTGGCAGGTCCGAAGGCTCGCTGTGGGGGATAGGTTTTGAGTTAAGGTCGCAGGCTCGGCCGGCCCCGGTAGACCCGCTCGCAGGCTCCCATCTAGCTGGCAGGTCCGAAGGCTCGCCTGTGGGGGATAGGTTTTGAGTTAAGTTCTCCATCGGCACCCCGAGCTCGGCTCGGCCCCAGGTGGACCCACTCCGCAGGCTCCCATCAACATCAAGCAGACAAAGCAGAATTCCTTTTGGCTGAGTAGGGTGAAAAAATCCCCTGAAGAGGCACTACGCCTTAGTATCCCCACCTAATCCTAAAAGTACAAAAGAAAACTAAGGGCAAAGGGGGTGTGGAGTGGGGCAGGGGGGGCACTCGCAGCGGATGGGTGTTAGAGATCGTCTCGCCGGTAGCGAAAGGGCTCTCGCAAGGCAAGGCCTCGCGCCAATCTCGCGGATATTAAGCACGTCAAGAGCCCGTCTCGCACAAGATATAAGACAGAAAAATAAAAATACAGAAAAGTTGCACGGCGAGACGAAATAATAGCACCATCCCACAGGCAAAAAGCAAACCAGAGATTAACTTCACAAAGCATAAAAAATGAAATACAGGACAGCAAAATGGAGCACTCGCTCATTACTTGGCAGATGCCACAAAAAATAATAATAGTTTAAGGTCTTTACATTATGAGGAGGAGAGAGTGATTCTAAATCTTGGAGGCGGCACATCAGTCCTCCTCGCCGGATGAAGAATCATCACTCTCCTCGCTATAAAGCTCGGGGACCAGATCTCGCGCGGTTACTGTCTCGGAGTCGTCCTTCACAACGCCCAGGTCTTTCATCATTTGCAGCACCAGCTCAGCCCCACGGACACCAGCGTCTCGGCATCGCTCCTCAACTTCCTCGTAAGAGTAGTGAGGCGGAGGTGTCCGGAAGGGCTCGCGGCGAGATGACGACGCAGCACTAGCCTGAAGGCGCGCGTTCTCCGCTGTCAGAACCCGGACCTCCTCTTCCAAAGCCGCCACGCGCGAGCGAAGTTGTCCCGCCGTCTCGGCATCCTGCGGGATGACCTAGCAATTAGCCAAGAATCACGGAAGAAAAAAGACCCAAGGGAAAAAAGGGGAGTAGCGGCTTACCACACCACCTTGGGCCTTCGCGAGAAGTGACTCGGCATCTGACAGCCTTCTCGCTAGACCAGCAGATTTCTCCTGCTCCGCCTCCAGGTTTTCCTCGCTGGCTTTCCATTTTGAATTAATATAAATAAGGCGGCGAGAGGAGCGGTGCGAGAACTCCAAGGCCCGCATCTGGTGGTGGCAGGTTTTCAGCACAAGGTCCTTAGTGGACTCGCTTTCAGGCGAAGTGGCGTCAAGGCCACCGTAGAGGCCGTATCCGATGGCGTAGGCGTGGCCGGAGGGGACCTCTTGCTCCTTCCATGAAGGAAGGAGGGTAGAGATGGACACGCGGTTGGCGTCCCGCCCCCACAACAGAACAGGGTCGCCGACGGCATCATGAACCACGGGACCCAGATTGTAATTCATGTGAGAAGCGGGGGCGGGACGGCCAGAGGAATCGCCCTCGCGAGAAGAGGTAGCAGCGACCGTCTCAGGAGCAGCAGCTCGCGGGTTGGAAGCACCGGCGGGCAGGCTGGAAGCAGCAGCAGCAGGTTGGCCAGGAAGCACCGTCTCGCGAATAGGCGAGACGGCCTGGTAATTAGGCGAGGGAGGCGGTGGAGTTTCTCCTACAGAGATAGGGCTCCCTTGGGGAGCCTTCTCCCTTTCCTTGGAGATAGCTACAGCTTTCTTCATTTTCTTTTTTGGAGGGCTGGAGCGAGAAGGGACGGTGACATCTCCAGGACGCTTCGGCGGGATGACCACAAGGGACTCTCTCGCCGCCTCTGCCGCTGCATTGGCGAGATCAAGACCCTTGGCAGGATGAATGTTGCTCTTATAAGGAGGGGATGCTGGGATAATTCGCTCACCTGGAAAAGCAAGCGGGCGGGGGTTAGAAAAAAGCGAGACAACAAACAGCCAAGAGAGAGGAATAGAAGAATACCCTCGCCCGGGAGCACTGGGAGAAGCGAGTCGAGTCCTCGCCGCAAGAAGTTGACCTCGAAGTTCTTGCCAGCAAGGTACTCGCACAGCAGCTTCTCTGGCCCGCTGACTTGGGGGGTGGCGTAGAAGCTCTCTGGCGGAGAGACCGGCGCGAGAGGGACGCCGCCAAAGTCAGCCCGGTCTCCCCGGATGAAGACAAATCGGGTGAGCCAGTGATGATTCTTGTTAGGCGTCTCGCATACCTTGAGCCCTTGCCCAGTGAAATACGAGACGCCGTCAGCATTGGCGTGGTAGATGAAAAGCTTGCGGAAGGCCGTCAAACTGAACTCAATGCGCTCTCGGCGCATGTAGCAGGCAAACGCAATCAACACCGAGATGGCATTGGGATTGAACTGAGCCGGGACAACGCCAAAGTACTTGAAGACCTGCTTCACCTCAGGCCAGAAGGGGAGTCGCAACCCCGCCTCAAAGTGCGAGACGGGGAAGGCGAGTTCCCCGGGATAGTATGTGTTGATGCACTCGCCGACCTTAGGGGACGCGACTCGATGCCCTCACCCAGATACTCGCGGGCAAATTTATCATGGTCTTCCCGAGGGAGCCTGCCGAGCGGGAAGTCGTGGTCAGTGAACCTCTTCCCGCAGCGGCTGCGCCCCTCGCCCTCCTCCACTTTCTTCTTGCCCATCTTCTTTGGCGAGCTGGTCCTAAGCGAGACGAAGGAGTTAAGAGGCGAGAGTGGTCCAGCGAGACGGGGAGGTCAGAGGGCCGAGACTTGGTTAACGGTGAAGGCGGAAAGTGTGGTATCTAGTCCAGGGCTAGGCATATTTATAACTGATGCAAGGCCAATGATTAAAAGGGCGGGAAAAATAAGGGGGAAAGGAAGAGTCGGCGTTTTTCTCTCTCCTATACCTCGAACGGCGCGACCCGTCACAGTCAGCAAAAATTATAAATAAATATATAGAGCACAAATTAAAAGGAAAGGCAAATAAGGGATGAAAAATTAAGCCATAAAACATACATATGTCCAGAAATCGTCCCGCAGGGACCAAACTCTCCGCACACTTTGGCGAGACTGCCATTATTACAAATCTTGCGAGAAGAAGAAAAAGATGAATATTCATCAGTATGGGCGCCACTCCCAGCGGCCGCCGCGAGCTCCCCCGCGAGGAGGCCTACTCCGCGAGTGGAAGGAACGGAGGGTTTGCAGGCCACGCCGCGCGAGACGGAGCTGCATATCGGTCTCATTGATGATGGCCTCAGGGTCGGTGCCGTCGACATCCAGCTCGGCATCGGCTCCAGAAGATAGACGAGCGCACTCGCCCTCCAGCGACTCGATGCGCTTCTCCGCGGCCTGTTTGTCTAAAGTCAAGGAATGAATGAGGCGCGCGTGCTTCCGGAAGAGCTCAGCCGTCTTCCGCTTCATTTCCACTGGATCTGAGGGATCACCCAGATAGTCTTCAAACCCGTCAGCAGGAGGAGGCGAGACGGAGAGTTGCTTCGGCTGCTCCTCAACAGGAGAGTTGGCCCGAGAATCTGCGCAAGGAGTGCAGGGACAGGGTGGAAGAGGCACTCGCAGGAGAGAGTGAGAGTAGCGAAGGGGATTCAAAAGGGCAAGGGAAGGTCCCTTACCAGGATGCCGAGAGGTATCGGCGGGAGGGGAAGGATCGTCCCGCCTCTCGCTGGGAGTAGTTGGAGGAGTAGATGAGGGTAGCGAATCAAGTTCCTCGCAGCGGACAGTAGAACCACCTCGCGGACTCTTCGGGGACGGCGGGACCGCGAGAGCCCTCTGAAAAAGCGTTAGTCAGCAAAAGAGCACCCGGTCGCAGGAATAACAGTGATAAAAGCGAACACCCACCTCTTTTTCCGTGGAAGGCGCGTGGGGTGCAGGGATGGTTTCCAAAGCAACGCAAGACAAATCTCCTGCGGCAGGTGAGGGACCCCCGCCTTCGCCTTTTTCAGGCGAGACGATGGGGCGAGAGGGCGAACCAGAGAAGAGGTGAAAGCAGCCACGTTGGCCTTATGCTGCTCTCGCACCAGGGCGAGACGCTCGCGAAAACTTTGACTGTGAGTCATTCCGCAGGAACTCAAGGACAGGGAAGAAGAAGAATATGCAGAGCGGGGCATCAGGAGCACGGGGCAGGAGTCACATATTTATAGACCCCGGTGGGGGCCTCAGAAGATTCCTCATAAATACGTTTTTTAATGCACCTCGAATAACGAGCCTCGGTTGAACATTCTTTTTGAGCTTAGAGTAATCTCAAAAAGAGCGGGGATTGTGTACAACCTCGGGCTCGCAAAGAGCCCTCAAGAAGTAAAAAGGACGAGACAGGCAAAGGGTACCAAGAAGGCCCACTCGCCTGCGGCGAGATGATGGGCTCTCTAAAGGGCGAGAGGGCCCCTCCAGAGGCGAGCGGGCCCCCAGAAGCAAGAGGACCTCCAGGGGCGAGAGGCTCCGGCGAGACGGGCGGTGGGTCCTTCTCGCCGGCAGGCGCCTTTTCCTCTCGCCAGGGGGCAAGAAGGTTTTTTAACCTTTCCTATCAAAGCAGGTGGTTTTTTCTACCCCCGGTATTTTTACCCTTTTACCCTTGGTGGACTGCATATAGCTCCTCAGAACAGCGGAGTTTGGCTGTTGGCAGACCCAGCCAAGGGTATCCCAGTAATTTCAGGTCAGAGCAGTTTTGTTATTTGCAGTTCAGATTCTGAAATCTATAAATAAGCCCATAGGGGTTCTTCAGAAGGGACCCTTTTTTTGGAGACTCTGGAGAGGTTTGATTGGCACGGTCTTCTGAGGAACTCCAAGCCCAGCTTTTGGCTTTGGAGGGGAAGTTCTTTGTGACCTTCCGGGTAAGCGGTGGGACCTCCCTGCTGCGGCTTTGGGCCAGTTTTCTAATCCTTCACGACCGGTCGGAGGTCGGAGCTTGGGCCAAGTAGGAGTCGGCTACACCCCTATTTTGTGAACATTCGTTGAATTCAAATTTTGGCTTCAACAGGTGTGAGGTCACCCCTTTCTAGGGACCCCGAACTCCATAGAGACTGAATTTCTGGTTTCAACATTTTGGTGCGGTGAGCGTGGAGGTGGGACCTCCGCGCTAGAGCCGAGGGTCTGTTTCTAGCTTCTTGATCTTTGGTCCGTGACGTTCCTCCGGGTGTAGTAGGTGTGAGGTCACCCCTTTCTCGGGACCCCGAACTCCATAGAGACCGAATTTCTGGTTTCAACATTTTGGTGCGGTGAGCGTGGAGAGTGACCAGCACAGAAGATCTCGGGAGAGTGTCATGACAGTAGGTCAAGGAGGTAGTGATGATCTCGGCGAGCTCCCCAGCTCAGGACCCTTTATGGTAAGGCAAGAGTTCATGGCCTCCATACAGGGTATCATGGAGATGCTGCGTAGCATTGCTCCTCAGGGTGGAAGCTCCACCCCGACCCCCCAGGAGTTAGCTCCCCCTCTCAACGAGCCGACTCCCAGGGGTCTAGGCGAGATGACCCCAGCGTGGAGAGAAGGAAGTGCACCAGGAAGAAGGACAGGGAAGGAGAGGATGGGAGATGGGGTCGAGCGAGACCTCACCGGCCGGGAGCTGTTATCTAGCCCAGTGAGTACCAACCTCCCAGGCGAGCAGGCCGTACGAGTAGAAGTGGCGAGACCACCCCTTAAGGGGTCACCCTTCAGCGAGCTGATCATCTCAGCTCCCGTTCCCGAGGGGTTCAGAGAGCCGGACATGGCTTACTATTCCGGGAAGGATGATCCCGTCCAGCACCTGCAATGGTTCGAGGATGCGGTCTCCATCAGGCCGATGACAGATGCCTTCAAGTGTCGCCTCTTTGCGATCACGTTGAAGGAGAAGGCAAGGGACTGGTTCCATCAACTCCATCCAAGGTCGATCTACGGGTTCGAGGACTTGAGCCGGAGCTTCCAGCTTCGCTTCTCCACCTCTAAGAAGAGGAAGAGGAGTCCTGAGTCCATCTTCCTAATAAGGCAGGGGGTCGAGGAGTAGCTGGCCCGCTACGTTGACAGGTTCCAAGAAGAGATCTTGGAGGTCCAAGAGATGCCCGGGTATGCTCTCCAGATGGCCTTCACTGTTGGGCTGAAGGAGGGCTTCTTCAAGATGAGCTTGACCTGGAAGGCCCCCCTTTCCTTCGAAGAGCTGATGGAAAGGGCGGCAGAGGAGATAGCCATGGAGGCGGCCAACCCATCATTTGTCAAAAAGTTGGCAAGGCTAACAGAGGCGGAGTCGAAGGAGCAAGGAGGCGCAAGACATCAGGAAGGAAGAAGGAGAGAGGAGCAGAGAGCTCAGGGTTTCAGGGACAGGAGGGTCCAAAACCAGGTTGGAGGCAGCAGGGAGGACCCATTCAGGGTCCAAGAAGAGGTCACAACCAAGGTTCATGAGCGGAATTATCCGGTCCATGACTTAGAGTTAGCGGCTGTGATATTTGCTTTAAAGTTGTGGACGCACTATCTGTACGGAGTGAAGGTCGATATCTACACCGATCATAAGAGCCTGAAGTACATGTTAGATTAGAAGGACCTGAACATGAGGCAGTGGAGGTGGATGGAGTTCCTGGGGGACTACACCTTTGAGATACATTATGTGCCTGGGAAAGGAAATACAGTGGCGGATGCGTTGAGTCGCAGGGTTCCTGCGCGAGCCAGCAGGTTGTCGGTACATGTTGAGAGTTTGGTCCGTGAATTGGAGGCATTGGAGATAACTTGCGTCGACAAGCAGTCTAATGTCGAGGCGAAACTGTATTGGACAGAGGTGCAGTATGACCTAGCTGATAGAGTTCGGCGGGCTTTGGTTCAGGATAGCAGCATGAAGTAGATCTTAGATGAATCTTTGGATGGGTCAAATTCCCAATTTGCTGTTGAGGATGGACTGCTAAGGAGGGGCGGTCGCCTATACGTCCATAGTGTGGATAATCTTCGGGAGGAGTTGATGTACGAGACTCATTATACCAAGTACTCAATCCACCCGGGGAGCACGAAGATGTATAAAGACATGAAGAAGTTATTCTGGTGGCCAGGATTAAAGAAGGATGTAGCACTTTATGTGGCAGAGTGCCAAACTTATGCCTTGGTGAAGGCGGAGTGCTAAAAGACTGGAGGTTTCTTAAAGTCCCTTCCTATCCCGGAGTGGAAATTCGATGACATTTCTATGGATTTTGTGCATGGTTTGTCAAAGTCGCAGAGGGGAAACGGCGTCATCTGGGTGGTCGTGGATAGATTGACAAAGGTGTCGTATTTCATCCCAAACAGGAAGGAAGATCCGGTGAAAAAGTTAGCCAAACTCTATGTAGATAATATTGTACGATTGCATGGTGTGCCCCGCAGTATTTTTAGTGACCGAGATGGACGCTTCACGTCAAATGACTGGAGGCTGGTGCATAGTTTGTTGGGAACTAAGTTGAGTTTCAGCACAGCCTTTCATCCACAGACGGATGGTCAGACCGAGAGGGTCAACCGGACAATGGAGGACATGCTTCATATTTGCGTCTTGGATTTCAGAAAGTAGTGGGAAGATCATCTGTACATGGTGGAGTTTGCATATAACAACAATTATCAGGCGAGTATTGGAATGACGCCTTTTGAGGCCTTGTATGGGAGAAGGTGTCGCACGCTGTTGTCTTGGTTGGAGACAGGCGAGACGAAGTTATACAAACATCAAGCGGTGGAAGACGCCACTTCAATGATACGTACAGTTCAGGAAAGGTTGAGGATCGCTCAGGACAGCCAGACAAAATACTATAATGTCAAGCATAGGAACGTGGAGTTCAGTGTTGGCGACTAAGTGTATTTGAAAATCAAGCCGTTCAAGGGTGTCTCGCGGGTTTGACGCTTGAAGAAGCTAAGTTTAAGATACCTTGGACCGTTTGAAATCCTGGAGCGTGTTGGCGAAGCAGCGTATCGATTGAATCTGTCAGTGAAGTTGAGTGGGCTACATGATGTGTTCCATGTATCGGTGTTGCAGAAGGCGGTGCAAGAGCCTTCGCAGGTCCTTGCAGCCGATCAAGTGCCGGTTGAATACGGGTTGACGACAAAGGTCAAGCCAGTGCGCATTGAAGACTTTGAGATTAAACGACTCCGCAACAAAGAAATCTGAATGGTTAAAGTCTGTTGGGATAACTGCGGACGTGAGGAGCTTTCTTGGGAGCGAGAGCAGATTATGATAGAAGAATACCCCGAGTTATTCCCCTCGGGTAACATTTAAATTTTTGTGTACCTTTACATAATGTCAGGACAAAATTCTTTAAGTGGGGTAGATTTGTAACGCCCCAAAAATCGTAGTCGATCTGTTCGTGTCCAAGAGAATTTTTGGTGTCTGTATAGGGGTACATGGCCTGGGACACGGGCGTGTCCAAGGCCGTGTGGTTCTCTGTGTTGGTCGGCTGTGTCCAGAGAAGGACACGGCAGGAAACACGACAGCGTGACACGGGCGTGTCAACTGACACGGGCGTGAGCATACCCATGTCACCACCTGTGTTCCCAAGAGTCGTGTCGGTTGGCGTGGCGGTTACTGGTAACACGCCCCAAGGACACGGGCGTGTCGGAAACCGACCAGGGCGTATCAGGTTGAGACACGGGCGGGTCTCGACCCGTATCCTTTTCTGTGCTCGACGATCGTATTTGGATCGAGGCACACGACCGTGTGCGACGCCATGTTCGGGCCAGGTTTGAGGATTTTTGAGCGGATCTGAGCCATTCATTTTTTTTAATTAAGAACTTACGGCCCAGATGTGTTCCTGCTCTGTTAAGGTCGGGAATGGAGGTTGTATTCCTCATTTGTTCTTTAACTTTCTCTTTCTAAGAGGTTTGAGAGAGGAGAGAGCAAGGAGGAAGAAAGGGGAGGTTTCCGGCCGCCGGCGGAGCATCGGAGCACCGAATCGAGAACCGAGAGCGGATCCGCGGAGGAAATTCCATTTCGAAGCCTTCTATCTGTTAGTTTTTCCATGGCGCAAAAGCGTACTACAAGGGTAACGATTCTTTACTTGAGCATGTGAAGCTCTTCTTCTTTTGCATAAGGAAACTCTCTTTCGTGAGTGTGCGGTGAGTGTGCGGTGTTCCTTGGGGTTGACGAGAATACCCCCTTGTGTTGCATATAGAGTCTGGAATCGAAGTACGGACATAGACATTGTGTGTGATGCCAACCCGGACGTGTTGGTCTGGATCGGTGATGTTGCATTTTGTATGGTTTGCCAGAGAAGACTCCGTGCTTTGTGTTTTTGGGTTTCTACGCGGTAGATTGCAACATGGATCCTTGGGGATTAACTCCAAGGCGCACCCGGAAAACTAAGCGGAAACGTAATTCTGCTAACTTGGCGGTCTGGGAGCCGACCTTGAACATAATTGGGTTATGTGGTTTGGAATGATTTGGGATCCGAGAGAAGCTTGGCCCGCGCGTACATCTTAATGTGACTAGGCGGAGTGAGCAACGGGCAAGTGGAATCGGACCCGGGCTATGTGATTTGGTGCGAGAGACCCAAAAGAGGGACTGGCTGTTGGCATAGTCGGGAGCCATAGACGGTGGTCAGAAAGGCTAAAATGCTCACGTTGTTGCCATCCTGGGGATGGTGGTGAAGCAACTGAATTGACAGGATTCACTGATAATGTGCTTTGAGTTCACGAGGTGTTTGGCCGTACGAGCATACACATGTGGCGAAGTATGTTTGTACTTTATTGTTTAGCTGGGCTAATGAAATGCAGGGAAGGAGCACCGCCGTCCCGAGTAAGGGGCGGGGTCGTTATAATTTGGTCATATTTGACTGACCGTTACTTTTTTTGTTACCATGCGGTGGAATGTTAATTGCAGGTGCTGCGGAGCCGAGTACCAAATAGCGGGCTGAAGCCCATGTTGCTGAGCTGACCCTCGAAGGCCAAAGAAAATCGTTGTATTTTATTTTGTCATGTGTGGCAGGCCTGTGAGCCGATGTATGTAAGACATTATTTTATTAAGCAAACTCTTGTAAGGCCATAAGACCATATACTTTCAGTGTATTTGTTGTTTCATTCCTATAGTAGTTTGTGGACATTCATGCTAGTTGTTTATTCAATTATGGGTTCTTTCCAACTGTTTAAAAGCTTCCGCTAGAATGCTCTGTGTTAGGGCGAGTAGTCGTAGTTGGTATGTTTTAATATTCTTAAGTAACTCTTCCGACTGTCCGCGGTATATGGCGTCGGGTTCCAGCTGGACCTTCTATTATATGTCATATGACGGATGGGGGTGTTACACAGTGGACGCCATCAGAGGCGGAATCGGGACGGGGAGTCGGCGTCGGGGTCGGGAGGAAGAAAACTGGGTTGTTACAGATCCTGAGTGCTTCTTCCTTCGACGATACCAACTTCAAGGTAAGATCTAGGATGTCTCCATTACCTTCTATCACCGACGAAGCCTTCGTGTATTCCGTTTTTATATATATACTGTCGATGCCGATTTTTGTTATTGGTTTTGATTCCTATCTGGATGGATCTTACAGGACAGGAATCACTTACAATCTGGCCAAAGTTTTGGTAACATTTTTGTGGTTGCTTCTTCCTCCGACCATACTGTTGATAACATTTTGATAACTTAAAATTTGGCCAAAGTTTCTGTTGTTGCTTCTTCCTCCGATTTTACTGTTTATACCTACTTAATATCTGGCCAAAGTATTATGATACGTACTTAAGATCTTGTTACTTAATATCTTGTACTTAATATCTTATATCTGGAGCAACAACACTTAAAATCTGGTTCTACGCTCAAAAATAGAGTTTTTGCACTGTTCAGTTGAAAAACAATGACAGAGATACGGTTAATACAACTGTCCGCACTGTTTAACGCCCAGAAATGACAAAATTGCTCATGTTTTATAAGCCTAGGGTGCAAAGTGCCAAGGAAATGATATTTGGGCGGTGCATTGTGCCAATTTTAATAAATGGGGTGCAAAGTGCCAAAACTCCACAATGATGCAAAGTGTCAAAAGTCCTAAAAGTCACTACCCCAATTCAGCTTGTAGTCAGATTTGGGAGATCAAATCAGGATCGCGAACAAGATACACGGGTCTATTATCTAGTTCGCTCGAACTGGAGATCATTCTGGTCCATTTTTGAAGGGGTGTGCTGCTGATTTTGGAATACCCTGGTTTAAAAAAATAGTGGCAAAATAGATTATTTGGGATTTTGAGAGAATACACATGAGAGATATTAGCTTTTCACATAATACATTTCGAAAGTTTAAATATAGCACACTGCACACTTTAAAATAGGTTTTTTGGTAATGTGCACCCTACATACGTCAAAAAAATAGAAGTGAAGAAATTAAAACAGCAGCTTAGGATACACATAGCAAAAATATTGTTTTTTGGGGGTGCATTGTACTATATTTAAATTTTTATGGTGCATTTTGTCAGAAGCTGATATTTTTGTGGTGAGTTCTGCCAAAAAGTCTTTTGATTGGTTGGGTTGTTACAGATGAAAAACTGTTGTTGGGAAATGAAGTTTGAGAAAAGTGTTATTTCTAAAAAACATAGTTTTGTTAAAAAAACAATTTGTGTAAAATGAATTTTGTAAAACAAAGTTTTGAAAGAGTTATTTGAGAACAAAATGAATGTTTGGGTTAAAAACAATTTCATTAAATAATAACTAATCAAAATATATATCTATATTATATCTATACTATATATAGAAAGATATATCAACAACCAATCAGAATTCAGTGTAACAGCGGTGTAACGCCGGTGCCCACCAAATAAATATGAACCGTCCGATCTGGTTAGATCATAAGATCTTAGTTGTCGATCACACAAACGAATCAGTATCGTCCGTCGTCATTTTCTTAGGTCTCCAAACCTAGGATGGTAGGATGTCCAAAACCTATAAATTTTATAAGGCTCTTATCCTACAATATGAATTTACTATTTTACCCCTATAATTTTGAAAAAAAAAAAGAATATCCTCTAAAACCAACTAATCAGATCAAAATATTCATAAATGATCCAGCTTCATAAGCTCGCAGAGAGCTCATACATTCCCGTGAAACCAAATGAAAGCAGACAACTAAATCATATTATTCAGTACACTAACCGGTCAACAGTTATGTATGCCTGAAAGAGTCACTTAAGCTAACGATGTGGGACTAATTTTACTTAAGATTTAGGGTCACGGGGTAGGTTCCGCCGCCGCTGCCGGCCTGCCGTTGGTGGGCTCAGGGCAGGTCGGTGGAGACAACCGCACGCACCCTCGGGGTGTTCCTTTTTTTTAAAACATATATTTTAATTATTTCTATTTTAAGAAATAGAAATTAATTCTACTTTTATTATTTCTATTTTTAATTATTTTTATTATAACAAAGAAAAACTATATTAGAAAAAAATAGTTTATACAATAATATAAAAAATTCTACAATAAAAAATATTTTAAAATAACAACATATATATATATATACATACATACATACAAATATTATTATTTTAATCTGAAATAATAATAAAAATATCGGGGCGGGTGAAGCCCGCTGACGAATCATGAGTACCGTCTCACGAGGCCTAAGGGGCCCTAGTGCACTATCATCATATATTAAAAACATCTTTTTTTTTATAGAACTTATGATCATCTTGTCTGCAGGGTATAGTCAAGACAGTCACATGCATGACCATCAAGTATGAAGTGTATGTCATGATTAGTTTTATAAAAAGACTCAATTTATATCGAGAAAGCTGTGATTTTAGCAATATGATAGCAAAAATTTATTCATAGATGTAGTGTAAACCCTCTTAGTAATAATGCATCAATAGATATGTTTCCATGTTGATCGTAAATATTTAGATGAGATGTGTACTCATTACAAACCATTAATCAGATCCATCAAACAGCTTTGAGTTACCCCTTGGAACCCGTCGAGCATAGTGAAGGGGTGCACGAGAACCATCGCGTAGTCTCTCTTCTGATCCACTGGGTTAAAGAGCCTAGGGCTTAGCTTCACGCCGTCGCAAGTATCCACGGTCACCGATTCCATGCCAATATCGCTGGGGCGGAGGAGGCGCGAGGCTACGTAAGGGAAGGGAAAGCTTTGTGCAATAGCGAGTGAAAGTCTTTGTTTTCAAGGTAGCTTGCAACCTAGAGAGGGGGGGGGGGGGGGGGGGGGGTGAATAGGTTTGTTGGCATCTTGTGACTTTCTTTAAGTTTCTTTCATTACTGCAGCCACATTCTTGAGAGTGGGGGCTGGAGCATCAAAGACAAATAGTCCATGATGGGTCATTTAAATTTCTTCATGGGTAGCCTTAAAGGCACACACACTGTTGTACCTTCCACAATGACTGTGAACATTTTTGTTCACACCAGTAGATCTGTCATTCATCTAGTGACCAAAGATGCTTTCTTGGTCATACCTGTTTGAAGACAACTGAACTTTCCTAAAAGGATTGGGAGGCATGGAAGCAAGAGGCTGAGATGGAGTTGGAGCTTTGCCCTTCCCTTTGGAAGGAGCAACTCTGTGCTTTCCTTGAATCTCATCCCCTTCTTACCCTTCTGAGAGGAGGAGTCTATCAAGGGTAACACAGTACTTGGCTTAGAATAGCTAGTCACTATTATTTTCTCCCTCCCTAGTCTCTCTTCAAGGTCCCTTATGAGACTATTCTTGAACTTGATGGTGTCAATCTGAATGAGAGCGATGTTTCTCAGTTGGCTAACTTCCCTTGATTTTTGATCCAGCAGAGTTGTTGTTTCAGTCAGCTGGGCAGCAACTAGCTGAAGAGAGGCAATCTCCACAGCTTGCTTTTTAGTCAACTTCTTGAACCTCTTAAATGCATCAAGAAGTTCACCATACCTGTCAATCAATTGATTCAGAATCATCTTCACCACTGGATGAAGAAGCTTTTGTACAGGGACTAGTCTCATATCCTGACTTAGAAGAAGAGCTTGAGAGAGATTTTACCTTACTTTCATTAGACTGATCTTGGATGGATTCCTCATCAGTCATTACTATCAACTCATAGTAGCTGTAGGCATCTTCTTCATCCTCATTATCCACCTCTGAATCACTATCTGAGTGTGATAGAGGGGCCCTGATACCTATCCTGATAGCATGATAGTCTTCATCTGCTGCTACAACTTCTTGTTCAGCAGCAGCAACAACTAGCCCAATATAGGCTTCTTCTTCAAACTCAGATAAAGATGAGTCTGTCCAGCTCTTCTCTTTCTTTACAACAAATGACTTCTCCTTCTTGCCCTTGTATTGGTGTTGTTTCTTCTCAGCAGCTTCCTTCCTCTTCACTGGGCAGTCAGTTATCACATGCACTGGTTTATTATAACAGTAGCAGAAAACTTTAGAGGAATTGTATTTACTGGATTTAGAATCATACATGTCAGCCTTGGAATGATTCCTTTTGTGATGATAAGAGGTGGAAGGTCTGCTCTTCTACGATTTCTTCTTCATCAGCTTCTGAAAGTGTCTGGAGAAGGCAATAAAGTCCTCATCTGACATGCTGTATTCTGATGCATCTGACTCTGAGCTGTCTGAATCAGTTGGTCTTCTTGGAGGAGAGGGAATCCTCTCCTTAAACTTTCTGATGTTGTTTGCCTTGAATGCCAATGACTTCTCCTTAGCTTGGAATCTACTAGTGGTCTTCTCCTCTTTTTTGGCAGCTAGCTGCATCTCATAGGAGAGCAGGTTTCCAAATAACTTTTGGGGAGCAGTCTCGGCAAGCTTGGTTACCTCTCTTATGGCACGGATCTTAGTATCTCAGTCTCTAGTGAGAGATCTTAGGAACTTGTCATTTATTTCATAATGACTGAAGACCCTCTCATAGGTCCTCAATTCATTAATGATCCTGAAAAATCTTTTATAGCAAGTAGCTATGTTCTCTTTCAGGGATTGCCTGAAAGCCTCATACTCCTGTTTATGCATGGACTTTATATCATCTCTTATCTCTTTGGTACCCTCCATGTAGACCACAAGGGTGTCCCACATCTCTTTAGAGGTCTGATAGTGGACCAAGTTCTGAAAGGAAGAATCATCAATAGCACTGACTATGATGTTCTGGGCTCTCTTGTCCAAGACAGCCAACATGATCTCATTCTTGATCATTTTTGAATAAGTCTTAGGTGTCTGGACATTTGCATCCAGAATAGAGATCTTCATAGGGATGAAAGGTCCCTCCTTTACCGTCACAAAGATCCTAGGGTCATAGGCTTCCATAAACCTATAAGAATAGAGTTGTAGCTACCATTGGAGATCACTCAGATTGTTAAATCCTTTTTGAGTAACCTCCATTTGATAGCACTAGAAAGTCTTTGTTTTCAAGGTAGACAGCAACCTAGAGGGGGTGAATATGTTTGTTGGTATCTTGTGACTTTCTTTAAGTTTCTTCCTTTAGGTCTTGGTGTGTTAGCAATTATAAGCTTTCAAGAACCTGCAATAAATAAACAACACAGAAAAGCACACACAGAAATTATCGTGGTTTCCTAGATTATGGGTACATCCACTCTCCTCCCATCTTTCTAAATTTCAGTTAGACTAGGCACTTCTCCAAAATTTAACTCAAAGAGCTTACACCTCAGATCCCTCAGGATCTCTCAGTCTCCTCCAAGACTTACAGCTCAAACACTAAGCCATATAACTCAGTGATCAACAGATCACCTACCTCAGGCCAAAGGCCCTACCACTCAGGCTGGGAGGACAACCCTACCTCAGAGAGAATGACTCTCTTATAGCTCAGGCCCAAAGACCCTACCTCAGATCCAAAGAATCCTACAGCTCAGGCACAAGTGCACTATAACTCAGTGAGAATGACTCTCATATCTCAAGATCAAAAGCCCTAAACCTCAGTTATCAAAAGATCACCTACCTCAGATCCAAGCTGGATCCTATACTCAGAGAGTAACACTTTCCTACAGCTCAGGCAAATTTGCCCTACCTCAGGTCAAAGGCCCTACAGCTCAGATCCAAAAGGATCCTACAGAAATATAATTATTTTAATTAATTTGACACGTAGAAATTTCTCCGTGTCAACACCTAGAGCTGAGTTATCTCAGCTCTATCTTTCTTCACAACAGCAGGAAGATATTATTTAATAGAATGATGTCTCTGCTGGAAGTAACTCAGAATATAGTTTCTAAACTTGTTGTAGAAGACTGAAGATCTGCAGGTCTTGAGATCTTAACGGCTAACTAGACCTCCAGAAGACTGAAAGATCTCCTTGCTTTCTTTATCAGAAGTATTTTTGATCTTGTTGTAGCAAAAGAAAATGTTACAGCTAACTGAACCTTTTGTTCTGCTGGAAGACTTCAAACTTTTTCTCGGCCGCAATGACGAGGAAGATGGAGTTCAGCTGCTCTTTTTCTTATTGAATAAGACCCTAAAAGTTACCTTCAACATCCGGGAGCTGTCCCTTTTATCTTTCACCGATTAACGACTCCAAGAAGCTTGTGGGGACCACCTGCATCAGACAGTTGAATCTTACTTTAACAGAAGAAGTCGTACAGTAGACTTCCGACAATGTTTGTCGTGTTTTGTAGCTTTCCCGCACTTAATTTGAACACAGTTGACTTGTTGACTTTACTGACGTCACCATTCTATGGACTTAGCCAAAATCAAGCATCATTAGTATAGACGTTGAGTGAGTAAACTTCACTTAATGCCGAAACACTTAGATAAATTTTCTGTCACTAGGCGTTGAGTGAGCAACCTTCACTCAACGCCAAAACACTTAGAAAATTTTTTCTGGCATTAGGCGTTGAGTGAGGAACTTTTACTCAAAGCCAAAACACTTCGAAAAGTTTTCTGTCATTAGGCATTGAGTGAGCAACCTTCACTCAACGCCAAAACACTTAAAAAATTTCTCTGTCTTTAGGCATTGAGTGATTAAGCTTCACTCAACGCCAAACTGCTTAACTGGAGTTTTGTCACTTGGCGTTGAGTGAGTAAGCTTCACTCAATGCTACAACAGTAAGATTTTATTTGTCACTTGGAGTTGAGTGAGTAAGTTTCACTCAACGCATTTAGACTTAGTCAAATTTCTGTGAAATCACAGTCTCTAACTGACTAAGGTTCAGTCAACACTTTTTATCACATGACATTGAGTGAGTAAGCTTCACTCAATGCTTGTGGACTTAGTCAAATATCTACACAGATTTTCTGTAGCATTGACTATTTGAGCTATACTCAATGATTTATGTTGTATGATGTTGAGTGAGTAAACTTCACTCAACGTCTGTGGACTTAGCCACATTTCTGTCTATTTCTTCTTAGGAATTGACAGGTTCAGTATTACTCAATGCTTTTAACTGTATGACATTGAATGAGTAGACTACACTCAATGCCTGTGGACTTAGCCTCTTTTCTATCAAGCCAACAGTTAGGCTTAGACAAATCAAGCTATACTCAACGCTTTTAGTTATGTGGCGTTGAGTGAGTAGACTACTCTCAACGCCTATGGACTTTGCCACTTTTCTGTCTAGCCAATAGTTAGGCTTAGACTAACCAAGCTATACTCAACTCTTTTAGTTGTATGTAATACATGTCCTATTAATGTTTCAAGGACAACCTGCATTCACGAACTTAAGCACACATCAAATACAACTTTATGTATATCATTGACATAATTGACTTCTTCAAATTTGAGACATTGTGGGTAATGGACCAAACAGAGAGGGAAACCGCAGCACGTGACAGAGAGGCGGCCCGGAACAAGCTCTGTGCGTGAATTGGGTGTACGATGAAATTATGAATATTAATAAACGTCGTTTAATAGATATGTCGTATAAAATATTGCTTTTAACATAAATGTCATTTTCTGTCATCCATAACGGAGCCTATCTGCCCAACCAAATGCCACCTTAGATTTTTAATCAGGGCTCGTTTGTCATGGTGATCGGGCAGTGTGAATTCCATCAGTGTCGCGGGACCACGACTGCGATTTCCATGACGCGGATGAAATCTAGGCACATTTCTTCATTTCTCGCGACGGGGCAGATCCCCACCTCCCAACTGCAACCCCACAAAATGAGTGGAACTCGCGGTCGAGCGGTGTCGTCCGTGCGACCGGTGCAGATCCACCCCACCAATCGGGGCCTCAAATTTTGGCCTCTTTTCCCACTGTGGATCACCAACCACGATTCAACTTCAGAAAGCAATTATGCATTTTGCTTCTTTCAGCCCCCGTACTAGTTCTTCGATATTTTTCCCATAGATTTGCTGATTCTGTTGGATCTACCGGCGCCTTTAGAGGGAGTGAATAAAGATTTGATGTGGATTGCAAGATTTTAAAACTTTTTGCAGTAGAAATACGCTTTTTGTTAGCTACCGCGGGGCGGTATGGTTACCGTCGGCGGTATCTCTTAAAAATTATATTCTTAAGTGTTAACTTCGTTTGATTCGCACATGTAATTATTTCAGTGTATAACGTAATTCAGACAATGAATAACTTCAAATTTAACTAGAGATTCCACACAAATACAAACACATAAAGATAAGATTTCATTAGAAGATTTACAAGACAATTACAATTACAACATGTTGATCTCCATGGCGTCGGAGATCGAAAGCGATTAACAGAAAGCTCTTTGATTTTTTATATCCACCCTCCCCCGGAAGACCAGTTAGCTCTCTCCCTTCTCCCCAAAGATTTTTGAACTGTTTCTTTCCCTTCTACCTGAAAAACTTCGAGCCCTACCAAGAACTCCCTGGTCTAGATGCCCTTCACAGACGATTTTTCACGGAATCTTCCTCGGAATCTGACGTCCTCTATAGACGATTTCTCTCAGAATCCTCACTGAAATCTAACATCCTCCGTGAATGATTTCTCCACGGTACTACAAACAAAGATAAAGAGAAGAAATACAGATATATAAAAAATAAAAGAGGAAAACTCCCTCTAAATAGTGTTGGAGCATGCGTTCCACATCCCTTGGTGTGAGAATAACAAATCTCTCTATATATTTGATCATGTTTTGTTTATAGTGTGTAGAAACAGTATGTATAATTCCCATATGAGTGTGAAGACAAGCTTTGGATTTCGCAATATCACGGGCAATATCACTATCGATGGCGATAGGTTGGATGACGTCAGCCTGCGATCTCTTATGCCCTTACGATCCAGGCCTCGACGTGCATGATTTTTCAGTATCGCTGGGCGATATCAATATCGTTGGGCGATAACACCAAGTTCGGCGACGTTCTCCACATCAAATACCATGATCACCTTTGTTTGGGATGTGTATCAGTATGACACGCTAATGCTAGGCAATATCAATATTTCCTCTTAGAGCCTTCATCCCCGAATTCAGAAAGATGAGCCGAGCAAGAGGGAGGAGGTCTGCTCGAACTGCGACCAGAGCCACATCCTCCACGAGGAGTAAGACCTCCGCAAGAGGAATGAAATCTATGAAGCTTAAAGCAAGTGTCCTGATTATGTTTTGCTTAACACGTGATACCCCATGCATCGGCCTAATCTTTAAAAATACCTTGTCACCCACTTGGAATTTCACCTATAAAGTGTTTGTTTTAGGAAACTGATTGATCTAGAGGGGGGGGGGGTGAATAGGTCCAATTGAAATTTATTCAAATCTTGGCTACTGATGGACACAAAAATTTCTTTAGTGAGGAAGTTAACACAGCCACAGCAATTAAGAAAACAGATAAACTAAGATCAACACAGATCTAATCTAGCATTCATAGCACAAACCACAACACAACAAATGAGAATTTTATAGTGATTCCCCAAATTATGGGTACATACACTTCCCCCTTCGCCTATCTTGTAATGAACTAGATTTGGCCAAACTCCTCATTTTTTCCTCAAATCCTCAGATCTTATACCTCAGAGCCTAGCTGGCTCCTACAACTCAGATTTCCTTCAAGAATCCTACCTCAGAGTGCACCTTCACTTCTACACCTCAAGCAAACCCTTGCCCTACACCCTCAGAACACAACTGTTCCTACAACTCAGAGAAAGTCCTTCTTCTCCTACCTCAGGCTCTCAGCCCTACCTCAGCCTTTATAATTTAGACTTACAACTCAGATATATATATATATCTCCTACCCCTCAGATCTGCTACCAAATCTTACAAAATAAGAATTAAAGTAGACTAGAATTTGAGATTTAATAAATCACTCAGCAGGAAAGAAACATGTGACTTCTTCTTGAACAGATTTTGATGAGTAATCTTCTTCCTTAAACTTGACTGAGAAGAAATAGTTCAACCCTTCTTAGCTTTTTTAAAGCTCCTTGAAGGAGAAGGTAGGGTTGAACTTGGATGGAGAAGATTGGAGTTGATCCACGATCTTCCTCCTCTCCACTTTCAAAATTCTGTTGAATTGATCTGACAGACTGAGATGAGAAGATTGAGAAAAATATATATCATTTATGTTGTGTTGATCTCCTTATATAGGTTTTGGCAAGAGTGACCGGCTGCCCAAGTTAATCCACTGACATCTGATAGTTCTGACGGTTGTCAGAACTTCAGGCTTCGAATTCTGGACTTAAAAGAATTTCTTTCTTGAGAGCTTCTGCATAAAGGTGTTGACACCAGTTCTGGGTGTTGACACTTCTGTACTTAGATCCTATTGACACCAATCCTGGGTGTCGACACTTCTCTTATAGGGGTGTCGACAACAATCGAGTCTGACAACACTGCTAGCTTCTTATCACAGCACAACTTGTATAAAAGGTGTTGACACTAGTCCTGAGTGTCGACATTATTGGTTTCTTGACTAACGGTGTCGACCCAAGTCATGGGTGTCGACACAACTTACTTCTTGTCTCAGCAGAACTTGTATAAAAGGTGTTGACACTAGTCCTGAGCGTCGATACTGCTGGTTTTTGACTAATGGTGTCAACCCAAGTCCTGGGTGTCGACACAGCTTACTTCCTATCTCAACACAACTTTTACAAAGGTGTCGACACTTGTCTAGTGTCTCGACACATTTGCACATAGTTTATTTTCTTCAACATAGAACCTGCACAAGTAAACTCAACATACATCAAATATGAATTTGTGTATATCATTGAGTTGAAATGACTTCTTCAAATCAGGTACATTATTTCTAATGTACCCAACAATCTCCTCCTATTTGGAGAAGTCATAACCTCAATTCAATGATATACACCACAATACCAAAATATAATAATTATGATGTATACGAAAAATGCTGAAAAAAATATAAAGAACAACAATGATAATATAAGAAAAATAGAGTGCAACCAAACTTTTTCATTATAATTTGTTAAAAGATTACACTTTACAGTTTTTTGTTTTGTTACACTATTATTAGAACAAAATTACATAATACCTAGTAACAAAAATAGACTAAGAATCCTCTCACTCTTTGATGACAATGCTTTTTTCTAGATTGAATTTAACTTTGACTTCAGGCACTTTATCATCAGTCACTTTCTCCTTTCCCTTGATATTCTTAGTTTTTAAGATCTCTTCTTACTTGATCCTTTGCCTTTCATGATAATGAAAGGGTTTGGGAAAATATTTGATGGGCTCAATAGAATTAGTTGGGATCTTCCCTGCCTTCAGATCGTTTCTGAATTTATGGATGATCTCCTGCTGCTTTGTGTGCTTGGCCTACTCTTGCTCTGAATATCATTTTACCCTATCAGATGTGTTATTGTTGTTGCTTTCCATGCAGTGAGTATAAATGATCTAGAAGTTGGACTACACTGCTCAAAATCTGGCTTAGCTTCAACCCGTTCCCTGAATCTTTTCTTAGATAGCTGAACTTCTTTCTCTTTAAGTAATGCAGATGCAGTCATCTCCACCTTCTCACATACTATATTTTGAATCTAGGCTGGAGGACTGTACATGGACTGGACAACAGTTTGAATGGCCTCAAAATGAGCTGGTTGGTAACCAGACTCAATAGTTTGGACTCCATCATACCATATGAGAGGATGGCCTAGAGCTTCTCTAATGCTATTGGATGTCTAGATAACATGCTCAGAGCGTGCCTTTATCATTACTCTCTCCCCCTTTATGACTTCTCTTTCAACATGATCTCTTAAGTCATTTTTGTGAAATCTTAGTTGACCATCCAGATAATTGATTCCTGAGGATAAAGAATTCTTTGCTTTGAGCAAATGTTCATCCAATTCTTTGTGAGATGCCTTCATATCCCCAACCAAAGATGCTTTGTGAGTAGATAGTTATGTTTCAATATCCTTGGAGGTAGAGGTTATCTTGGTCTCCAAAGTAGTAGTCTGCTCAACCAGCTTGACTAGTGAAGCATCATTCATGACTATCATGTTTTCATTCTTTCTATTTTGATTTTCAAGGACATAGCATTGTTTTACAGCTATTTCATCTTCAGTATTCTTAGACTCCTCTTGTTGTTTAGTAATGTATACTACTGCATTAGCACCTCTTTAGAAAAAAAATTAGTCAAATCTTTTTTTCAATAGATTTACTTTAATTCTAATAGATTTGATGTCCTGAGCTAGCTGAAACTGCAACTCCTTGTTGCTTTCATCTACATACTTTTCCAATTTACTTCTCTGTTGATCTTACATTATCTGTAGTTGAACCGGAAGTGAGCTTGAATCCATTGCAAGAGCTGGTGTTGGTCCAGATTGAATGATCTTCTTGTAGCTTTTATTCCTTATTTTGAATTCAGTTATTTTCGTCTTTTTTAGCTGAGAGGTTTCTTCCTCCTCAGATTCAGATGAACTAATTACTTCAACTGATGTTGGCTCTTTAGCACCTTCAGTACTTGGGGACAGTTCTGCCAACTCCCCCTCAACCCTTACATCTACTTCACCAATGTTGGTGTTTTCCAGGTTGACCTCATCTTCCTGAGCTTTAACATCAGGTACAAGGTCCTCTGGAAGTACATTTATTTCCCCATGAATATCTACATCTGTATTCAAAATGATTTCTTCTTCAGTTTCCTTGCAGACTGCATCCTCAATCTCCCTATCAGGCATTTCCTATTCAGGATATTCTACTTGTTTCAGAGCAGTGTCAAGCTCTTGTACTACTTCCATTATAATAGTATTAACATTATAATTATTTATATCTGGTAGAACATTGAGGTTCTCCCCCTCAATTTGATCCTTCTCTTGTATTTTTCCCCATGCACATGATCACCAGTTCTAGGTGAGGCCCTGGAGATTTCTCAGCTATTGTATCATCATGTTTTTCAGAGCTTGAACTTTCTTGTTCTTCAGATTTACTCGAAGAATGTTCTTCTATAACTACAACTTTCTTCTTTTTCTCTTTCTCCTTCTCAACTATAGGTGTTTCTTTAGATAGAACTCTATCCCACCTAGCCAGTATCCTCATGTCCAATCTCCCAATGTGACTGATATTGGATCCAATCTTGAGGTTGAGGCTGTCTGGAATGACATCAACCAAGTATAGATTTAGAATTCTACCCATATTGGGCTTCTTGATGCTCTCTGTTATTCTGTGAAAGATAACTTTGCTCTACTTTGTCTTCACTTTGAAGATTACTCTTGTCATTAGCTCAAACATTTGAGCAGAAATCATGTCATGTGCTCCTATTTTACACAGCAGCACCTTCCCAATTATTTCAGACAGAAATTTTCCTTGTGAATTCATACCCTTCCTATTCAGGGTGCTTTCAATCTTAGTGGTAGGGGCTAATCCACACCAATGCTTCTGCGGTCCTGGCTGAGTTTATGTCATATTCCTGATCGATTCTTGGTAAGTGAAATACCCTCGCCAACTTTTTGTTGTGAGTTTAATTAGCTTCATTCACTTTAGACTTAATCTTTTCTGAGTTTGAATCCAGTTTAGCATTAGAGAAGAATTCTAAAACTTCACGTTTCTAGATTTTTGATGGTTCTGAAAGTAGATATTCCAATACAGCTTCAGTGATTTGGTCAATGACGTTCCTAATTTCTTCTTGCGCCGAGTCAAATCCTATACGCACGAGTTCATAACCTTCAAAGATGTCGTCATTTTTGGGAGCCATTGGAGTTGAGAGAAAGGATTGACAAGTATCGACTAATCAGGATTCTAGGTCTCGACACTCAAGAAGAAACAGTTTAGAAATACTAGAAGGTGTGGTCGACTTCTTCTCACACATTCTATTTATAGGCTTTCTTACGGGAAAACGAAAGGGCGCGCTCCAGGTTTACTAATCCAAAATTGTCTATAAATGACAATTTTGTGTCGACACCTGTCGACACAAGTTAGCACCATGAAATTATTTCTCAACATAACCTAGGTGTCAAGATATATGTTGGTGTCTCGACATATTCTCAGGTGCCTCGACACATTCTCAGGTGTCCCGACACTTTGTTTTGTGTTACGACACATTCTATATGGACTTAGCCAAATTTTTATATTCTTATTTTCTAACTAATGTCACTTAAAATTTTTAATGTCTTACTAGTTAATTTAAGTAAGTAGACTTTATTACTTAACTTATACAAGTTGAACAGAGATTTTCTAGGTTCTAATGAAAATGGTTATTCTGAACCTGAATTCTTGAGTACCCTAACAACAGGATTTACTCTATGTTTAACATACCTAGTTCAAACTAGAAGAAATTGAACTTGTTTTCATCTAAGGGTTTTATGAATATGTCAGCAATTTGATTTTCAATTGCAGTATAATGTAAACAGATATTGTCTTTTTCAACATGTTCTCTAAGAAAGTGATATCTGATTTCTATGTGTTTGGTTCTACTGTGAGAAATATGATTATTAGCAATTGAGATTGCACTAGTAGAATCACAATACATTACATATTTACTTAGTTGTACAGTGTAGTCTAGGAGTTGATGCTGAATCCATAGTAACTATGCACAACAACTCCCAGCTGATATATACTCAGACTCAATTGTTGAAATAATTACACTTGTCTGCTTCTTACTGCTCCAACTAATGAGTCTTCTCCCCAGAAATTGACAAGTTCCTGAAGTACTCTTTATGTCCTCTTTGCAGCCTACAAAATCTGCATATGTGTATCCAGTTAGATCAAAAGCACCATTCTTATGGTACCAAAGCTCAAGATTGGGTGTACCCTTTAGATATCTCAGTATTCTTTTAACATCTGTATAATGAGACTCTTTAGGGTAGACTTGGTACCTAGCATAAACACGTGTTAAAAACATGATATCTGGTCTACTAGCTGTCAAGTAAAGGAGTGATCCAATGATGTCTCTGTACAAGGATTCATCCACAGGTTTCCCAAATTCATCCTTGTGTAGTGATACTGAGGAACCCATTGGAGTTCTCATGGTAGAAGAATTTCTCATACTATATTTCTTAATCAACTCCTTTGTGAATTTAGACTGAGAGATGGATATATCATCTTCAGATTGTCTAATTTGGAATCCCGAGAAGAAGTTTAGCTCACCCATGCTGCTCATTTCAAACTTGTCATTCATAAGCTCGATAATTTTTCTACATAGCAGCTCATTAGTTGAACCAAAAATGATGTCATCTACATAAATCTGGACTAGGATGCTTGAACTTTTGATGTCCCATAGGAATAGTGTCTTATCTATCTTCCCCCTAAAGAATTTGTTCTCTATGAGAAAGGTAGACAAGATATCATACCAGGCTCTAGGTGCCTGTTTTAACTCATACAATGCTTTATATAATCTGAAGACATGAGAGCTAAGTTTAGGATTTACAAAACCTGGTGGTTGTTCTACATAGACCTCTTCCTTCAATGTATCATTTAGGAATGTAGATTTAACATCCATCTGGTAAACTTTATATCCTTTGTAAGCTGCATGAGCTAAAAAATAATCTAATGGCTTCTGGCCTAGCTACAGGTGCAAAGGTTTGGTCAAAGTCTATTCCTTCCTCTTGTCTATACCCCTTAGCCACAATTCTTGTCTTGTTTTTAACTATGACTCCATTCTCATCTAATTTATTCTTATATATCCACTTAGTTCCTATGACATTGTGATTTTTAGGTCTAGGAACTAGACTCCAAACCTTAGATCTCTCAAATTGATTGAGCTATTCTTCCATTGCCATGATCCAGTTGGGGTCTGAATTGGCTTCTTCATATTTCTTAGGTTCCATCTGAGAGAGAAAGCTAGAAAATAGAACCTCATTATGATGTCTGCTCCTAGTGGTCACACTTAGCCTAACATCACCTATCATTTGATCAATAAGATGATCTCTAAGGTGTCTAATAGCTACAGGTATATTTCTACCATCACCTAGTTCTTTAGGTGGTGAAGGGTGAGTCTCTTCCTCCCCCTAGGCAGTGACTGTGTCTTCTATAAGAACTATAATATTATTTTTATCCTCTAATTCTATAGAAGATGAATCTCCTATATTTAATTTTTTCAACTTAGAGTCAACATCTCTTAGACTAGAATTATTAGATATTTATTATGTAAAATAGAAGTTTCATCAAAAATAACATTAATTGATTCTTCTACAACTTGATGTTTCAAGTTGTAGATCTTATATGCTTTGCTATGATTACTATAGCCTACAAAAATACCTTCATAGGACTTCTCTGAAGACTTAGTTAGATAAGCCTTCCCATTATCTAGGACATAACACTTACTTTCAAAGATCTTGAAATAGGGCAGACTTGGTTTTTTGTCTTTCATTAGTTCATAGGGAGTCTTGTTGTGACTTTTGTTGATCAAGGCTCTATTCTGAACATAACATACAGTGTTTACAGCCTCATCCCAGAAATATTTTAGGAGAGATGTGTCACTTAGCATAGTTTTAACAACCTCAATGAGAGTTCTATTTTTCCTCTCAACAACCCCATTTTGCTGGGGAGTTCTAGGAGAGGAGAATTCCTGAAAGATCCCTAGTTCTTTATAGAAATTTGTCGTTCTTTCAAATTGAAATTTTGTGCCACGGTTACTTCTGAGCTTGACCACATAATATCCTTTTTCATTTTGAATTTGTTTGACAAAATTAGCAAGAATATCTAGAATTTCAGACTTTCTCCTTAGGAATTAAGAATACCCAAGCAAATCTAGAGTGATCATCTACAATCACATAGGTGTAAGACTTCCTACATAAACTAAGAACTTACATAGGACCAAATAGGTCCATATGAAGTAGGTGCAGACACCTCTCAGTTTCTTTGGACTGAATGCTCTTAAAGGAGACTTTTGTCAGTTTGCATCTTTGACATGCTGGACACTTGCCTTCTTTAGAGCATTTTAGCTGGGGTCCATTTCTAATTAAGTCCATAAAAAGCAACTTTCTCATAGATCTATAATTTAAGTGAGCTAGCCTCTTATGTCATTGCACAAATAAGGAGTCTTTCTCACTTGCTACTAGGCATACAGGAGAATCCTCATTTATACATAAGAAATTTAGACATAAATGTTGCCACTCCTAATGCCTGACAAGATGATCTCTTGATAACTTATTTTTCTCATCAGACATTTATCATTATGGAAGGCTATTTCATAGCCTATATCACAAAGATGACTTATGTTTATCAGATTATGTTTCAATCCTTCCACATAAGCCACTTTTGTGATAGTCACTAGACCATTAAAAATGTTACCATATTCTTTTGTGTAGCCTCTTTCTGAGCCACCAAAGATCACCTTCGGTCCAGCCTTTACTAATCTATAGTCTATCAGCAGACTCTTGGTTCAAGTTATGTATCTGGACAACCACTGTCCAAGTACTATATAGGCATTTCTGTGGTACTTGGATCCACCTGCAATCACATAATTAGTTAACCCTATGCACCCAAATATTTTTAGGGTCTTGGTTCCTGTTAGACTTAGTTGTGTGAACCATAATAGATTTTCTGAATGCATGAGACTGAGATCTAAATGAGGGTCCTGTTGGATTGTACTAACAATATAGAGCAAAATTCCCAACCTTCCCACAACACCAACACTCATATCTGTTATACCTTCTTTTACGCTGCACCTTTGAAGTTAAACTTTTGTGCAACTTAGAGTTGGATTTCAGATTCCAAGGTTGTGGTGCAGAATTGACACCTTTCCCTTTCAGAAATGAGTGTTGTGCACTGGAACCAGATCCAAGAATTCCTTGTCTCCTTGGATTGATCACACTTTGTGGAGTTCTATAGGCCTTATTGTCATTAGATATAGTTCCTTTCCAGTAAGGCTCTTTATTGACCTTGTTGATGGAGCACTCAGCAATCATGTGTCCAGGAACATATGATGTCTTGCATCAATTAGAAGTCAGATGCTTGGCTGGTGGTTTAACTGAATCCATTGAGGCTTTACCTTTTGGATCAGGTTTCTTATAGATCTTATTATCCTCAATATATCTTACACCACTTCTAATTGGTGAAAACAATGTATCAATAATGGGCAAGACAGACTTAGGCTTGGAAAACTTATCCAAGAGCTGTCTTACCTGAAAAAGCTTTGCTTCCAAGTTCTTGACTGTCTTGGCTTGTTCAGCGATGAATTCAGTTTGTTCATCTAGTCTGTAAGTTAACTCTATCAATTCCAGTTTTTAATGATCCAACTTTATGGTTGCATCCTTAAATTGAAAAGCAACATCTCTAAGATTCATAATTTCCTTTGTTTGTTTTTTAACAAGTTCATTGTTGTTCATAAGAGCTTTCAATAATATTCTATACTTCTATATGAGATTGTTGATGTTAGCATCAGATTTTGAATCTTGTTCATAGTCTAAGTTTAAACTGTTGGATGGAGATTTTACCTCATCAGGATGGAGTTCATCCTGAGCCATTTCATCAGTGTTGGCTATGAGTCCCTCCTCTTCAGAGTCCCTGTCAAATGTGGAGAGTGGAGCTCTTATTCTCATATTTGAGTCTTTAGTGGCTTTCAAGGCCATTAGAGCCTCCCCTTCTTCAGACTCTGAAGATTCAGTTTTACTTTCTGAATGTGTTGACTGCTTCTTAGCTAACAGACTCCTGTCAGTCTTCTTATGTACATTAGACTTCTTGTTTTCAGTCTTTTTTTCCTTTCTTTTTACTGTGCATTTAGCAATGATATGCCCTGACCTGTTACAGTAATAATAAGTAACATTAGTCTTAAATTATTTGTTATGAGAAGAGTCATACCTGTCCCCAGACTTCTTTTTCCTGGGATTTTCTTAATGGTCAGTCTTCTTTTAAGAAGAATCCCCACCAAGACCCTTACAGCTGCCTTGCCTTTCTCTCCTCAGAATCTTCTTAAATTGCCTGGAGAGTAATGACAATTCTTCTTCAGTTATATCTTCTCTAGATGAACTAGTTTCAGAGTCTTCTAACTGTGTTTCTTTTCTGACTGTGGGTGCAGTCTTTTCTCTATTTTTCTTGGATGAATCAGCCTTTAAAGACAGTGTTTTCTCTTTATTGTGATCCTTAGCTGTTTTTTCTTCAGACTTCCTGAGGTTTAGTTGCATTTCATGAGATAACAGCTTGTCAAATAGAGCTTGGGGGACTATATTGCCTAAGTTACTCATTTCCCTGATGACACATATCTTGATGTCTCATTCCTTATTTAAGGACCTCAAGAATTTATCATTCAGTTCATACGTTGTGAATTTTCTTCCATAGGTTCTCAGGTTGTTCACAATTCTGAAGAATTTCTCAAAGGTCTCAATTACTGTGTCTGTTTTGTCTTGCCTAAAGGCTTCATACTTCTGGTTCAATAGGGAATTTTTGTTATCTCTAACCTCATCAGTGCCTTCCATGTACACTATCAAACATTCCCACATTTCTCTAGTTGTTTTATAGTGAATCAGATTTTGGAATGTGGAGGCATCTATGGCAATAATAATTATGTTCTGAGCCCTCCTGTCCATAGAGGCCAAAATTATCCCATCCTTGTCCATCTCTATGTAGATCTTAGGTGTCCTTATATTGGCATCAAGACATGACACTTTCATAGGTATGAAAGGTCCTTCCAGTACAGTGATGTATATTCTTGAATCTACAGGCTCCATAAAGAGTCTAACCCTTCCCTTCCAGATCCCAAAGTTTTCTTTAGAACAGATTGAGAGTTTGATAGAATGATTTTCTCTTTGAGACATGATCTGATCTCAGTTAATCCTTAGGATTCTCACTAGGCTGTTATGCCTTCACAGTTAACCCCTCTCTGATACCAATTGTAAAGTGTTTGTTTTAGTAAACTGATTGACCTAAAGGGGGGTGTGAATAGGTCCAATTCAAATTTATTCAAATCTTGGCTACTGATGGACACAAAAATTTTTTTAGTGAGTAAGTTAACATAACCACAACAATCAAGAAAACAGATAAACTACGATCAACACGGATCTAATCTAGCATTCACAGCACAAACCACAACACATCACACAGAAATTTTATAGTGGTTTTCCAAATTATGTGTACATTCACTTTCCCCCTTCGCTTATCTAGTAATGAACTAGATTCGGCCAAACTCCTTTCTTTTCCTCAGATCATCAGATCTTACACTTCAGAGCCCAACTGACTCCTACAACTCAGATTCCCTTCAAAAATTCTACTCATAGTGCACCTTAACTCTTACACCTCAGGCAAACCCTTGCCCTATACCCTCAGAACATAATTGTTCTTATAACTTAGAGAAAGTCCTCCTCCTACCTCAGACTCTCAGCCCTACCTCAGCCTTTATAATTTAGGATTATAGCTCAGAGATATATATCTCTCACCCCTCAGATTTGTTACCAGATCTTACAAAATAAGAATTAAAGTAGACTAGAATTTGAGATTTGATAAATCACCCAGCAGGAAAGAAACATGTGACTTCTTCTTGATCAGATCTTGATGAGTAATCTTCTTCCTTGAACTTGATTGAGAAGAAAAAGTACAACCCTTCTTAGTTTTTTCAAAGCTTCTTGAAGGAGAAGGTTGGGTTGAACTTGGCTGGAGAAGATTGGAGTTGATCTACGATCTTCCTCCTCTCCACCTTCAGAATTCTATTGAATTGATCTGACAGACTGAGATGAGAAGAATGAGAAAAATCTATATCATTTATGTTGTGTTGGTCTCCTTATATAGGCTTTGTCAAGAGTGACCAGCTGCCCCAGTTAATCCACTGACTTCTAACAGTTCTAACGGTTGTCAGAACTTTAGGCTTCAAATTATGGACTTAGAAGAATTTCTGTCTTGAGAGCTTCTGCATAAAGGTGTTAACACCAGTTCTGTGTGTTGACACTTCTGTACTTAGATCCTGTCGACACCAATCCTGGGTGTTGACACTTCTCTTATAGGCGTGTTGACAACAATCGAGTGTGTCGACACTGCTAGTTTCTTGTCTCAATACAACTTATATAAAAGGTGTCGACACTAGTCCTGAGTGTCGACATTGCTGATTTCTTGACTAACGGTGTCGAACCAAGTCCTGGGTGTCGACATAGCTTGCTTCCTATCTCAACCCAACTTGTATAAAAGGTGTCGACACTAGTCCTGAGTGTCGACACTGCTGGTTTCTTGACTAACAGTATCGACCCAAGTCCTGGGTGTCGAGACAGCTTGCTTCCCGTCTCAGCATAACTTTTACAAAGTTGGCGACGCTTGTCCAATGTCTTGACACATTTGTACTTAGTTTATTCTCTTCAACATAGAACCTACACAAGTAAACTCAACATACATCAAATACGAATTTGTGTATATCATTGAGTTGAAAGGGCTTCTTCAAATCAGGTACATTGTTAACAATGTACCCAACACCACCATCTTGTGCTTTGCATCATAATACTTAGCCTACTGGCTCTTAGCCTCTAGCATGCAGTCTCGAATCAATCTAATCATAACATTGGTGTCATCGATGTACTCCACTCCCAATACCTCGAGATTCTTATCTTGAACCCATGATAAAGGGGTTCTGCACCTCCTACCATAAAGTGCTTTATAAGGTACCATTCTGATGCTTGCTTGGTGGCTATTATTATAGGAAAATTTCACCAATGGTAAAAGTCTCTCCCACGGCTCTCCCCTATCCAAAACACACAGCCACAACAAATCCTCTATTATTTTGATTGTTCTCTCAGACTAGTCGTTATTCTGAGGGTGAAAAGGTTGTGCTAAAGGTAAGGCGAGAACCCATATATGCTTGAACTGTCTCCCATTCCTTAGAGGTGAAGCGACCATCACGGTCTAAAACTATCATCTTAGGCACCCCATGGTATCAAACAAACTGCTTCACAAAGAGACGCACCAACACATCAACATGAGCCTCCTTCCTCATCGGGATAAATCGAGCAACCCTCATCAAGCAATCCACAATCACCCAAACTGAGTCATTCCATGCGCGAGATCAGGGAAGACCGTGAACAAAATCCATGAAAATATCCTCGAACTTTCACTCTAGAATAGGTAATGACTACAATAATCCACCAAGACTCTTGTACTCTACCTTTACCCTCTGACAAGCCTCGCAGTGAGTAACATAGTGTGTGACAACTCGCTTCATTCCCTGCCAAAATATGGTCCTCCGCAAGTCAGTGTATATTTTGGCACTTCCGGGATACACCGAATATTTGGTGAAATGGGCCTCTCTCAAGATATCTTCCTGAATCCCACCACCTATAAGAATATAAAGTCTGCCGTGTAAATGAATGAGATCTTCATTTAGCGTATATCCTTCCGTTGATCCTCCCGCAATTGATTGGAACACCGAGGCCAAACAGCATCCTTCCCTGTTGGGAATATTGTCCTTCAATGTTCCCTGAATTTGAAGAGACATCACCATTAATTCTAAGTGCATAATTGTATTTGATATATGTTCAAGTTCAGTGTATGCAGGTTGTCTATCATACCATGATTAGACAGGATGTCAGGGTCACAATACAATTTGGACTCAAGACAAGTTGCTGGCAAAGCAGAAATTTGGTGAAGTCCATAAGGGTCGAGTGAAGACAGTTTGTCTTCACTCGATGCAAGAAGAGCAAAAGCAATTATAGAACTACATATAGTCAAAGTCGCAATGTTGCTGACTGGAAATCTGGCTAAGTCCAGAAGTGTTGTGCGAAAGAAGTTCACTCAACGCAAACTCAATTAGATATCTAGCTAAGGACAAAAGCGTTGAGTGAAGGTAGTTCACTCAACACCAACTCAACAAGATATATGACTAAGGATAGAAGCGTTGAGTGACAAGTAATCACTCAAAGCCTCAGTCAAGAAGACTGGTTACTGGACAGGCAGAAAATCCACCAAGACCAGAAGTATTGAGTGAACTCACTTCACTCAACGTCGGAAGAGCAGAAGCATTGACAGAATCTCAAACAGTCAAAGTCTCAAAAAGAGCAGATAAAAAATCTATCTAAGTTCAAAAGCGTTGAGTGAAGGCAGTTCACTCAATACTGACTCAACACACAATTCAACTAAGTCCAGATGCTTCAAGTGATGAAGGCTCACTCGATGCCTAAGCTGTAAGACTATAAAAGTTTATTTGCATTGATAGAGCAACACTCACTCAACTCACTCAACGTATGAGATGCAGAAAACCTTATAATTAGGTTTTCGCAAGACAGAGTTTGCCGCTTCATATTCTAAAAACACTATAACTAGGTTTTCTTTGAGCTCTATCCCACGCTTTCTAGTTCTCTTGCACTTGATCTCTCTCTCATTTTTTTCAGGAAAATAATGGCGATTCCAGCGACTTCTCTCTCCAGCATAAAATATAATACTGGATTCGACATCGACTTCGATTCATTCAGCCATACCGATCAAATATTCACTGATATTCTATAATTGTTTGAAGAACAACAACTGAGGAAACTTATGACCACCAGGATCAAACTGCTAGCGACCGAGATAAGAGAATGGGTCTACACTTCAACTTCCCCAGATGCAGAAATAATGATTGGTACCATCCCAGGCCATCAGGTTACTATAACACCTGCTATTTTAACTGAGATTTTTAATTTGGTTAATGGAGAAGAAGATATAGAATTAGACAGTTCTGAGTATGATTCTATGCTGATTAAGATGGGTCACCCAGAGGGAAACCCTAATAAATTGTTAAAGAAAAACTTTTTGTAGAATATAAGTTTCTATCTGATGTAGTAGGGAAAGTGTTGCTAGGAAAGCACACGACTTGTGATTATATTACCAGCACCAATTCTTGGTGATGTGTGCCTTGGTTAATAAGAAATTAGTAAATTGGGGTTTGATGATGTTTGAATTAATCAAGAAGAAAAACTCAAAGAAAGAAGTATGTTTTGGGAATTTTCCTCTAGGCTAAGGCTCCTGAACTTTTGGTATCCCAGACCATGTTCATCAATGCCTCCAAGAGGCTAACTTCTGCCTAATTTGGTAGATGGGAGAGGACCATCTCTAAGCCATCCAGGGCTTCCTCCTCTTGCAGAGCTTTAGAGAACATCACGACAGTAACAGTCGCTCCCTTACCTGAAGAAGAAGCTCCTACTCCTCCATATCCACCACAATCCATAGTTCCTTCATCAACTCCCCTCCAACAACCATCCACTTTCCCTCAAACTCCTACTGCCTCACCATCACAACCTCATTCTTCACTTCCTCAATCTTCAATCCACATACCAGAGGATTCTCCATCCCCACCTCCTTAATCTCCAATACCACCTCACCTTGATGACATACCACTACAATCTTCTCAGCCATTTCTAAATTTTGATCTTTTACCATCTCCATCACTATCTCCTCAACATCAACAATCTCCATCTCAGGATGAAGTCATGCCAGATTTCATTCCTCCCTCTTCCTCCATCCATCCATCTGTATCTACTCAGACACCACCTGAGTTTATGCAACTGGATTTCCCCCCATTTCCACTATCTTGGAACTTATCTCTCCAACTATCAGGCATCTCATAGCAGAGGCAATTGCTCATCTAACTGCTTCCATAAACTCTTTTGCTGCTCTTCTTGCTTCCTCTTCCTCTATCCCTTCTTCTTTTCAGGGCCTGGGTTCAGTACCCTCTGAATCCAAGTAGGGGGAGCTGTTCCAGGAAGAAGCCCCAGCTCCAGCTCCAGCAGCAGCAGTTTCTCCAGAAGCAACAATTCCAACAGAAATTATTGTTACTATTGATGTTGATTCAGATACTGATATGATTTATGATAAAGATAATGAAATAATCATTTTTGGTGATTTCATGTTAAATCCCACAGTTGATTTGGTTTCTTTACTACAATCTTTTGATTCTGTATATAGCCAAAATCATCCAGTTCCAGCTGTTTCAGTATCAGATATGTCCAAGGCCATAGTGTGTTATACTGCTCCAATAAGTCCTGTAGTTGTGAATTAACTAAGGGCAAGTTTTGTTGTTCCAGAGATCACTGAAAGCCTAGTTATTGAAGATTCTTGTGAGACAGTTCCTATTTCTGAGCCTCAGGCATTCTCTCCACCAACTTATAGCTGGTGTGAATCCCCAATGCCCGACATGGATGAGATTATGTTTGTTGATATGGAAGAAGAACATGAGCCTTTTCAGGGTCAAACTGTTTCAGAAACTCCAGCAGTTCAAAAACAACCTCAGGTTTAAGGATTCTCGGCTGAATGGCTAAAGCAATTGAATGATCTGTATGATAATCCTCCTGAATCATCTGATGATGATGAGGAATCTGATGATTCTAGTTCTAAGAAAGTAAAATCTAAGAAGATAAAGGCTACTCCCAAGGTTGTTCCTAAGTCTGACCCTACTGCTGATACTCCTTACTACATTCTGCGCAATATTCCTCTCACTCCAGATATGGCTCACTGGATGAGATTCTCTAAGAATTAGCTCGAGGAAAGAAAGAAAAGGAAAAGATATAGTTCCCTACCTAGGCGGACCAGGAGAGGACCTCCTCCTCCTCCTGCTGCAGGTGTATCAGGAAATGTTGTTAAGACTCAGAAGCCAGCCTCAGTAGTTCTCAGTCTCCAAGGCCAACCTCCCATCAGTCTTACAGACCAGCTGGGAAGTATAGTCAATGCAGACCTCCAAGGTCTTATTATTCAGGCCAACCTCAACAGTCTTTCCCTCAAACCAACTTTCAACAGCAATCCATTCTTTTCAGAAATCCTCAAAAGTCTTCTCAGGATGCTCTTAAATCTAATCTAGAGAGACCTCTCTCTCCAACCCATGAACCTAAATTAGATCCTAATTTCAGGATGGCCAGATTCCAAGAGCTAATTAGGTTATCTCAAATTAACAGAGCCAGAGTAGAAGGAGTAGATCCATCTAAATTCACTGAAATGTCTACCTATAGACAGAAGGAGTTTGATCAATTTCAGGTAAACAGAAATTTATTTGACCATAATGAATACATGCAGATCCATCCAGAAGCTATAATGCACAGAGCTGCATTTATAACACTTCTGGGGATTCAAGACCTGAAGATGTCTCAAAAGGAAGCAGAAAATCCAAACAGGACAATTGTTTTTGCTAAGTCATCTTCTGCTCCTCCCTCTGATAGATCTTAAGCATTTTTTTGATTTGCTATTTTATTTTGTGATTTATATGTGTAATGAACTTAGCCATATCATATCTGCTGAATAGTTTAAATTCTGCCAGATATTTATATTGCTTTGTATTTGTATATTTTTCTATTTTTTTAGTGACCTCACCCAAATAGGGGGAGATTGTTGGATCCCTAGTTTGGATTTGAGCTAGGTTCATTATTAGGTTATTGACCCACCATGTATAGCTTAGGGTAAATTTGTTAGTTCTAAGGTCTAGGTCAGTCTGACTAGGTTAGACATCTTTGATACAACCCTCAGAAGTATTCAGAGATTCAGAGTTAGAAGAAATGCAGTTTTTAAAGAGTTCAGAAAATTAGCTCGAAGTTCTTTGAACTCTGCTCGACGATCGTCGATCGCAGATTGACGAACTCAGAGTGTCAACTCTCAGCTGAGCTCGACGAAATACGAGCTCAGGTCGACGATCTTCCTTCTTCTACTCAGATTCTCTGGTCGACAAACTTGGAACTCAGCATTAACAGATATCTTCCAGATCAATTATCTCTGAGCTCAGCTCGACGAAGGAGATCTCTCAGCTCGACGAACTTGGAGTTCAGTTCGACGAAATCTGTCCCAAGTTCGATTAATTTCCTTCAGCATCAGATTGACGTATTCTCTCTCATTTTAACTTCAATTTGTATTGTTCTAAGGCAGTAATTCTCTGATAATTAATGCTCACATTCTCAAGAATATAGTCGTTTCTTGACAACATTAATTATGGTTTTCACAGAGTTAATTACTCGACTTATTTACTGAGATAGTTGAGGAAACTCATTAAAAGCCAAAATCCAGCCGTTCAACTCTCAAAATTTCAGCAGTAAATTCAGGATATTATTCAAATTTCAAAAGGCTGAAATCTCTTAGGATATAAAAGCAATTCTTCTTTCTTCAATACAACAATAACAAGAAGAACAACAACCATTGATACACTTTTCAGAGAAAAGCATTGCTATCATTCTTACAGGAAATTGAATAAGAACATCAACTCACAGGTCATTAATCTTCTTCAGTTTCTACTTCAGGATTTTTCTAGTGACAACAGTCAACATCTGTTTGAAAGTTCCTGAAGTAGATCTCCATTAAAATAAATCTTGTGGTGACAGAGCACCTGAGCAAAAACCTGTGGTGGCAGGGCACCTGAACAAAAACCTGTTAGTGGATTCCTACTAGGGATGTAGAAGAGTGGATGTACCCAGTTTTGGGGAACCACTATAAAATATTTATGTCGTCTGGAATGCCCTATTCTTTTATTTATTGTGTTGTGATTGTCTTTTGTTTTTATTCTCTAACTATACATATAGATATCACTTATTTTAATTCCGCTATAAAAACTAATCAAAGCTTTTTAAAATACACTATTCACCCCTCTCTAGAGTTAAGATAGATTTATCCCTCACTTTCAATGAGGTAGGATCCTATGGTAGATCTGAGTGTAGAACTATCTTTCTTGCCTGAGTGTAGGACTTTGGTTAAAGTTTGAGGTTGGTGATCTGGTGCATATTACTGAGCTGTAGGAGATTATATCTCTGAGTGTGGGGCCTTGGGCCTGAGGTAGTACTTGGAGGAGTCTGAGAGATCCCGAGGGATTTGTGTTGTAAGCTCATTGAGCTGAGATTGGAGAAGTTGCCCTTGTCTAACACACTGTTAGAAAGGTGGGAGGGACAGTGGATGTACCCATACCTTGGGGAACAATTATAAATCCCGTGTGTTGTTGTGTGTCTTGAAAGCAAGCTAAATAACTTAATCACAACTCACCAAAGCAAGAAGATAGTCTTAAAAGACAAAAACCTATTCACCCCCCTCTAGGTGTTTAGCTATTCCTAAAACAAAGACTTTCATTCCCTTGCTCTGCTCGAATCTGGTCTCGAATGTCACAAACTATACTCATGGTGGCTAGATACTCTGTATAGACCTCGGGACATGCCTTAGTTACCAATCTCCATCTCTTCGAGTACTCTAGCCAATTTTATAACTATTAATTGAGATTCAGGGCGTGACATGGGTGCCTTCCTTCTTAGAGCACCCGCCACCGAGTTCGCCTTCCTGAAGTGATAGTTCAATGTAAATTCATAATCACATAAAAATTACAAACATCATCGTTGTCTCAAGTTCAAATCCTTCTGGGGGTGGATGTACTTCAAGTTTTTATGATCTCAAAAGATCTCTCAGTGGACGCCATATAAATAATATTTTTAAATCTTCAAGGCGAAGACCACTGCTCATAACTCCAAATCATGTATTGGATGATTCACTTCATGCTTCTTATGTAACACCTCCGTCCGCCACATGAAATATAATAGAGGGTCTGGTCAGGGCCCCACACCATATTCCACAAACAGGCATCACGATTATATGTGAATATCAAAAGATTACTCGCGCCCTAACTCAGAGCATTCTAGCGGAAGCTTTAAGGTTGCATGAACTCATATCAATTGAATGTCCACTATACATAAACCATACCATTTATAAATATAACAGGAATGTCGATTACAAATACACAAAAGTTATGGTCTTAAGGCCTTATAGTTATACTTCACAAGTGTGGTTTACAAGCATCGGCGCGCAGGCCGACCACACATGAATACAATAAAACTTATTCGCTAGGCCTTCGAGGGCCAGCATAGTAGCAAGGGCTTCAGCCCGCTATTTTCGGCTCGGCTCTCCAGCACTGCACATGGGCAATCCACCACAATGGTGGCAAACAAGGCAACGATCAGTATTCAGCTGACCAATTTATAACGACCCCACCCCTTTTCTGGGGTAGAGATATTCCTTCCCTGCAGGCATAGTATTTTTATAAGTAGATATATCACAAAAACGTGAACTCACACACTGTTCAATATATCACAAATGCCGGCCTTAACTGCCGATGCTCCGTGCACTCAGGGCATATTTTTGGTGTGTTAATTTACCGGATTACACCACGTTCAGAAGTTCAAGACTTGACGATCAACTTTGAGCATTTCTAGTCTTTACGGTGCGCATGCCTAAAACTCTCATTATGTGCTCGAATGAGATAATAAACTAGGCCTTCGAGTCGGTCAGACATAACATAGGTATAGTTCAGCCTTTGTTCATTGCTCAATTCGTCAGTTTAGAAGCAAAGACTGATGCAGGACGGCTTCCCCTTACCTGTTCGGCATAATAGCCTTCAAGTGCTAATAGCTCATAATAGTTATACGGTCTCTGAGAGACCGTCCACACAATCAAAAGGTTACGTAATCAAGAACCACTACTGGAACATCAGTCCAGAAAGCAAACCTGCAACATCCTGTAGTGCCTGAAACATAACACATAGCACATAGCACAAATAACTCACTAAGTGTTATCGACATTGACGATACTCACTGTCGCTCGGTGATATCCAACAGGTCGTAAAACCGTGGAATTTCGTAGGTATTCTCCTATAGTGCAACTCCAGTACTTCCTACTACTCTCAATTCATAGGTACAACCCCGTAGACCACGTAAATTACTCGTTTATACTCAAAGTCTTCTCCGGCATGCAAAAAAAAAATCACGAATCCAGACCAACCTGTCTGGATGGGCTTCTCACATCATTCCTATTACGTATTGTGATTTAAGGATTTATATGCAAAACCAAACCTGGGAATACTATATATTGACCCAACTGAATCTCCTTGATTCTCCACCTTTTGGTGGGGGATTCCATGCATATGCCAAAAGACTGACTTCACTTATCCAAGCAGGAAGATCATTACCCTAGTAATCTATTTCAGAGCCATTAACAAGCTTTTATCTGGATGGAAAGGAGCGCCTCACTTTCCTCTTCACGGATCTTACTTCGGCTCTTGAACCTGACCACAGGATCTCCTTCCCTTAGCTAGCAAAGCTTAGCCTCAGCCTTATTGTTCTCAAGAACCTCAAGAACTAAGAAAAATAACAATGAGAATTCATTCTATTAATTAGCTTATTTCTGGAGGCTACCGTCGCACGGTATCATAGTCGGTTGTCGCTTGGGCCAATCGACATTGCGCAGTCACTCCAAAACAGCCTCCACCTTACTACCATGTGGCAGCTACCGCCGCGCGTCAGTTACTACTGCCAAGTGGTACTTAAACCCGAGCTACCGCCGTGCGGTAGTCACTCAACGCCACATTAAAAGCATTGAGTGATAGCTCCATGCGCTAGCCCACTTTCGCCCCGCGGTAGTCCTCTCAATGCTATGAAGCGTTGAGTGCGTTGAGTGGTACCGCCACACGTTATCTCACTAATGCCCCACGGTAGTCCTCTCAATGCTTCGTCGAAAACATTGAGTGGTACCACCATGCGCTACCTCTACTACCGCCAAGCGGTAGATTCCCGAGAGGTCCGTCAAGTTAATTCATAGGCTAATGCCAACGATAACACTATCACTGCGCATTAACTCCTAATTTGTCCTTTGGACTTTTGTGGCATTACATCTTAAGTGTCTAGAAGCATATGCAATCACATGTCCGTGTTGCATCAACACCGCCCACATGCCCTGATAGGATGCATCAGTATATACCTGTAATCATTCCTTCCCATATGGTAGGGCAAGGATTGGGGCGGAGGTAAGATAGTCCTTTAACTCTAGAAATGCAATTTCATATTTTGGTGTCCACACAAAAGGTACACCCTTCTTCGTCAGCGCAGTGAAGGGAAGAACGATCCTCAAAAATCCTTATACAAACTTGTGATAGTATCCAACAAGTCCAAGAAAACTTGACATATTGGTCGTTGACCTCAAAGGCGACCATTCATTTACGGCACGCACCTTGGACGGATCTACTGCTAGTCCAACACCACTATAATATGGCCTAAGAAGGCAACTTCTCGGAGCCAAAACTCACACTTGCTGAACTTGGCAAACAAACTATGCTCCTTTAGTTTCGTTAAAACTAAGGCTAAGTGCTCCACATGTTCCTCCTCTATTCTTGAGTAAAACAAAATATCATCAATAAATATGATGACAAAAGCATCCAGGTACAACTCAAACACTATGTTCATCAGACTCATGAATGCAGAAGGGACATTTGTGATCCCAAACAACATCACAGTGAATTCGTACAAGCCGTATCTTGAGCAAAATGTTGTTTTCTGGATATCTTCCTCTTGTATCCTTAATTGATAGTACCCCGAACGTAAATCAAGTTTGGAAAACCAATGAACTCACACCAACTGATCGAATAACTCGTCGATCCGGGGCAATGGATATGTGTTTCGCACCGTCAATCGGTTTAGCTCTCAGTAGTTTATGCATAATCGTAATGATCCATCCTTCTTCTTAACGAACAAAACAGGGGCTCCTCAGGGTGATGAACTGGGACGAACAAACCCTGATTCTGTCAACTCTTACAACTGAACTCTAAACTCAGCTAGTTCCTTAGGAGCCATCCTATAGGGTGTTCGAGAGATGGGATTGGCACCCGACACTGGCTTAATCTTGAAGTCTACTTACCTAGGCGGGGGAAATCTAGGTAGCTTTTTAGGAAAATCCTGCATTACTGGTACATCCTTCATGTTAGTCATCATATCTTTGAGCTCAAAACATATCATGTACACTTCATCCCCTTGTTTATGGGCCTTAATAACCTGAATTGAAGACAGCATAATTCGAGGTGTGAATCTAATACCTTGAAAAATTATCTCAGAATCTACATATCTCAAGGTGATCTGCTTTGCCGCACAATCAATCTTGGCATGACGCCAATCCAATTACGCCATACCCAGAATAAGATCAAATTCTTGTATTTCCAATACCGTTGCAGGGGTTTCAAAAAGCATTCCACTCGTGACCATGTGAAGCTCCTTTTTATGCTTTATAAAGCTTTAAGAGACATACGACCTAAAATGTCTGAATACACAGAGCCCGTAAACTCTTTATTTACTTGAATACAACTACTATTAAATGATCTCTTAATATCTATGTGTTGAATATTGATCATTTGATCAAAGGTTTGCCAAATAGTTGATGAACTATCAATAAAAACCTATAAAAATTTCTTAAGTTGATTATGTGCATCTTCAACTCGATTGATGATTGAATTGCCAAAATGAAGATATTTATTGATCCACCCAGAAACAAAATATGTTTTGTATAAATTTTTCTAAGCAGTCATGATGTATGTGATAACTTCAAAAAACTTTGTAGAGTAATCAACCACAAGCTCGTTTAAGGACATACTAAAATCATTTTTCGTATGAGCATCCACCACTTTTTGCTATGCACCCATAAAGATTTCAAAGGTCTTTCCCACACAGAAGAACTTCTTGCAATTTACTAAAATAATTTTATTAATACGTACATGACAAAATATTTCTTTATTGCGAAAATACAATCTTTATACTATTCATCAAAGATTGTTCTCTATTCCTCACAAACACATTCAGTTGGGAAAGAAAATGTATAATGAATTTAAAACAATTAAGTGCTGACTTGTACCTTGATTTGGTTTCATTTGATATAAAAGTGAAACATGAAAAAATGTCTGATTTGTAGATGTTACTCCAATAATGCATAGTAATGACATACAATAATGATTTGTCTTGTATTTATAGTCTAGCTGAAAAATTATTGGAAACGTATTTCGAGTTTTATAGAAACTAGATGTATAAAAAAATAACATTTCCAATTGGTTATTAGTAGCACAGGCTTGGTTAAAAGAAGCGTAACCCACATCGTTCATACACGTATATAAATATTGTATAGGCGTTCATACCTTAAACCCTAAACTCTAAACCATAAAGTCAATCTGCACTTGGGTCATGTGGGTATTGAAACTGACTTCTTCCCTCTTAAGATTATATCTAACTTTGAGGCTCGTTGTAACTAATATTATCATCTTTTATCCGTCTGTAAATCCTTGCTTAGGCTCTATCACTTTAACTTTTCTCTCACTCCTAGGCAAGAAAACTCGGTTGCTACTTTGATTGTTTTTACACGCTCACATTTGGAAAGCTTTTGGGATTTTGATTTGAACAACATCCCGCACCTGTGCTATTGGAGGCCTCAAAAGAAACCTCTCGCTAAGGCCTATCTGTTGCCTTCTGTGGGGTTGTCACATCCTTGGTGGAAAACATCCATAAGACACTTGGAAGTACTAATTCTATAAATTCCACATCTTGGCGGGTGTTTTCGATTTCTCATGTTTGGATGGTATTCAGTGCTTCTCATTGACAGGCATGCCACCACAATTATGGCTTTGTCATAATTGTGGTGATGTGAACTACGGATGGTTTGATCCCGGTTGGAAAATTTTGAAAAATTATTTTCATGAAAATTTGAAAAAGAATTATCATTAAAGTGAGAATAGTTATTTTCATAATTATTATCAAAATTATTTGCATAAGAAAGTTTTTTATTATAATAATAAATATAACAATCCTCACTTTGATGAGAAGCACCACAATAATAAATATAAATTTGGCGCTTTTTTGCAGCTTCCAAAATATCTAGTTTATTTCGAAGCTCGGCAAGCAAGGCAACCAATTTAGATAACATTTTTTGATGAAAGAGAATAAAAACCTTTTACTTAATAGAAATTAATTTGAAAATAAAATGAAAAAGAGAAATGGAGGTAGAGAAAGAGAGTGATAAAACTAATAAAATTTGTGGTTTCAAAATATCAACAATAATAACTCCCCTGCTAGATTTCCATTGTTAGGGATTTGTCTTTTGTGCCCTCGATCAATCACATGTGGATCGCGGTGCTAGGGTTTGTCTTCTGTGCTCTCAATCGACTTATGCAATGTCGCGCTCGGTTTAGAGTTTAGAGTTTAGGTTTTTTAAGAACAGGTTGGAGTACCATATATTCTAAGGTTCAGTGATAACAAGGTTTTGTTGGAGGGGAGCCAAAGAGACTAGGGGGAGCAAGTTCAAGGAGGATCCCAAAGAATATGGGGGGCCGCACGATATCCAAGACCCGTCATAATTGGTTCAACCCTCTAGCAAATGCAGAGCAATGTCCGGAATTACAATATATGCTACATGCCTACGTACCCATAAGCTGAGATCACACCTTCCGTAATTCACATCAACGCTGTTGAAACCAAAAATTTGGTTTCTGTGGAGTTCAGGGTCCCAAAAGAAGGGTGACATCACACCTACTATACTCGAGGGAACGTCATGGATCAAAGACTTGGAAAACTAGGAACAGACCCTTGACTCTAGCGTGGAGGTCCCACCTCACACCCGAAGACGTTTGAGGTCTCCCCCTCCCTAGCCAATGCGTGAGCTAGGTGTCTTGGAGGAAGAAAGCAAGGGGGTTCAAGTGGTTAAGAATCCATCCTCTCCAAGGCACCTCTAAGGGTCTATTTATAGTTTTCTGTGAATGGCCTGCAAATAACCAATCTATCCTGCTCTGAAATTATTGAAATGCCCCAAAATTGATCTGCCAACAGCCAAATCCCGCTGTTCTAAACAGCTAAATGCAGTCCACCAGGGGTAGCCCCTCGAGCCAGGCGAGTAGGAGGCAAGGGGCGAGCTCGGCGGCCTGGGGAGCTCGGCGACCTGGGGAGCTCGGCGGTCTGGGGTGAGCTCGGCGGCCTGGGGTGAGCTCGGCGGCCTGGGGTGAGCTCGGCGGCCTGGGGTGAGCTCGACGGCCTGGGGTGAGCTCGACAGCCTGGGGTGAGCTCGACGGCCTGGGGGAGCTCGGCGACCTGGGGTGACCTCAGTGGCCTGGGGTGAGCTCGGCGGCCTGGGGTGACATCGGAGGCCTGGGGTGAGCTCGGCGGCCTGGGGGAGCTCGACGGCCTAGGGAAGCTCAGCGGCCTGGGGTGACCACAGCGGCCTGGGGTGAGCTCGGCAGCCTGGGGTGAGCTCGGCGGCCTGGGGTAAGCTCGGCAGCCTGGGGTGAGCTCAGCGGCCTGGGGTGAGCTCGGCGGCCTGGGGTGAGGTCGGCGGCCTGGGGTGACCTCGGCGGCCTGGGGTGAGCTCGACGTCCTCGGGTGAGCTCGGTGGCCTGGGGTGAGCTCGGCGGCCTGGGGTGAGCTCGGCGGCCTGGGGTGAGCTCGGCGGCCTGGGGTGAGCTCGGCGGCCTGGGGTGAGCTCGGCGGCCTGGGGTGACCTCGGCGGCGTGGGGTGACCTCGGCGGCCTGGGGGAGCTCAGCGGCCTGGGGTGACCTCGACGGCCTGGGGTGATATCGGCGCCCTGGGGGATACCCCTAAAAGGGGTCGGGGGGAGACAAATATCTCATTCCACCTACTAGTATATTTTCAAGGCCAAGCAACAATTGGCCACCAAGAGTGCAAAATCTCTCAAAAGCTTAAAAACATAAAGCTGGTCCTGCGCTTTCCTAGGGGATCCTACTCTGCGATTATGGGGTTGTACACAATCCCCGCTCTTTTCGAGGTTGGCACAAGCTCGGAAAAAAACATCCAACCCAACGTATTCGCTGAGTGGCCTTTTCTCGTGGTTTGAAAGATTACAAGGCCTCTCCGAGGGGTCAACCTGTCATGCCAGCTAATGAGAGCCTGGGTGACGAGACAGCCTCGGGGTGAAATTACTTAGCCTCCCGAGGGGTCAACCTGTCATGCCAGCTAATGGGAGCATGGGTGACGAGACAGCCTCGGGGTGAAAATACTTAGCCTCCCGAGGGGTTAACCTGTCATGTCAGCTAATGGGAGTCTAGGTGACGAGACAGCCTCGGCGTAAAAATACTTAGCCTCCCGAGGGGTCAACCTGTCATGCCTGCTAATGGGAGCCTGGGTGACGAGAAAGCCTCAGGGTAATGATACTTAGCCTCCCGAGGGGACTTAGCCTCTCGAGGGGTCAACCTGTCATGCCAGCTAATGGGAGCCTGGGTGACGAGACAGCGTTGCGGTGAAGGAACATGGGCATCCATGAGAGGTACGCCTGCCCTGCCAGCTAGTGAGAGTCTGACAGCGGGACCGTCATCGGAGCAAAGGAACATGGGCATCCACGAGAGGTACGCCTGCCCTGCCAGCTAGTGAGAGCCTGACAGCGGGACCGTCATCGGAGCAAAGGAACATAGGCTCCGATGACGGTCCTGCTGTCAGGCTCTCACTAGCTGGCAGGGCAGGTGTACCTCTCGTGGAAGCCCAAGTACCTTTGCTCCGATGACGGTCCCGCTGTCAGGCTCTCACTAGCTAGCAGGGCAGGCGTACCTATCGTGGATGCCCATGTTCCTTTGCTCCGATGACGGTCCCGCTCTCAGGCTCTCACTAGCTGGCAGGGCTGGCGTACCTCTCATGGATGCCCATGTTCCTTTGCTCTGATGACGGTCCCGCTGTCAGGCTCTCACTAGCTGGCATGGCAGGCGTACCTCTCGTGGATGCCCATGTTCCTTCACCCCGACGCTGTCTCGTCACCCGGGCTCCCATTAGCTGGCATGACAGGTAGATCTTGAAACCAAAAACATGGTCTCTGTGGAGTTCGGGTCCCAAAAGAGGGGTGACCTCACACCTACTACACTCGGGGAAACGTCACGGACCAAAGACTTGGGAAAATAGGAACAGACCCTCGGCTCTAGCGTAGAAGTCCCACCTCACACCCGCAAGACCTTTGAGGTCTCCCCCTCCCTAGTCATTACTGAGCTAGGTGCCTTGGAGGAAGAAAGCAAGGGGGTTCAAGTGGCTAAAAAGTCATCCTCTCCAAGGCACCCCTAAGGGTCTATTTATAGTTTTCTGGGAATGGCCTGCAAATAACCAATCTTCACTGCTCTTAAATTGCTGAAATGCCCCAAAATTGGTCTGCCAACAGCTAAATCTCGTTGTTCTAAACAGCTAAATGCAGTCCACTAGGGCAGCCCCTCGAGCCAGGCGAGCAGGCGGCAAGGGGCAAGATCGGCAGCCTAGGGAGCTCAGTGGCCAGGGGAGCTCGGCGGTCTGGGGTGAGCTCGGCGGCCTGGGGTGAGCTCGGCAGCCTGGGGTGAGCTCGACGGCCTGGGGTGAGCTCGGCGACCTGGGGAGCTCGGCGGCCTGGGGTGAGCTCGGCGGCCTGGTGTGAGCTCGGCGGCCTGGGGTGATCTCGGCCGCCTGGGGTGAGCTTGACGGCCTGGGGTGATCTCGGCAGCCTGGGGTGAGCTCGGCGTTCTGGGGGAGCTCGGCGGCCTGGGGTGAGCTCGGCGGCCTGGGGTGAGCTCGACGGCCTGGGGTGAGCTCGGCGGCCTGGGGGGAGCTCGGCGGCCTGGGGTGCCCACGGCGTCCTGGGGCGACCTCGGCGGCCTGGGGGATACCCCTCAAAGGGGTCGGGGGGAGACAAATATCTCAATCCCCTTACTAGTATATTTCCAAGGTCAAGCCAAAATTGGCCACAAAGAGTGCAAAATCTCTCAAAAGCTTAAAAACCATAAAATTAGTCCTACGCTTGGCTAGGGGACCCTACTCTGCGAATACGGGGTTGTACACAATCCCCGCTCTTTTCGAGGTTGGCACAAGCTCAGAAAGAAACATCCAACCCAATGTATTCGCTGAGTTGCCTTTTCTCGCGGTTTGAAAGATTACAAGGCCTCTCCGAGGGGTCAACCTGTCATGCCAGCTAATGAGATGCTGGGTGATGAGACATCCTCGGGGTGAAAATATTTAGCCTCCCGAGGGGTCAACCTGTCATGCCAGCTAATGGGAGCCTGGGTGACGAGACAGCCTTGGGGTGAAAATACTTAGCCTCCCGAGGGGTCAACCTGTCATGTCAGCTAATGGGAGCCTGGGTGACGAGACAGCCTCGTGGTAAAAATACTTAGCCTCCCAAGGTGTCAACCTGTCATGTCATCTAATTGGAGCTTGGGTGACGAGATGGCCTCGGGGTCAAAATACTTAGCCTCCCGAGGGGACTTATCCTCCCGATGGGTCAACCTGTCATGCCAGCTAATGGGAGCCTGGGTGACGAGACAACGTCGGGGTGAAGGAACATGGGCATCCACGAGAGGTACGCCTACCCTGCCAGCTAGTGAGAGCCTGACAGCAGGACCGTCATCGGAGCAAAGGAATATGGGCATCCACGAGAGGTATGCCTGCCCTGCCAGCTTGTGAGAGCCTGACAGCGGGACCGTCATCGGAGTAAAGGAACATGGGAATCCACGAGAGGTACGACTGCCCTACAAGCTAGTGAGGGCCTGACAGCGGGACCGTCATCAGAGCAAAGGTACTTGGGCTTCCACGAGAGGTACGCCTGCCCTGCCAGCTAGTGAGAGCCTGACAGTGAGACCGTTATCGGAGCAAAAAAGAAGAACTTACTCTCCCCGAGGCACATTCGACCTAACCAGCTAGTGAGAGCCTAGATGAGGAGATCCTCTCGGGGGTGGGGCTTGAACTCCACCGAGGCACATTCGACCCAACCAGCTAGTGAGAGCCTGGATGAGGAGATCCTCTCGGGGGTGGGACTTGCTCTCCCAGAGGCACATTCGACCCAACTAGCTAGTGGGAGCCTGGATGAGGAGATCCTCACGGGGGTGAGACTTGCTCTCCCCGAGGCACATTCGACCTAACCAGCTGGTGGGAGCCTGGATGAGGAGATCCTCTCAGGGGTGGGACTTACTCTCCTCGAGGCACATTCGTCCCAACCAGCTAGTGGGAGCCTGGATGAGGAGATCCTCTCGGGGGTGGGACTTGCTCTCCCCGAGGCACATTCGACCCAACCAGCTAGTGGGAGCCTGGATGAGGAGATCCTCTCGGAGGTGGGACTTGCTCTCCCCGAGGCACATTCGACCCAACCAGCTAGTGAGAGTCTGGATGAGGAGATCCTCTCGGGGGTGGGAAACTAGGTGTGTCACTTGAACTCTACCAAATCCAACATCCTCAAATGGGAAAAATTTGGGTTACGTGATCCCCTGACCCAGCCGGTCAGGGGTAGAGCTTGTTATAAGATAAGAAAGAGTGAAAGACTACACCAGGGTGACGCTTCTTCAAGGGGTCTGGGCATGATAGCCATCATCCTTCCCCTCGGAGACCTCCATCTTGCTCAGGCTCTCCATAATCCTCTACATCTCCTCTGCCTTAGCCAGCCAAGAGATGGTGTTGACGGCCGTGACATAACACTGCCTTGCCATCCTGGAGTCTCCCTTGACTCTGACCTGGATCCCTCCTGAGCTGAATTTGAGGCACTGGTGGAACGAAGACGGCACGCAACGGAAGGCGCTGATGTGGGGCCTTCCGAATATAGCGTTTTAGCTGCTCGGAGCGTCAACTATGACGAACCGGCAGTTCCTTGAAGTCCCTCCCAATTTCATTGGGATTCCTACTCCACCTTCAACCTCCTTCCTCTCTCCTGAAAATCCGAACAGGGGTCCGTCCAAGGCCAACACCCTCCTTGGCTCCACCTTCATCTTGTCAAATGCCTTCTTGAAAACGACATTGACGGAGCTCCCATTGTCCACCAAGATCCGGGAGACGGTGAAGCCCTCGATGGATGTCTGGATGACCAACGCATCGCAAAACGGATCCTCATGATCCAGCATGTCCTTCGTTGAGAAGGCGATCCTTTCCTATGGGGGCGGGGTCTGGGATGTTGAAGCGACGCTCCGTCGGTACATGACATGGAGGCTTGCCTTCCGAGTGGCCTCAATCTCCACTCTACCATGGATCACTCCTATACCTCCTCGGGTTCCCACGTCGACCCAGTCCTCACACACGTCATCCCCCCTTCTCTAGGTAGAACCTCCTCAACCTGCACTGGCGGCTAGGCAGGGCCTCTCGCCCCCCTCACTTCTAGGAACTCGGGGCAGGTAGTCGTGGTGTGACCCTCCACCTGGTGGAAGTCACAGTATGGTAGCGCTCCTCCCCTCCTTCAGCGGGCTGGGTGTTCTCTCCTGTTACCTCTTCCCCATCCTATCGTCAAGGCTTGTTGCGGCGGGGGTAGGAGCTGTCTTGGGGCTTGCCTCTGGAAGTTGAACCTCCCTTGTCCCCCATGAAAGTTCCCTCCGCCCTGGATGAGAGCTCTTCCGGGACCCTGGGCAGGTCCTCCCTGTTCCCTCTAGCCTGGTTCCGGACCCTCTTGTCCCTGGAACCCCTGAGCTCTCTACTCCTCTCTCCTTCTTCCTTCTTGATGCCTTGATCCACCTTGCTCCTTTGACTCTGTCTCTGTTAGCCTTGCCAACTTCTTGACAAATGCTGGGTTGGCCGCTTCCATGGATATCTCCTCAGCCGCTCTTTCCATCAACTCCTCGAAGGAAAGGGGGCCTTTCGGGTCAGGCTCATCTTGAAGAACCCCTCGCGCAACCCCACCGTGAACGCCATTTGGAGGGTATACCCTGACATCTCCTGGACCTCCAGGATCTCCTCTTGGAACCTGTCAATGTAACGGGCCAGCGACTCCTCGGCCCCTTGCCTTATTAGGAAGATGGACTCAGGACTCCTCTTCCTCTTCTTGGAGGTGGAGAAGCGAAGCTGAAAGCTCCGGCTCAGGTCCTCGAACCCATAGATCGACCTCGGAGGGAGTTGATGAAACCAGTCCCTTGCCTTCTCCTTCAACGTGATCGCAAAAAGGTGACACTTGAAGGCATCCGTCATTGGCCTGATGGAGACGGCATCCTCGAACCACTGCAGGTGCTGGACGGGGTCATCCTTACCGGTATAGTAAGCCATGTCAGGTTCTCTGAACCCCTCGGGAATGGGAGCCGAGATGATTAGCTCGCTGAAGGGTGACCCCCTGAGGGGTGCTCTCGCAACCTCTACTCGCGTGACCTGCTCTCCTGGAGGGCTAGCACTCGCTGGGCTGGGGAACAACTCCCGGCCGGGGAGGTCTCGCTCGACCCCTTCTCCCATCCTCTCCTTCCCTGGACGTCTCCCTGGTGCACTTCCTTCTCCCCCTGCTGGGGTTATCTGAGAGGCAGCTCGCCGAGACTCCTGGGAGCTAAGTCTCGAGGGGTGGGAGTTGAGCAATTACCTCGAGGAGCGATACTTTACAGCAACTCCATGATGCCTTGGATGGACGCCATGAACTCTTCCCTCCCTACGAAGGGTGACAGGTTGGGGAGCTCGTCGAGATCATCACTACCTCTCTGAACTCCAGTCATGACACTCTCCCAAGATCTTCTGTGCTGGTCACTCTCCACGCTCACCGCACCAAGATGTTGATACCAAAAACTTGTTCTCTGTGGAGTTCGGGGTCCCAAAAGAGGGGTGACCTCACACCTACTACACTCGGGGGAACGTCACGGACCAAAGACTTGGAAAACTAGGAACAGACCCTCGGCTCTAGCGTGCAGGTCACACCTCACACCCGGAAGACCTTTGAGGTCTCCCCCTCCCTAGCCAATACTGAGCTAGGTGCCTTGGAGGAATAAAGCAAGGGGGTTCAAGTGGCTAAGAAGTCATCCTCTCCAAGGCACCCCTAAGGGTCTATTTATAGTTTTTTGGGAATGGCCTGCAAATGACCAATCTCCGCTGCTCTGAAATTACTGAAATGCCCCAAAATTGGTCTGCCAACAGCCAAATCCCGCTATTATAAATAACTAAATGCAGTCCACCATGGGCAGCCCCTCGAGCCAGGCGAGCAGGCGGCAAGGGGCGAGCTCGGCGGCCTGGGGAGCTCGGCGGTCTGGGGTGAGCTCGGCGGCTTGGGGTAAGCTCGGCGGCCTGGGGTGAGCTCGGCGGCCTGGGGTGAGCTTGGCGGCCTGGGGTGAGCTCGGCGGCCTGGGGTGAGCTCGGCGGCCTGGGGGAGCTCGGCGGCCTGGGGTGACCTTGGCGACCTGGGGTGAGCTTGGCGGCCTGGGGTGAGCTCGACAGCCTGGGGTGACCTCGGCGGCCTAGGGTGACCTCGGCGGCCTGGGGTGAGCTCGGCGCCCTAGGGTGAGCTCGACGGCCTGGGATGAGCTCGGCGGCCTGGGGTGACCTCGGCGGCCTGGGGTGAGCTCGACGGCCTAGGGTGAGCTCGGCGGCCTGGGGTGACCTCGGCGGCCTAGGGTGACCTCGGCGGCATGGGGTGAGCTCGGCGGCCTGGGGTGAGCTCGGCGCCCTAGGGTGAGCTCCGCGTCCTGGGGTGAGCTCGGCGGCCTGGGGTGACCTCGGCGGCCTGGGGTGACCTCGACAGCCTGGGGTGAGCTCGGTGGCCTCGGGTGAGCTCGGCGGCCTGGGGTGAGCTCGGTGGCCTGGGGTGAGCTCGGCGGCCTGGGGTGACCTCGGCGGCCTGGGGTGAGCTCGGCGGCCTGGAGGAGCTCAGCGGCCTGGGATGACCTCGGCGGCCTAGGGTGAGCTCGGCGGCCTGGGGTGAGCTCGGCGGCCTGGGGTGAGCTCGGCGGCCTGGGGTGACCTCGGCGGCCTGGGGTGAGCTCGGCGGCCTGGGGTGAGCTCGGCGGCCTGGGGTGAGCTCGGCGGCCTGGGGTGAGCTCGGCAGCCTGGGGTGACCTCGGCGGCCTGGGGGAACTCGGCGGCCTGGGGTGACCTCGGCGGCCTGGGGTGACCTCGGCGGCCTGGGGGATACCCCTCAAATGGGTCGGGGGGGAGACAAATATCTCATTCCCCTACTAGTATATTTCCAAGGCCAAGCCAAAATTGGCCACCAAGAGTGCAAAATCTCTCAAAAGCTTAAAAAAGATAAATGTGGTCCTGCGCTTGCCTAGGGGACCCTACTCTGCGAATACGGGGATGTACAAACGCAACTAGGATTAAGACAAGGATCTCGATCCTAATTGTGGTGGCCTACCTGACAGTGAGAAGCATTGTTTCCCAAGAAACCCTGGGAAAGGGAAGACACCCACCAAGAGGGGAGTTCAAAGAATTAGTAAGTTTAGGATTTAGGGAGTTCATAATGCACCCCTTTTTATTTAGTGAATGAATGAATGTTTGATGCTAAAAAAAATCTAAACCCTAAACCCTAAATCTTAAACCCTAAACCCTAAACTCTACACCTATCGCGGTGCTAGGGTTTGTCTTTCGCGCTCTCGATCACCTTGTAGAACGTTGTGCTCGGTTTAAGGTTAAAGGTTTAGGTTTTTTTAAGAACAGGTTGTTGGAGGGGAGCCAAAGATACTAGGGGGAACAAGTTCAAGGGAGGATCCCAAAGAACAAGGGGGGCCTCCCGATCTCCAAAACCCATCATAATTAGTTCAACCCTCCAACAAATGCAGAGCAATGCTCAAAATTACAATATATTCTATATGCATATGTACTCATAAGCTGGGATCAAACCATTCGTAATCCACATCACCACAATTAAGATTAAGACAAGGATCCCGATCCTAATTGTGGTGGACTACCTGACAATGCGAAGCATTGTTGCCCAGGAAACCCTGAGAAAGGGAAGACACCCACCAAGAAGGGAGTTCATAGAATTAGTAAGTTTAGGGTTTAGGGAATTCATAATGAACCCCTTTTTATTTAATGAATCAATGAATGTTTGATGCTAAAAAAAATCTAAACCCTAAACCCTAAATCCTAAATCCTAAAACCCTAAACACTAAACCCATAAAATGCTAAAACCCTAAAATCTAAACCCATGGTTTAGGGTTTAGGGTTGTGTTTAGTGTTTAATTTTTTTTTGTTTTAGCATCAAACATTCATTCATTCATTAAATAAAAGTGGTTCCTTATGAACTCCATAAACCCTAAACTTACCAATTTTATGAACTCCCATCTTGGTGGGTGTCTTCCCTTTCCTAGGGTTTCCTAGGCAACAGTGCTTCTCACTGTCAGGTAGGCCACTGCAATTAGGATCGAGATCCTTGTCTTAATCCTAATTGCGGTGATGTGAATTACGGATGGTTTGATCCCAGCTTATGGGTACGTAGACATGTGGCATATATTGTAATTTTCGGCACTGCTCTGCATTTGCTGGAGGGTTACTGTAGGATAAAGATGGAAATGACCACTCAAGAGGGCTGAGAGTGGCAGGTCGACTACAAGACAGTAGTAGTTCAAGTATAAATAGCAGCTAGATGGATTTCTAGACTGGTGGAAATGATAAAACTTTACTTCCCTCTCTACAAAACTATCATCATGTGGTGTATAAAGATGCAAAAATCATTCAGGAAAAAGATAGAGGCATGAGAAATGTAGCTGATTATAAGGAGGTAACAAAGTACTCCATGATGTTCACTGGGTACCAAATTTGGCACAAAATTTATTATTTGTAGGTCAATTAATCAAAAAGGGTATATGGTACAATTTAAAAATTAGCAATGCTTTATAACGAAGTTTCTCTTTATACTTGAATTTCTGCTGTCCGACAGCTGGCCAACCCCTCTTAGCCCCCTGAGTGGTCATTTTCACTTCTCCTACAACGGCCAGCAGTCGTACTCTTGATAGGGGGCATAAAACAAATTCTGGATTGTAATTTCAGATAAAAATTGTAGAAATAATAAAATAAAGCAGTCATCCATAAAAATGTCTATCTAGTGCAACAAACATTGTCCATACAGCTGGAACCATTTCCAGCAGTCTAGAAATCCATGAAGTTGTTGTTTATACTTGAACTGCTACTGTCCAGCAGCTGGCCAGCCCCTCTCAGCCCCAGAGTGGTCATTTTCAGCTTTCTCCTAGAGCGACCAGCAGCTGTACTCTTGATAGGAGGCATAAAACCAATTCCGGATTGCAATTTCAGATAAAAATTGTAGAAATAATAAAATAAAGCAGTCATCTATAAAAAATGTTTATCTAGTGCAGCAAACATTGTTCATAAATACGGTTATCTAGCATCAACTATAGCTCGTACCAATGTCTAATATAAATAATTTTTATATTCAACTATAAACACTTTTATTTTTATGTAAGCTCTATTAATCATATTAAATGTTTGATGGTCAACTTCAAGTCCTCCATAATATAAATATAAAAAGTAACACAGTATAGTAGAAAAAAAAGAATAGAAATAAGAATAGAAACAAGAGGGAGAGTATATCATAATAACCTATGTGTTGAAACCGAGATTCGATTCTACCTTGAGTTCGGACCTAGGGTGCAACTCACACCTAATTCTCCCAAGCAATTCCTTGGTGAGAGACGTGAATTTGGAAAATGTCCCTTGGCTCTAGCATGGAGGTCTCACCTCACACCCGGAAGACCTTCGAGATCTCCCTCTCCCTAGCCAATGCTGAGCTAGGTGCCTTGGAGGATGAAGGAAGAGGATGAGGAGCGGTGAAAACTGATGCTTCTCCAAGGCACCCCAAGGGTCGATTTATAGATTTTTGGGGATGACCTGTCAATAGCGCAATCCCGCTGCTCTGAAATTACTGAAATACCCCGGGGCTGGTCTACCAACAGCCAAACTCCGCTGTTTTGAACAACTATTTACAGCCCACTAGGGGCAAACTAGCAGACCATCAAGCCGGGCGAGACCCTCAAGCCGGGTGAGACCCTCAAGCCGGGAGAGACCTCCAGCAGGGCGAGTACTACAGCCGGGCGAGTACTCCAGCCAGGCGAGAACTCCAGCCGGGCGAGTACTCTAGTCGGGCGAGTACTCTAGCCGGGAGAGTACTCCAGCCGAGCGAGTACTCCAACCAGGCGAGTACTCAAGCCAGACGAGCTGGGCGGGTGTCGGCTTCCCACCTCACCTACACCCTGAAATGGGGCCGAGGTGAGTGTCGGCATCCCGTCGCACCCTCCCCCTAGGATAGGGGCTGGGGCGCGTACCGGCCTCCCGCCATACTCGCCCTCTGAAGAGTACACCAAGCAATAGTAATCTAGGCAAATTTTTCTTCCCCCTACTAGTATATTATGCAAATCAACCATCAATTTGACTCCAAGAGTGCAAAACCCCTGAAAAGCTTAAAAATGTGTAGCAAGTCGTGCGCCTTCCTGGGGACGCCACTCCGCGAATACAAGGTTATACACAATCTCTGCTCTTTTCGAGCGAGTTCCATGCTCGGAAATAAACATCCAACCCAACGTATTCGCTGAGTGTAGCACTCTTGGTACCAAAAATACTTGGCCTCTTCAAGGGGTCAACCCGCCCATCCAGCTAATGAGAACTTAGGTGAGGAGATCCTCTCGGGGTTGGAATCTTCTCTCCACTGAGGCACATTCGACCCATCCATCTAGTGAGAGCCTGTGTGAGGAGATCCTCTCGGGGTTGGAACCTTCTCGCCACCGAGGCACATTCGACCCATCCAGCTAGTAAGAGCCTGGGTGAGGAGATCCTCTCGGGGTTGGTTCCTTCTCTCCACCGTGGCACATTCGACCTATCCAGCTAGTGAGAGCCTGGGTGAGGAGATCCTCTCTGGGTTGGAATGTACTTTCCACCGAGACACATTCAACCCATCCAGCTAGTGAGAGCCTGGGTGAGGAGATCCTTTCGGGGGTTGGTTTCTTCTCGCCATCGAGGCACATTAGACCCATCCAGCTAGAGGGAGCCTGTATGAGGAGATCCTCTCGGGGGTGGAACCTACTCTCCATCGAGGCACATTCGACCCATCCAGCTAGTGAGTGCCTGGGTGAGGAGATCATCTCGGGGTTGGAACTTACTCTCCACTGAGTCACATTCGACCCATCCAGCTAGTGAGAGCCTAGGTGAGGAGATCCTCTTGGGGGGTGGAACTTACTCTCTACTGAGGCACATTCGACTCATCCAGCTAGTTAGAGCATGAGTGAGGAGATCCTCTCAGGGTTAGAACTTACTCTCCACTGAGGCACATTCGACCCATCCAGCTAGTGAGAGCATGGGTGAGGATATCCTCTCGGGATTGGAACTTATTCTCCACCGAGGCATATTCGACTCATCCAGCTAGTGAGAGCCTGGGTGAGGAGATCCTCTCGGGGTTGGAACCTTCTCTCCTACGAGGCACATTCGACCCATCCAGCTAGTGAGAGCCTAGGTGAGGAGATCCTCTCGGGGTTGGAACTTACTCTCCACCGAGGCATATTCTACCCATCCAACTAGTGAGAGCTTGGGTGAGGAGATCCTCTCGGGGGTGAAACCTTCTCTCCTCCGAGGCACATTCGACCCATCTAGCTAGTGAAAGCCTGGGTGAGGAGATCCTCTCAGGGTTGGAACTTACTCTCCACTGATGCACATTCGACCTATCCTGCTAGTGAGAGCCTGGGTGAGGAGATCCTCTCGGGGTTGGAACTTACTCTCTACAGAGGCACATTCGACCGATCCAGTTAGTGAGAGCCCGGGTTAGGAGATCCTCTCGGGGTTGGAACTTACCCTCCATCGAGGCACATTCGACCGATCCAGTTAGTGAGAGCCCAGGTGAGGAGATCCTCTCGGGGCTGGAACTTACTCTACACTGAGGCACATTCGACCCATCCAGCTAGTGAGAGCTCGGGTGAGGAGATACTCTCGGGTTGGAACTTTCTCTCCATCGTGGCACATTCGACTCATCCAGCTAGTGAGAGCCTGAGGGAGAAAATTCTCTCGGAGTTGGTACCTTCTCTCCACTGAGGCACATTCAGCCCATCCAGCTAGTGAGAGCCTGGGTGAGGAGATCCTCTCGGGGTTGGAACCTTCTCTCCACCGAGACACATTCGACCCATCCAGCTAGTGAGAGCCTGGGTGAGAAGATCCTCTCGGGGTTGGAAATTACTCTCCACCGAGGCATATTCAACCCATCCAGCTAGTGAGAGCCTGGGTGAGGAGATCCTCTTAGGGTTGTAACTTTCTCTCCACCGAGGCACATTCGACTCATCCAGCTAGTGAGAGCCTGGGTGAGATCCTCTCGGGGTTGGTACATTCTCTCCACCGAGGCACATTCGACCCATACAGCTAGTGGGAGCTTGGATGAGGAGATCCTCTTGGGGTTGGAACCTTTTCTCCGCCGAGGCACATTCCCAGCTAGTGACAGCCTGGGTGAGGAGATCCTCTCGTGGTTGGAACTTTCTCTCCACTGAGGCACATTCGACTCATCCAGCTAGTGAGAGCCTGGGTGAGGAGATCCTCTCGGGGTTGGTACCGTCTCTCCACCGAGGCACATTCTACTTATCCAGCTAGTGAGAGCCTGGGTGAGGAGATCCTCTCGGGGTCCCCATCCAGCTAGTGAGAGCCTGGGTGAGGAGATACTCTCGGGGTTGGAACTTTCTCCCCACCGTAGCACATTCGACCCATACAGCTAGTGATAGCCTAGGTGAGGAGATCCTCTCGGGATTGATACCTTCTCTCCACCAAGACACATTCGACCCATCTAGCTAGTGAGAGTCTGGGTGAGGAGATTCTCTCGGGGTTGGAACTTTTTCTCCACTGAGGCATATTCGACCCATCTAGCTAGTGAGAGCCTGGGTGAGGAGATCCTCTCGAGGTTTTGAACCTTCTCTCCACTGAGGCACATTCGACCTATCCAGCTAGTGAGAGCCTGGGTGAGAAGATCCTCTCGGGATTGGTACCTTCTCTTCACTGAGGCACATTCGACCCATCCAACTAGTGAGAGCCTGGGTGAGGAGATCCTCTCGGGGTTGGTACCTTCTCTGCACCGAGGCACATTCGACCCATCCAGCTAGTGAGAGCCTGGGTGTGGAGATCCTCTCGGGGTTGGTGTAGGCACATCATTCGAATCATACTAAATTCAACATCCTCAAACGGGGAAAATTTTCAAGATACATGACCTTCTGACTCAGCTGGTTAGGGGTAGAGATCATTATAAAAACATAAATGGAAAAAGACTTCACCGAAGCAAGGTCTCTTCAGGCTGCTTGGGAATGATGGTCGTTATTCGCCTCCTCCTCTGATATCACTATCCTGCTCAAGCTCTTCATGATCTTCTCCATCTCCTCTGCCCTGACAAGTCAGTAGATGGTGTTGACGACCGTGACGTATCACTTTCTTGCCATCCTGGGGTCTCCCCTGATCCTAACTTGGATCCCTCCAGTGTTAAACTTGAGGCACTAGTGAAATGATGATGGCACACAATGGAAGGCGCTGATGAGGGGTCTTCCAAAGATGGCATTGTAACTGCTCGGAGCATCAACAATGACGAACAGGCAGTTCCTTGAGGTCTCTCCTAACTTCACTTGGAGTCCGGCTCCACCTTCTACCTCCTTTCTTTCCCCTGAAAATCCGAACAGGGGTCCGTCTGAGGCAAACACCCTCCTTGGTTCCACCTTCATCTCGTCAAACGCCTTCTTGAAAATGACGCTGACAGAGATCTCGTTGTCAACCAAGATCTGGAAGACGGTGTAGCCTTCGATGATTGTTTGGATGACTAGCGCATCGCAGAATGGATCCTCATGATCTGGCATGTCCTTCATTGAGAAGGTGATTTTCTCCTCTGGGGTGGGGGTCTGGGATGTCAAAGAGATTGTCCGACGGTACATGACATGGAGACTTTCCTTTCGAGTGGCTTCGATCCGCACTCCACCGTGGATCACTCTTATACCTCGTCGGTCTCCTATATCGACCTGATCCTCACATACGTCATCTCCCCCTACTTGGGGTGGAACTTCTTCAATCTGTACCGGCGACTGTTGCTAGGCTGGGGTTCTCTCCTATCTCACTTCCAGGAATTCAGGGCAGGTAGTTGTGGCGTGACCCTCTACCTGGTGGAAGTCACAATATGACAACCCTCTTCCTTCCCTTCTTCGACGGGCTGGGTGATTTCTCATGTTACCTCTTCTCCCTCTTCCTATCGTCATGGCTTGCTGCGGTGGGGGTAGGAGCTGCCTAGGGGCTTGCCTCTGGAAGTTGAACCTCCCTTGGCCTCCATGGAAGTTCCCCCCACCCTGGACGAGAACTCTTCCTGGACCTCGAACGGGCCCTTCCTGTTGCCTCCAACCTGGCTCCGGACCTTTCTGAGGTCCCTGGAATGCATGAGCTCTCTGCTCTTCTCTCCTTCTTCCCTCCTGATGCCTCAAGCCACTTTGCTCCTTCGACTCTGCATCGGTTAACCTTACCAACTTCTTGACAAACACCGGGTTGGACGCCTCAATTTCTATCTCCTCTGCCGCCATTTCCATCAGCTCCTCAAAGGATAGGGGGTCTTTCGGGTCAGACTCATCTTGAAGAACCCCTCATGTATTCCCACTATAAACGCCATCTGGAGGTCATACCTCAACATCTCCTGAATGTCCAGGATCTCTTCTTGGAACCTGTCCATATACTGGGCCAACGACTCCCCCGCCCTCTGTCTTATCATGAAGATAAACTCAGGACTCTTCCTCCTCTTTTTAGAAGTGAAGAAGCGGAGCTGAAAACTCTGGCTCAAGTATTCAAACCTGTAGATCGATCTCGCTGGGAGTTGATGGAATCAATCCCTTCCATTGTCCTTCAAAGTGATCGCGAAGATGCGACAATTAAATGCATTTATCATCGGCCTGATAGAGACAGCATCTTCGAACCACTGCAGGTGCTGGACGGGATCATCCTTCCCGGTATAGTAAGTCATGACAGGCTCTCTAAACCCCTCGGGAATGGGAGCTGAAACAATCAGCTCGCTGAAGGGTGACCCCCAACTTGGTGGTCTCGCATGCTCCACTCGCGCGACCTGCTCGCCTGGGAGGCTAACACTCGCCGAGCTGGGGAATAACTCCTGACCGGTAAGGTCTCACTCTACCCTCTCTCCCATCCTTTCCTTCCCGGGCCGTCTTCCTGGTGCACTTTCTTCTACCCCTCCTGGGGTCCTCTCGCCTAGACCCCCAGGAGCTATCTCGTCGAGACCCTGGAAGCTGGATCGTCGAGACCCCTGGAGGCTAGTTCATGGGGGGTGGGAGTTGAGCAGTCACCCCGAGGAGCAATACTTCGCAGCATCTCCATGATGCCTTGGATGGATGCCATGAACTCTTCCCTCCCTACAAATGGTGTTGTGTTGGGGAGCCCGTTGGGGTCATCACCACCTCCATGATCTCCCGTCATGTAACCTGCTTAGGAACTTCTGTATGAGCCGTGGTCGACGCTCACTGCACCAAAAATGTTGAAATCAAGATTCGATTCAACCTAGATTTCGGACCTAGAGTGCAGCTCACACCTACTTCTCTCAATTTGTTCCTTGGTGAGAGAGCTGAATTTGGAAAATGACACTTTGCTCTAGCGTGGAGGTCCCATCTCATACCCGGAAGACCTTCAAGATCTCCACCTCCCTAACCAATGCTGAGCTTGGTGCCTTGGAGGATGAAGGAAGAAGATTAGGAGTGGTAAAAACTGATGCTTCTCCAAGGCACCCCAAGGGTCTATTTATAGATTTTTGGGGATAACCTGTCAATAGTGCAATCCCACTACTCTGAAATTACTGAAATTCTCCGGGGTTGATCTGCCAACAACCAAACTACGCTGTTCTGAACAACTATTCGCAACCCACTAGGGCCAAAAATAGCAGACCCTCAAGTCGGGTGAGACCCTCAAGCCGGGCGAGACCTCCAGCTGGGCAAACCCTCAGGCCGGGCGAGACCTCCAGCCGGGCGAGTACTCCAGCCGGGCGAGTACTCTAGTCGGGCGAGAACTCCAGCCAGGCGAGTACTCCAGCCGGGGGAGTTGTAACAGCCCAAATTTCAAAATGGGAAAATTTTTGGTAACACGGCCTGGGACACAGGCGTGTCCCAGGGCGTGTCCTGCTCGGGTGCGGAGACATTGCGAGGTGGACGAAAATGCGTTCGATAAAGTGTTCGTGTTGGACACGGGCGTGACACGGGCGTGTCCTCCGTTGTGTCAACACCGTTGTGTCGACACCGTTGTGTCGACACCTTTGTGTCGACACCCTTGCGTTGACACCTCCATTGTGTCGATGCCCTTGTGTCGACACTGTTGGGTCAACACCCTTGTGTCGACACCTTGTGTCGACACCTCTATTATGTCGACACCGTTGTGTCGGCAGCTTTGTGTCGACACCTTTGTGTCGACGCTCAGAGTCTTTAGTCGACAAAGTGGTCGACAGAGGGAACACGTCAGTGGCACGGGCGTGTACCTTCCGACACGGGCGTGTCAGAATGCGTGTTCCCCTTGGTCGATGAAATTTGATCGACGATCGTCGAGTTCACGCACACACCCCATGCCACGGGCGTGTCTGGGCCGACACGGGCGTGTACCCTAGCCGTGACCTGTTTCGGGATAAGATGGTTTGTGCACCGCTTAAAGTACACGGCCTGTGACACGGGCGTGTCACAGGATGTGTCGGACCCGAGAAGCGGTTTTTAGGCTTTTTCTTGGCCGTCCATTTTCTTCAGCTGGGATCTAACAGCTGAGAGTCCTCCCTGCTTCCTTAAGACCGAAAACTGAGAAAGAATTCTCATTATGTTATTGCCTTCATCTTTCTAAAAGTTTAGAGAGAGAAAGGAAGAGGAAGAGGGGCTGATCTCTGGTGGAGCTTGAGAGTATCAAGCTGAGATCCGAGGCCATCTTTGTGGAGCAAAAGCTGTTGCGTTTCTTTCTAGCCAGTTAGGAGCTCATGGCACCGAAGCGGTCTTCAAGGGTAACGACTTTTCTTCTTAGCCATGTGAAGGCTTCCTTTTTGGCATATGCATATGATTCTCCTACCAAAATGTGGCTGCTTTTGGGAGTCTTTTGGGTTGATTCATGGAATCCCCTCTCATATAGATCCGGAACTGGAGTACGGAATAGGCATGCTGTGTGAAGCCCATCTAGACAGGTTGGTCTGGATTGGTGATGATGCATATACGAACCGGAGAAGACTCTGTGATAAACGTGTAGTTTAGGAGTCGATGGGTTGGACCTGTGAAAGAAAGTAGCAAGAAGTACTGGAGTGGTAGTCCAGAAAAATACCCGTATAATGTTTGTACTTTTGGGTTGGACCTGTGAAGGGAAGTAACAGGAAGTACTTGCGTGGTAAGCCAGGAAAAGCCCTGAACATTTATGTAATTTGCGGAGTCATACCTGTGAAGGGAAGTAGCAGGAAGTACTGGGGTGCCCAGGAAAGATCCACGAATGTTGTGATATGAAATGGGTGTAAGGGTAAGTACTGGTGCGCCCAGGAAAGCACCCAGGCTTGAATGCCAGAACAGGATTGGTGAGACTGACCCGCGTCTTTTTGTAGCCGCGAGTACGTCGTACTCGGTGATGGCAAGGCAATTTGAGCAACGGGGGTGGAGGATCTGACCTGCGCTATGTCCATCTGACGTGAGACCTGAAAGTGCGGTCTGTTGGAGCGCATAACAAGAGTCGTAGGCCTGCGTACCATAACACAATGGGGGGCTATGGGCCAATCCCGGTGCATTACGACTAGAACTCCGACTGCACGCCATGGAGTGAAATGCTCAATGTTTTACCGTTGGGTTGTGACCCTTATACGGTGGTGTGACCTTCATTTGTCGGTACACCAAGAATGTGCCCTGAGTGCACGGATCGTCGGGCCGAGTGGCTGACGGTTGTGATGGAATGTGTGCGTGAAAGCACATTATATGAGATATATATATGCTTGTGAAATGCTATGCCTGCAGGGAAAAATACCACTGCCCTGGAAAAGGGTTAGGGTCGTTATAATTTGGTTAGCTGAACGCTGACCGTTGCCTCTGTTTGCCACCATTGGGTGGACTGTCCCTGTGCAGGTGCTGGAGAGCCAAGCGGGACGCAAAAAGGTTGATGTTCATGCTGCTTTTGCTGATGCTGCCGTTGCTAGCCCTCGAAGGCTAAACGTTTAAATGCTTTCTTTTATTTGTACGTGGCCGTCCTGCGCGCCAATGTTGAGGCCACTATTGTGAAAGCCTTGTAAGGTCATAAGGCCAACTGTTTGTATTTGTACAACATTTCTATGATCTATACAATGTGGAGCTTTTATTTGTTGGACATTCAGGTGTGGAGTTCAAGTTTAGTGTTTAGGCTTCTGCTAGAATACAATGTGTTAGGGTGCGCTGCGCTACTCTGGTATCACTCCGTAATTTCACCGCCTGTTTTGTGGTATATGTTGTGGGGCCCCGGCCGGACCTTCTAGTATATATTATGTGAATGGATGGGGTTGTTACATTTTTGGTATCAGCCATCTCGGTCTTTCCCTTTCGAAGTCGTGGTCGACTTATTTTGTGGGGTGGCGAGCACGTGTACGTGCAAACCAAGTTAACACGATTGAACTCCTGAATGTCCATGGTAGGCATGCAAATACATGTGTTTGAGGAACCTGCGCATTCCTATCTTGTTGTGATTGCTTGTGTATGGTCGCTAATGTATGTGTCTTGTTCACTTATAGGTGACACGGAGTGGAGCTGGGCAATCGGAGCCCCAGCATTCTGATGAAAGTATGGCACCAGCCGCGGTGCCTACACCTCCACCATCTGCGAAAACTGTACGATTAGTTGCTGAGGCTTTGTTTTCCATGATCCAAACCCAGCCTATTGGACAGGCACAGCCGGCGGTGAGGCCCGAACAGGTGGCGGCGAGGCCAGCACCTATTGCGGTCATGGAACCTCGGGCAGCTGAACGGCAGTTGAAGCGGTTCATGAGCTTCAATCCGCCTACATTTACGGGAGTGGGAGCTCCTGCGCAGGCTGAGGATTGGCTATCGCACGTCAAGTGGATAATGACGGCGATTGGGTCGGAGGAGAATCAGAAGGTCACCTTAGCTACCTTCTTATTGGAAGGTGAAGCTTGTTTGTGGTGGGACGAGATGGAGTTACACCATTTGGCGGGTAGACCGTTGACACAAGTGACGATGGAGGAATTTTCTAGACTCTTCCTGGCAAAGTACCTCCCGGCGGCACATCGTATTGTCATGGAGAATGAATTCCAAAGGCTAACGCAAGGTGATGGCAGTGTGGAAGCTTACCTGCATGAATTTACACGCTTGGGTCGGTATGCGGGTTCGATTTTTGTTGATGAGCAAAGGAAGACAAATAGGTTCTACGAACAACTGCGGGACGAGTTGAGGTTCCTGCTTTCTAGTTCCGTGAACCAAGGCTTCCAGGCGCTAGTTGACACTGCTTGCGCTCTGGAAAAAGACATGAAGAGGGTGCAAGGGAAGCGGGCCTTGGCTGTGACACAGCTAGAGTTTAAGGTGCCCCGACCGACGAAGTCATTTTATAAGAAGAAATGAGGCAAAAGGCCCAAGACGACGGGACAAGTTCCTTCTTCAGTTGCATCGGGAGCAACGTCGGGGGCCACCTCAAGGCCGGATACTCGTACATGCTTCAATTGTGGACAGGTGTGGCATATAGCTCGTGAGTGTCGGGCGCCGCAAAATAGTGAAAAGAAGGAGGAAGCATCATATGCTGAGAAAGGCAAGGAAGTGGTGGAATCCTCTGCATCTCAAGCGCAACCCCGGGTCTACAATCTTGGCCTACATGAGGCCATCAAGCAAAGTGACGTCGTCACAGGTACGAGTTTAGTTTTTGAGTATTGTATTGCTATACTTGTATACTTTGTTTGTTGCATCGTTATATGCGGTTTGTGTGTGTGACATGATCGTCACAGGCTTTGTGATGATTCGAAACACGCTGGCGCGAGCACTGTTCGATACGGGTGCTTCTCATTCTGAGTTTATAGCGCGGCTTGAGATACCTAGTCGTGTGAAGACAGATAACATCAGAGTGGTGTTGCCGAATGGTTCTATGATGCTTGCGAATCAAGCTTGTGATGTGGCAGTGCAAATAGGAAGTCGGGATTTCTGTTTGACCACATCTGTAATACCGATATCAGAATTTTACGTGATATTTGGTATGGATTGGCTCGCGGAGCAGCATGCCTTTATTGATTGTAATGCCAAAGAGATCACGTTGGGCTAGAATACCGAGCAGGAGACTAAGTTCGCGGGTATGCGAGGAGTTGGCGGGACGTTGATGTCTGCACTCCAAGTTGTCAAAGCTGTTCGGAAGGGCGCGGAGTTATACTTCACGCTAATTCAGGCAGTGGAGCCTAAGGCCAGTGTGTGATGTTCTGATCGTATCGGAGTTCGCAGATGTGTTTCCCAAGGATCTCCCTGGGCTACCACCCCTGCGAGAGATTGACTTCACGATTGAGCTGGTGTCAGGTGCGAAATATGTGGCCCGCTTGCCATATCCCGTTGCTCCAAAGGAGATGGCGGAGTTGAAGGTCCAACTGTAGGAGTTGTTGGAGCAGGGTTATATTCGCCCAAGTATGTCACCTTGGAGCGCTCCTGTGCTGTTTGTGAAAAAGAAAGACGGCGGTTTGCGGTTATGTATTGACTACCGTGAATTGAATAAGCTAACAGAGAAAAACAAATATCCGATTCCGCGGATTGATGAGTTGTTCGATCAACTAGTGGGATCGACCGTCTACTCCAAGTTGGACTTGAAGTCTGGTTATTACCAGTTGAGGATCCGGGAAGGTGATATTCCCAAGACCGTATTTGGAACGCATTATGGGCATTACGAGTTCACGGTGATGTCGTTTGGGCTGTGCAATACGCCATCGGTGTTTATGGATTTGATGCACCGAACGTTCTGTGAGTACCTGGATTTGTTCGTTATTGTGTTTATTGATGATATCCCGGTGTACTCGAAATCTGAAATGGATCATGAAAACCACTTGCGGTTAGTGTTGAATACCTTGAGGCAGAATCAGCTATATGCCAAGTTCTCAAAGTGTGAGTTTTGGCTATCGTCGGTGGCTTTTCTAGGCCATGTAGTGAGTGGAGCGGGCATCGCAGTGGATCCGGCGAAGATAAAGGTCATACAGGAGTGGACAATGTTGTCTTCAGTGGCCGAGGTCAGAAGCTTCCTTGGACTGGCGAGCTACTATCGAAGATTTGTTGAAAGCTCCTCGCGGATTGCTTTGCCGCTAACCACGCTGACGAGAAAATATCAGAAGTTCGTTTGGATGTCAGAGTGCGCACGAGCTTTTGATGAGCTGTAAGTTCGATTGACGACGGCGCCTGTGTTGTTGTTGAAGTATTAGACCGGGCGGTCTGGAGGTCTCTCTCAGAAGCCTGGAGACCGGGCGGTCTATCGGTCTCCCATTGCGGCCTGTTCTTATCTTGCTGGAGTTGCCGAGCGGTTAACTCATTTGTCTAACCGCGCGGCTTGTGCGGTCTCCTTATTTCTAGCCGCTCAGCCCTGTACATGTTTAGTCCCACATTGTTTGTTTGTACTCTCTCATATCTCCTCCATTCTATAAAAGGGAGGTCATACCTTTGTAAATGATATCTTTTTTTGGATAATAAAATTTCAATTATTCAAAATTCTATATGTTTGCTCTTGTATTTTCGCTACTTTTTACAGTTGTCATCTCCATGTGGTACCGATGGATTTGTAATTTATAGTGATGCCTCGGGGAGCGGCTTAGGCTGCGTTCTTCTGCAAAATGGGAAGGTGATTGCTTATGGCTCACGCCAGTTGAAGGTGCACGAGCGAAACTATCCCATCCACGACTTAGAGTTGACGGCGGTAATCTTTGCACTAAAGTTGTGGCGACACTATCTTTATGGCGTGAAGGTGGAGATCTATACAGATCACAAGAGCCTAAATTATTTATTGGAGTAGAAGGACTTGAATATGCGACAATGAAGGTGGTTGGAGTTCCTTGGGGACTACACCTTTGAGATTCACTATACTCCCGGAAAGGGAAATATTGTCGCGGATGCCTTGAGTCGGAGAGCTCCGGCAAGAGCAAGCTGGTTGCAGAGGCATGATGAACGTCTCATCCAGGAGTTGGAAGCATTAGAGATTTCTTGTGTTGACAAGAATTCCACCGCCAATGTTTGTTTGAACTAGACGGAGGTGTAGTGTGACCTTGCAGACCGGATTCGACGAGCAACGGGGCTAGATGAAGATCTCCTACGTTATACTAAAGAGGGGCCAGAGGGCAAGTTCTCCTGGGATGACGGTCTTTTGCGGAAAGAGGGCTGTTTGTGCGTCCCGAATTTGGGTAAATTGAGGGAAGAACTGATGTATGAAGCGCATTATATGAAGTACTCAATCCACCCAGGGAGTACAAAGATGTTCAAGGATATGAAAAAGCTGTTTTGGTGGCCAGGGCTGAAGAGAGATGTTGCTCATTATGTGGCCAAATGCCAAACCTGTGCAATGGTGAAGGCGGAATGCCAGAAGCCGGGCGGTTCCTTGAAGTCGTTGCCGATTCCAAAATGGAAGTTCGACGATATTTCCATGGATTTCGTGAAAAGGTTGCCGAGATCTCAGCGCGGCAATGATTCAATTTGGGTGATTGTCGATTGGCTAAAGAAAGTGGCACACTTCCTGCCGAACAGACGGGATGATTCGGTGGAAAGTTTGGCAAAATTATATGTTGAGCAGATTGTGCGACTACACGGTGTTCCTCGGAGCATCGTAAGTGATAGAGATGGACGATTCACATCGAATGATTGGAGGCTAGTCATCACTTGTTGGGCATGAAGTTGACATTCAGTACGGCCTTTCATCCCCAAACTGATGACCAAATTGAACGTACCAACAGGACAATGGAGGATATGCTCCGGATATGCGCCCTAAACTTTGGAAAGAGATGGGAAGATCATCTCTATATGGTGGAGTTTGCCTATAATAACAGCTACCAAGCGAGCATTGGGATGGCACCGTATGAAACTCTGTATGGACGGAAGTGTTGTACTCCTTTGGCTTGGGTAGAAGCGGGCGAAGCTAGAGTTTATAATCGTAATGATGTTGATGAAGCAAACTCAACCATACAGACTATTCGAGAGAGGCTACTCATAGCCCAGGATCGACAAGCGAAATACTACAATGCCAAGCACCGGAACGTGGAGTTCGTGGTAGGCGACTGTGTATACTTGAAGATCAAGCCCTTCAAAGGCGTATCCAGGATTCTACATCTGAAAAAGTTGAGTCCAAGATACCTTGGTCCATTTGAAGTGGTTGAGCGAGTCGGGGAGGCTGCTTATCGGCTAGCTCTGTCGGCATACTTGAGTGGATTACATTATGTGTTTCACATCTCGGTGTTGCGGAAAGCCGTGAAAGATCCAGCTCAGGTGATCAAGGACGATCGTGTGCCGGTAGAGTATGGGCTAACAACGAAGGTTAGGCCCATTCAAATCGAAGATCAAGCGAGAAACAGTTGCGGAACAAGACGGTCAGAATGGTCAAAGTCCGGTGGGATAATTGCGACCGTGAGGAGCTAACATGGGAGCGAGAGTAGACCATGCGAGCTGAATTTCCCGAACTGTTTCTTTAAACTGGTTGTATACTGCAACTTTTGTTGTAAGTTGTAACATAAAATTTTGATGTTATAACATTTTGCTTGCTGTTTTCCTTCATGTGTGCAAATTTCGAGGACGAAATTTCTTGTAGGAGGGGAGGATTGTAACAGCCCAAATTTCAAAATGGGAAAATTTTGGATGACACGACCTGGGACACAGGCGTGTCCCAGGGCATGTCCTGCTCGGGTGCGGAGACGTCGCGAGGTGGACGAAAATGCGTTCGACAAAGTGTTCGGGCGGGACACGGGCGTGACACGGGCGTGACATGGGCGTGTCCTCCGTTGTGTCGCCACCATTGTGTCGCCACCGTTGTGTCGACACCGTTGTGTCGACACCTTTGTGTCGACACCGTTGTGTCGACACCGTTGTGTCGACACTGTTGTGTCGACACCTCCGTTGTGTCGACACCCTTGTGGCGACACTGTTGGGTTGACACCCTTGTGTCGACACCTTGTGTCGACACCTTGTGTCAACACCTCTGTTGTGTCGATAGCTTTTTGTCGACACCTTTGTTTCGACACTCAGAGTCTTTTGTCGACAAAGTGGTCGACAGAGGGAACACGCCAGTGGCACGGGCGTGTACCTTCTGACACGGGTGTTTTAGAAGGCGTGTTCCCCTTGGTCGACGAAATTTGCTCGACGATCGTCGAGTGCATGCACACGCCCCATGACACGGGCGTGTCTGGGCCGACACGGGCGTGTACCCTAACCGTGACCTGTTTCGGGATAAGACGGTTTGTGCACCGCTTAAAGTACACAGTCTGTGACACGGGCGTGTCACAGGGCGTGTCGGACCCAAGAAGCGGTTTTTAGGCTTTTTCTTGGCCGTCCATTTTCTTCAGCTGGGATCTAACAGCTGAGAGTCCTCCCTGCTTCCTTAAGGCCGAAAACTGAGAAAGAATTCTCATTATGTTATTGCCTTCATCTTTCTAAAAGTTTAGAGAGAGAAAGGGAGAGGAAGAAGGAGGAAGAGGAAGAGGGGCTAATCTCTGGTGGAGCTTGAGAGTATCAAGCTGAGATCTGAGGCCATCTTTGCAGAGCAAAAGCTGTTGCGTTTCTTTCTAGTCAGTTAGGAGCTCATGGCACCGAAGCGGCAAGGGTAACGACTTTTCTTCTTAGCCACGTGAAGGCTTTCTTTTTTGCATATGCATATAATTCCCCCACCAAAAGGTGGCTGCTTTTGGGAGTCTTTTGGGTTGATTCATGGAATCCCCTCTCATATAGATCTGAAACTGGAGTACGGAATAGACATGTTGTGTAAAGCCCATCTTGACAGGTTGGTCTGGATTGGTGATGATGCATATACGAACTGGAGAAGACTCCGTGATAAACGTGTAGTTTAGGAGTCGACGGGTTGGACCTGTGAAAGGAAGTAGCAGGAAGTACTGGAGTGGTAGTTAAGGAAAATACCCGTAAAATGTTTGTGCTTTTGGGTTGGACCTGTGAAGGGAAGTAACAGGAAGTACTGGCGTAGTAAACCAGGAAAAGCCCTGAACATTTGTGCTATTTGCGGAGTCATACCTGTGAAGGGAAGTAGCAGGAAGTACTGGGTTGCCTAGGAAAGATCCGCGAATGTTGTGATATGAAATGGGTGTAAGAGTAAGTACTGGTTCGCCTAGGAAAGCACTCAGGCTTGAATGCCAGAACAGGATTGGTGAGACCGACCCGCGCCTTTTTGTAGCCGCGAGTACGCCGTACTCGGTGATGGAAAGACGATTTGAGCAACGGGGGGTGGAGGATCCGACCTGCGCTATGTCCGTTTGACGTGAGACCTGAAAGTGCGGTCTGTTGGAGCGCATAACAAGAGTCGTAGGCCTGCGCACTATGACACAATGGGGGGCTACGGGCCAATCCCGGTGCATTACGACTAGAACTTCGGCTGCACTCTATGGAGTGAAATGCTCAATGTTTTACCGTTGGGTTGTGACCCTGATACGGTGGTGTGACCTTGATTCGCCGGTACACCAAGAATGTGCCCTGAGTGCACGGATCGTCGGGCCGAGTGGCTGACGGTTATGATGGAATGTGTGCGTGAAAGCACATTATATGATATATATATATATATATATATATATATATATATATATATATATATATATATATGAGATATATATATATATATGCTTGTGAAATGCTACCAATGCAGGGAAAAATACCACTGCCCCGGAAAATGGGTAGGGTCGTTATAATTTGGTCAGCTGAACACTGACTGTTGCCTCTTTTTGCCACCGTTGGCTGGACTGTCCCTGTGCATGTACTGGAGAGACAAGCGGGATGCAAAAAGGTTGATGTCCATGCTTCTTTTGCTGCTGTTGCCGCTGCTAGCCCTCGAAGGCTAAACGTTTAAATGCTTACTTTTATTTGTACGTGGCCGACCTGCGCGCCAATGTTGAGGCCACTGTTGTGAGAGCCCTGTAAGGCCATAAGGTCAACTGTTTGTATCTGTGGAACATTTCTATGATCTATAAAATGTGGAGCTTTTATTTATTGGACATTCAGGTGTGGAGTTCAAGTTTAGTGTTTAGGCTTCCACTAGAATGCAATGTGTTAGGGTGCGCTGCGCTACTCTGGTATCACTCCGTAACTTCACCGCTTGTTTTGTGGTATATGTTGTGGGGCCCCGGCCGGACCTTCTAGTATATATTATGTGGACGGATGGGGTTGTTACAGGAGTACTCCAGCCGGGCGAGTACTCCAGCCAGGCATGTACTCCACTCGGGCGAGTACTCCAGCCGGGCGAGTACTCCAGCCGGGCGAGTACTCCAGCCGGGCGAGTACTCCAGCCGGGCTAGTACTCCAGTCGGGTGAGTACTCCGGTCTGGCGAGTACTCCAGCCAGGTGAGTACTCCAGTCGGGCGAGTACTCCAGCCGGGCGAGTACTCCAGCAGGGCGAGCTGGGCGGGTGTCGGCCTCCCGTCGCACCTGCCCCCTGAAAGGGGTTAGGGCGAGCGTCGGCCTCCCGCCACACCCGCCCCCTAGGATAGGGGCTGGGGCGAGTGCTGGTCTCTCACCGCACTGTCTCTCTAAAGAGTACACCAAGCACTAGTAAGCTAGGCAAATGTTTCTTCCCCCTACTAGTATATTATGCAGATCAACCATCAATTTGACTCCAAGAATGCAGAACCCCCAAAAAGCTTAAAAATATGTAGTAGGTCTTGCGCCTTTCTGGGGACCCCACTCTACGAATGCGGGGTTGTACACTATGGATGATCAAATCTCATAGCTCAGTATCTAATTTCTACATTGTTTGGAAGGGAGAAGTAAGCCAATAAGTTCTATAAACATATTACAGTAAATGAACCAAGAAATTTTGGGTTTAACTGAAAAAGATTGAAAAGTTGTTGAATAAGCTCTCTGACAGCTGATGGAACGTAATTAAGGCACATTCACTAAGTGGTCATTTCCAGCTTTCTCCTACAACGATCGACAGCAGCACTCTTGATCGAAGCATAAAACCAATTCCTGAGAAACAAATCAAAAGGGAATGAAGCACATTTGTGAGAACATTAGACATCTCCTCTCTCTTCTTCTTAGCTCTCTTGTGGGTGCATGACCTTTTTAGCCACTTTAATGTCGCTTATCATTTTCAACCAGAGGAGCTTAGTTCTCTTGAGAAGAAGATTACTGAGCTGCTTAGAGTTGGAAAGGATAAGCGCGCATTAAAAATTTTAATGTATGGAAGATTAAAAGGCGAACAGAGGCTTGTGGTGAAGACTCGAAGCAAAGAACAGGTCGAAGGAGAAAGGAGGAAAAAATATTTTGGGGAAGGAGAAGTAAAGAACTGATCGTCCCTGTCGAAGGTTGGGAGCTTAGGAGGTGTCGTCTCGTCATTTTCAGCATGGAGGTGGTAGGCATGGCTCTGTGAAGATGTTGTGCCTTCTGTTATATTTAATGAGTAGGAAGTGGATGATCCTCGATATGAAGCCACGAGATGGACTTGACAAGGTAGGGGATGGAGGGAACATTGCTCGAGGGGATGGGATGAGATTAGCTGATGGGACGAGACACCGCATCTGACCGGATTAGCTGCTTATGAGACCAAATTAATGAAAAATTAATGAAAATTTTTTTGGTAAGGGGGAAAATTTTTAGAAATAATAATGAATGACTTGAATAAGTTGCGCCTTCTGCTATATTTAATGAGTATGAAGAAGTGGATTCTCGATATAAAGCCACGAGATGGACTTGACGAGGGAGGGGATGGATGGAACACTGCTCGAGAGGAGGGGATGAGATTAGCTGATGAGACGAGACAACACAACTAACTAGATTAGCTGTTTATGAGATCAAATTAATGAAATTTTTTTTTATAAGAGGGGAAAATTGTAGAAATAATAATGGATGACTTGAAGAAGTTGCGCCTTCTACTATATTTAATGAGTAGGAAGTGGAGGATCCTCGATATGAAGTCACGTGATGGACTTGACAAGGGAGGGGATGAAGGGAACATTGCTCGAGGGGAGGAGATGAGATTAGCTAATGAGACGAGATAATGCAGCTAATCAGATTAGCTGCTTATGAGACCAAATTAATGAAAAATTAATGATTTTTTTTGATAAGCGGAGAAAATTGTCGAAATATTAATGGATGACTTGAAGAAGCTGCACCTTCTACTATATTTAATGAGAAGGAAGTGGAGGATCCTCGATATGAAGCCATGAGATTGACTTGACGGGAGAGGGGATGGAGGGAACACTGCTCAAGGAGAGGGGATGAGATTAACTGATGGAACGAGACAACGCATTTAACCGGATTAGCTGCTTATGAGACCAAATTAATGACAAATTAATGAAAATTTTTTTGATAAGAGGAGAAAATTATAGAAATAATAATGGATGACTTGAAGAAGCTGCACCTTTTGTTATATTTAATAAGTAAAAAGGGAGGATCCTCAATATGAGGCCACTGAACGGTCTTGACGAGGGAGGAGATAAAGGGAACACTGCTCGAGGGGAGGAGATGAGATTAGTTGATGGGACGAGACAACACAGCTAACCGGATTAGTTGCTTATGGGACAAAATTAATGAAATTAATGAATTTTTTCTGGTAAGAGGAGAAAATTGTAGAAAAAAATAATGAATGACTTGGGTTTGATCGTAGTTTCCAAGTGATGCATAGAAGCCTTATTAAGCATATATGAAAGTGAATGCACATTCACCATAACATATTCATCTCATTCACCTGAACGCATTCACCTGAACGCCTTCACTTGAACGCCTTCACCTGAATGCAAGAACTTTGAGAAGAATATTTGTGGATGATTGTATTTTTTTGATATTGTAATAATTATGATTCTTTTATTCAAGACTGCTATGTCATGTATTATGACTTATCCAATTCTTTTGGGAATCAATATGTTTTAGTTCTTTATAATTCACTTGTGTTGATTTAGTGTAGTTTATGTTCTATGATGCTTTCAAATGCGATCGCCTGTGATTTTTTTTTTTTTGCTTTGAATAAATGTGCTGCATTGAAATGTGATATTATATATATGCTAGAGATTGATTGCAGGGTGATATGGACACAGTTTTGAATGACAAGAGCTTCGCTTCCATAGTTACCTTCTTCGGGTATGCTCAATATCTGAGCATGGGGCAAACTCTAAACCTCCCCCGTGTATATTTTAAATTTTTCATAAATGAGATCATCATTTAGCTGCATTTAAGTCCGGGGAGAATGAGCTGAATGAAACTAGATTCGCTTCCATAGTTACCTTCTTCGGGTATGCTCAATATCTGAGCATGGGGCAAACTCTAAACCTCCCCCGTGTATATTTTAAATTTAGTTTCATAAATGAGATCATCATTTAGTTGCATTTAAGTCCGGGGAGAATGAGCTGAATGCGTTACCCACCGTGCACCAAGCACAATATAAGACCAATAAGGAAATGAAACTATATTCCCTTTTAAAAAACTCTTTACTTTTTCAATTAAGATCGACTAATCTCTTAAATGAAAAAATATTAAAAAATATAAGGACATATTGTGTTCTAGTTGGAATGAAAGATATAAACGAAGCTGCTATATCTTCGGTTAAAAAAGACGAAATAAATCTAGAAGAAATATTTATTCAAAAGGACTTAGTTCTTAGAGAAACTTTGTGTTTGTTTCATTGCTTCAATATCTAAGTGTCCTAGCCGATAATGTCATAATCCTTGAGGACTAATGCAACCCCTTTTATGGGTGATGACACTATGACATACTTCCCTTAAAGCAAGTTAAAATGTTCTGTTTGTGGACATGAAAGCTGAGACAATTTGGGCATTGGTAAGAGTAGATGTGCTCCTCTTGACATGAAAGTTTATCATCAGCAACCGTTGCGAGTGTTTCTTCCTCTTGACTGAAAGACTGATCCTCTACATTTGATTGATTTTTATCCCAATCTCATGTGCAATGTTCACTGAAGATTACATCTCTTGAGACGTGAACTTTCTTTAGGACAGAACAAGTTAAGGCATAATATACTATGTTAGTATTTACTTGCAAAAAAAAGGCTAGAGTTGAGAATGATCATAGCTAGAGCTGTCACTTAAAATCAAAAACCGTAAACGGAACCGGAATCGAACCGGAACCGCAAAGAATCGGACCGAACCGTTCGCTAATTATCTGTGTTCCGGTTTGAATTTTGGAACCGTGAGCAACATTGGTTCGGATATGGTTCTTTCATTTTATTATCCGAACCGAAACCGGAACCGGAACCGCAACATACAAGTCTCAAGCGGTTTCAAAAATTTTAGACCCGATCCGAACCGGACCGAAGCAGAACCGAACCACGACCCGTTTATTATTATTTTTTATAATATTTTTATTAAAATTAATATTATTATAATATTGTTATTTATTATAATCTATCAATAATATATGTACTTACTTTTAATGGTGAAACTGTAGCGGTTTGAACTCAAACCGCAATCAACCAAAGGGTTCGGTTTTGGACCGAACAAAATCGCACCATACCAAAACTGTGCGGTGTGGTTTGAACAATGCATCAACATTACACGATTGTGATCTTTGAATTTTTGAATGTATATTGAAGGTTCACGGTTCATTTTTTTTCTCTCGGAAGTCGGGAATTCAAATTCTGAATATTATTTAATATCTATCAAGTAAGAGCCGAAAAGAAAGAATAATATCGAATTGATTTTTTACATGAATATCTGCAATTGATGTCTGAGAATAGTCGAAAAAGAAGTAACCACTAGCCAAAGAGGAGACGACAAAGCTACGGAAAAATGAAGATGACCTATACTCATTGACGATAATTAGAATGACAGACCCTCTGGAAGAAGCTGATACGAATGATGACAACAGTGTGGCGCGGTTTTATAGATTTTGCACCGCCAAAAACCAAACTGCAAACTATGTAGTTTTGTAACGAACGAAACTGCTCCACAAACAAACCGTTTGGTGCGGTTTAAAATCAGCACGATCATGTGTGGTTTTGTGGTTTTGCGATTTCGATTTTTATCTTTCAGTTCTACGTATTATATTACACAAAAAAGTACTCCCCCTTGGTATAACGTGAAATTCTAGCGTCCGGGCCCTAAACTTCGAATTCCCTCTTGCAAAAAATTCTAACGAGTTTTATTTTCCCCTCAGCTATTTTATTTTTGACCTCCCTCATTAATTCCGCCAACTTTAGTTTTGTTTCTGGTTGGAACCGATTGAAACCGGACCGAACCGTATAGAACCGGACCGAACCTTTAGTGGTCGGTTTGGTTTTGGTTCTTGTTAAACCTTAACCGGAACCGTTGATATAGCGGTTCCAAAAATTAAGCTGGAACCGGAACCAGAACCGGAACCGGTCAAACCAAATAAGATTTTGGTTCTAATTTGAAGAACCGTTACCTTAGCGGTTCGGTTCACGGTTTTTGTAAAACCGGAACCGAACCGGAACCGTGACAGCTCTAATCATAGCTATATGTATTTTGACCTTTCTTTGTAGCTTACTCGACTGCACCTTTGGATTATGCTCCACCTTCCGATTTGTACGACCTTCAGCAACGGACGGTTCTGATGACAGTGCTTCATAGGGCTGAGCATATTATTCGAAACCCGAAAGTCGCTCGAAAATCGTTCAAAAATTGAGTCAAATCGGAATCGGTTAGAATTGATTCGACTCAATTTGAGTTGATTCAATTTGACTCGAATCTGATTTCGAGTCGATTTTGAGCCAGCCCTGAATCGCTCGAAATACGATTGGAATCAACCCGAATTAATTAAAAATATTATGTATTTATTAATATATTCTTATTTTAAGATTAAAAATAACAAAATTTAAACCTAAATAAAAAGAATGAATGCTTTACATGTTCATTTGCTAAATTTATAAGTTGCCCAATTTAATTTTGAACAAACTATGAATAAAACGATTGCTCAATTTCGAGCCAACCCGATTCGATTTCGAGCCGTCTCGATTCGAGTTCGAGCTAACTTAGAATCGAGTATTACGAGTCGAGCCGACTCGACTGGAAGTCAATTTAGATTTCGAGTCGATTTCGAGCCAAATTCGAGTCGAAAATTTCGTTTTCGAGCCGAATCAAAATCACTAGAACTTGACTCCATATCACACCTAATCTCTGTCCCTCCGGACCTAAGGTTCATCTAATGGCCCAAGCCTTCTTATCGGTCGTCCCCGCCACAGTCGCCATCCATCAAATTAATTACCCAACTAATCTCGCTGCTCCCCGGCGGCGGCGCTTCCAGATTTTAGGTTTTCTCTCCGTTTCTTCCTCGCTCCTCAGAAAACATCTTCTTTTGCACCGTAGAATAATTTCTCAAACTTCATCTCCACCGCTTGCAATTAGGTATGCTTTTTTTCTTTTCTTTTCTTTGCTTCTCAGTAATCTTCTACCCGACGGCTAAGCCATAAGGAACACATAGAACTTCCGCCTTCCTGATTCCCTTCACCTGTGAAATTTTCCTGCACGGCATTCACAATGCACTGTCGGAAGTAGCCGGCTGTAAGTAACATGATTGAATTTATATCAGTTGTGTTGTTCTTCAACTGGTATTCAGTGCCATATTAGGTTTTACAAGAGGTGAGGTTAGATTTGATGTGAATTGCACTATTTTGTGGTTGTTGACCTCAATTATCATTCATTGGCCACTATAGTTCAATCTTAATGACTGTTATATGATAATAATATACCTTGGTTTGAACATTTCTTTCTCTCTTGCTAGCTTGTTGCAGCCTTATCAAACCATTTTCCAATTGTGTTTTATTTATCCTCATTATATTAGGTTTTACAAGAGGCGATGTGATTGTCCTATTTTGTGATCGTTCATTGGCCATTATAGTTCAATCTTAGTGACTGTTATGATAATAATATACCTTGGTTTGAACATTTTTTTCTCTTTGTCTTGCTAGCTAGTTGCAGCCTTATCAAACTATTTTCCAAAAGTGTTTTATTTATCCTCATTATATTAGGTTTTACAAGAGGTGAGGTTAGGTTTGATGTGAATGTCCTATTTTGTGATCGTTCATTGGCAATTATAGTTCAATCTTTGTGACTGTTATGATAATAATATACCTTGGTTTGAACATTTTTTTCTCTGCCTTACTAGCTAGTTGCAGCCTTATCAAACTATTTTCCAATAGTGTTTTATTTATCCTCAATATATTAGGTTTTACAAGAGGTGAGGTTAGGTTTGATGTGAATGTACTATTTTGTGATCGTTCATTGGCCATTATAGTTCAATTTTAATGACTGTTATATGATAATAATATACCTTGGTTTGAACATTTTTTTCTCTGTCTAGCTAGCTAGTTGCAGCCTTATCAAACTATTTTCCGATAGTGTTTTATTTGTCCTCATTATATTGTTTTTCACCTAAATAGCTTTCTATTTTATCTACCACTCCTGGACAACCCCGCTTTTACAAAAAAAGTTTACAAATTTCTCATGTCTAATACATGATATCTTGATGTAATAACTGCAATATTCAGTTGTTCATGAAGTTTCTCTCTGGGTATTTTTTTTATCTTGGATTTTTCATCTCCAAACAACATGATGTTTGTATAATTTCCTTATAATACTTGGTTTTCAATTTTAGAATAGGGACAATACTGATAAATGATGAGGCCAATTTGTTTTATTTGGGTACAAATTGCAAGCCATTGTAATATTCAAGAATAAACATGTGTCATTCATTGCTTGATACAATTTTCTTTTCACAGATTTGGATGAGATTGCTTAGATTTATGTGTTGATCAATCTTAATTTTCTTATGTAGTTCCCATATAGTAGTGCATTATAGCTTTTTTACTTTGGATGTATGATCATTCCCCATTCATTCTTGTTGATTGTTGAATGAAGCGCAAACTCTCTGCACAATTCCTTCTTGCACAACTTCTATCTATGCGACCTTTGGTCTTCCTCTTTCTTATTCTTCACATTAATATATCTGTCTTTTTTGTTCATCCTATACTCATTTACATATACTCGAGCATGTTAGCCCGCCTCTATCAACATCTATTTCACTTATGAATAAGTTAATGTTTGAATTTTGCAGGTGAGATAGTAGGAATGAAACCTGATATGTAGTAATCCCGAGCCATTGTAAGTAACAATATATCCAATGGCGAATATAGTTCCAACTTCGAATGGAAGCATTGAAAAAGCAGAAGAAATTAAAATTCTGGCCAATGAAGCATTTAAGGGTATTGTATTTTTTTTTTGTATTTGTGCACATTATATTTTTCTTTTTATGTGCCTCGTTCCTTAAAAAATATTGTTATTTATAGAAGCACTTGATTGGTCTTATGTAGAGGGTAATGTTAATTTGCATACAACCTAAAATTGCTCATTATTCTATTGGGTGATTTAACTTCTATATTTATTCTCCTTGTAGGAATCTGGACCAACAATTTAATAATGAAAAACTTTTGTATGGAAGGTGTAATGCATATGTGTTATGTTTTCTAAATTCTTTTGGCATGTTCTTGCAGCAAACAAATTTTCTCACTCTATAGATCTATACAGTGAGGCTATTAATCTTAATGGGCATAATGCCGTGTATTGGGCAAACCGTGCATTTGCACACACCAAACTAGAGGAGTATGGGTGTGCAGTGCAAGATGCAACAAAAGCTATTGAAATAAACCCTAAATACTCTAAGGTAAATAGTTTCTTTTGCGGTTTTGGAATATTCTTACTCAATAAACTCCTTGAACTCTTGATCTTAATGTCCTAGTTTTGTTGTTTGCTAGGGCTATTATAGGCGAGGGGCTGCATATCTATCCATGGGCAAGTTTAAGGAGGCGTTAAAGGATTTTCAACAGGTATATTCATAAGCATTTATATTTGATAGAAAAGTGATAGATGTATGTACTTGATGAAGGGATCCTCTTGGATCATTGATAAGTTATCCTAAAATAACCTTAAATATGTGTGCACATTCTTGGTGTGGTAAGTTATTGTGGATGATTTACATTTGTATAGTGTGTATCTGCATGTGCAAGCGTGTGTATTATATTTTTAATAGGGTAAATATATCCTTATTGCTACATTTGTGATATGTTGAATGTCTGTTATGCATTGATTTAGTCAAAATGAACTGAATTTAGAGAATACTAATGATACTTTTGCAATTTAGAAATATTCTAGTTTTGATGTTTAATTGTTAAGCTTTATCTGGTACAATTGGTCTGATAAATAAAGTTTCCAAGTGGTGTATTGGAGTATGAGTTGATCTATAAGTTAATTTATATATTCTTGATGTTGTAGTGAAATTAATCTTGCATTCTTACTAAATGGAGATTTAATCTATTCCCATATTTAGCAAATTCCGCTTATTGAAAAGTTTAGTAGAAAATTAAACCAGACAAAACCCAAGTGGTATACGCACGAGCTTCCCACCATTTCCATATAGACCTAAATTTCACCTTTTGAAATTATTTTTTTAGCGAAAACGTTGAGAGGACACAAATGGTATGTTTATGAGTTCTCTATCATATAATAACATTGTTTTTTGTTTAAGCCTCAAGTATTCTTGGATGTTGATAATGCATATTTTATATACATTACAACCATAAATTTATTTGTTAAATTAAAGTAATTTAGCTTGTCTTCTCATATTTTAAAGTTTTATTTATATATTTTCATAGTTTTAGGTCAATTGAAGACAACAATACAATTATGAATCAAATGGCAAGGTTTAGGAGTAAACTTTGAGCAGATTTGGCAAATTTCCGAAGTACACACCATTGTACATACCATGTAGTCAGGGCATGTTTAGCCAAATTTGATTCCCGCGCCTCTAGTACGCCGTGTAGGATCACAAGCACAACTTTAGAATTACACGCCCTTACCTTGGGCGTGCTAAAAAAAATCTACAGTGGACGCTTCAGCACATCCTGATGGTTACTGTAGCAGCTAAGAACACGCCCTAGGTACATGCCGTGTACCCAAGGCGTGCCAACCCAATTTATGACCAAAGGTGCCGACGTCTCCAAAAAATGCTCCCGGAATTTATTGTGACAGTTTCTACTGGTCTGACACCTGGTGAACTCATGGGTTACGATCTCAGTGATGATGTCGAATGGTTGGTGCTTGTGGATGGGGAATCTGGTGTCAGAGAATGTTGTACTGCCGTGGAGGAAGTTGGGACTGGAGCTGGATGTTCAATCAATGCCGAAGGCTAGGGATGCTGTGATGTAGTAGGCGAGGCCGGGACTGTGTAAAAGCAAGAGGTGAAAATTGGGGTTGTAATGCAGTTGTAGGTGAAGGATGTGGATGACGAGTTGCGGTGGAAGGTGACAAAAGGTACATTTAGTCGCATGATTCGAAGAATGGAGTCCGGATTACCACCATCTCCCTCAGTGTGAAGCAAAACTTTGTGGAATGAATGCACTCTGTTTGCCGTGTGTTGCAGACGAAAGGATTTCTTCATCATCTGACACGTGTTACTCCTACTGCACCCACCGATGAGTGGCTCCGCGATGACGGTCGAGTCTAGTCATGACTTCTCAACTCGATGGATACCGAGCCCTACATGATGGCTATGTATCATGAAACGACTAAGGCCATGTGGGAGGAGCTCCACTCTCTCTATTCTGGGTATAACAGTATTCAGCACTTGTTCGACATCATCTATGATCTTCAAACTCTTGATCCCGGTGCACCCGGTGATATGACCTCCTTTGTTGCCAATGCCAAGACCCTTGTTGAGGTCTGCATACAACATCAACCCCCTACCACAGATTTGGTTACCCAACGGGCCTAAAAAGAAGCGGTCGGGATTGCCATGATGATGACTCGTGTTCCTTCTCATCTGCACAGCATTCAGGCTCAGATTCTCTCTTCCTCTACAACTTCCTCTCTGCCAGATGTTTGTTCTATGCTTTTGAAGGTTACCCCGCCCCGAATACTATGTTGAATCTTTCTCCGGCTCTTCTGCAACAACCTACACCAGTTCCCTCAGCTCGAGATTCCTCGGCTCGTGGGGGTCGCAACATGTCTCGGGGACGAGGACGTACTGGGAGATCTTCCTTTAAATGCACTTATTGTGGTCGGGATGGTCACTTTGAGTCCACCTGCTATCGCAAACATGGTCTGCCTCCACATCTTGCTGCCTCTGCTACAGCTGAGCCTCCTCCCACTTCTCCCGCAACGTCCTCTGCCTCCTCCACCCGTGATGACATCAATGCTCTACGCACCCAGCTCCAACATCTACAAGGGGTGATTACTCGCTTATCTGGATCCGTTGCGTCGATTTCCAATGAAGGTATATCCTGTCTCTCCTAGATCTCTCACTGAATTGTGGATTCAGGTGCCACACACTATATTACTTCGCAGAGACCCCCTTAATACTTGCTGACTGCTTATCCTAAGTTCATCACCGTGGCCAATGGTGATACCACCCCGGTGTCCGGCGCTGCTGATGTACCTTTCACACCCACTCTCTCTGTCTTCAACCCTTTATGTTCTGGGATCACCATTTAACTTGCCGTCTGTTAGCCATCTTACTCAAGACCTTAATTGCTATGTTACATTCTCACCCTCTACCTTTGTTGTGCAGGATCGACAAACACAAAATATCATTGGTAAAGAGCGGCTGTCTAATGGGCTCTACCTCCTGGATGTTCCCTCTTCTGCTCTCCGTCATCTCCTCTGTCGATTGACATCGTTATCTTGGGCATGCTCCTCTCCAAATTCTCAAGAAAGCTCTTCTGGATGTCTCACTGCATGAGTTTACTTGTGAATCTTGTACTTTTGACAAACAACATCGTACTTTCTTTAGTCCTGCTTGTACTAGGAGTGATACTCCTCTATCTCTAGTACACTTTAATATTTGGGGACCTTATAAAACCCCTAGTATGTTTAGTTATCGTTATTTTGTCACTTTTATTGATGATTACTCTTGACTTACCTCGTTATACTTACTTCGCGATTGTGCTGAACTAACCTCTACATTTCGTGCATTTATTACAGAAGCTCGTACTCAGTCTTCTCTCCCTTAAAAATCATTCACACTGATAATGCTCGCGAATACACTAGCCGGACATTCTCTAATCTATGCACTGAGTTTGACATTATCCATCAAACATCGTGTGCGTATACGCCTCAACAGAATGGAGCGGCCCAGCGGAAAAGTTGTCATCTTCTTGATGTCGCTCGGTCACTCATGATTCAAATGCAGGTCTCCACACTATACTAGAACTTCGTTGTGTCTACAACATGTCATCTCATCAATCGCATTCCCTCCTCCATACTCGACTTTGCCACTCCGTTTAGTCTCCTGTTTCTTTCAAAATCCCCGTTTACCTTAACGTCTCGTGTGTTTAGATGTGTAACACCCATTCCCAGTATTTCAGAAATCAGCCGTCCGGCCGGATCAGCGATATAAAGAAAACTAGGAAACAGTATTAAAACTAGTAGCAACAGGTAATAAAAGTCTATACTAAACAGATTTAAGACTTACAGCGGAAGTAAAAAAAGAATTAAATAAACCAAGGGTAACCACATACCTGATAACTGGATTCACAGAGCCACTAAACAAGAATGGAATTGTAATAACTAAAAATCTGGTAACAATAATAGTCTGATACAAATTATATAACATATTAATCAGGTACATTGTCCACATCTATAAGTACATGCCGAAATAGAGTAAACTGAAAGGGAAAAGTACTACAAACTGACACCACCACAACGCTCATCCTAGACGTAGTTTCCCACCTGGATCACCTGAAAAACATTGCCCACGAAGGGTCAGAGTAAAGAAAAACAATTCCCCTTAGTGACACTAAAATAGATTTACATATGAATGCATGCATGTCTTTAAAACTAGTCTCGTGCACTGAAAACATTTTATGATATATGTTATGCATGCTTTTCCTATACTTCCTGATGAACACACTATAATTCTATATTCATGACTTTCCGTTCGTTTACTCAAGTCCTAACGTTCACTAACTGGTGTACTGTCTCACGTCGAGTCTGTACTTGAGTTCTAGGTGGCTTTTAGCCTACACATTTACTGGGAAGGCTCTAGCCAGAGTAGCTCCTAACGTGCAACTGAAACTAACGACCCGAGACCATCTGACGAACTCAATTGTTCTAGTGCCACGCGGACACGGTCTTGAATCTACTAACTGTCTCAAAGGGGAGTCAACTCCCAAGACTGTAACTCATAGGAACCATATGCCCTATGAGGAAGGTAGTGCGCCTCTACCAAGCACGAAAAGACTGGTGTGCTACTGACCTTTTTGGTCTGACGCTACTCTGCATGAGATATCTTTTCTGGTGTACTACTGAGCGACCCCTTGACTTTCTCGTAGTCGACTTGAAGGGACCTTCGCACCCTTGGTTGGACAATCTCCAAACTTACGTACACGTGTAAAGTTTCGTACTTAAATAACTGTTCATGACTTTACTAACGTGGTTATGGAAGAAGACGTTATCATATGCGTTTCCATGATTATTTTCCTACTGCCACACTTTTCTATGCATGGTTATGATGCTTGTACGAACCCTACTCATGCGTATAAAATATAATTACTTGATATGTCTAACTAAAAGAAATTAGGATTTCCTTACAGAGGTGCTGCGACGCTCGTATACTCGGCGCAACGACATTTTCTCTTTCAAAAAGCAATCTTACTGCTGGGGACCTCCAGAATGCTGCCCCGACCCCACCAAAGTCCTGCAATTTAGGGCAGTCCTAATTTCATAATTTTCCCCTCTACGATATTCCCGTGGAAAAATTTCTATACAACTAGGGTTACAAAATACATGCGTTAAACTTCAGATATTACCTTTTACGTGGAGTGATTGAGGCTCTCAAAGCGTTCAACCCAAATTCCGCGGAGGATCACGAACTCCAAAACCTAATTAGGGCACAAGGGAGAAAACCTAGGTTATACTAACACCGAAATCGAAGGATTTCCGTGAGGAAATGGAGAAAAGGAAGAAATAAACTTCAAGGAAACGAACGATTCCAAGTTCCACCGGTTAGGGTTGAATCCTACACTTTCACGGCCAAGGAAGGAAAAAGAATGTCCACCGGCGCTTGCAGAGGAGGGAGAAGGAGTCGGAAATGGTTTCCGGAGAGGGATCGGACGGCGGAGGAGCTCGCGGGATGCGTCGGCTCGGCGTCGTCGCTGTGTGCGGAAAGCGGACCGTCGGCTACGGTTTCTTCTCCCGTGAGGAAATGGATTACGGGAAAGGGTTGCGGGATTTTTAATCCATTGAGGGATGCGGTTTTTGATAACTGTATGAAGAGAGGGGTAATTGAAACCGGCTATTGGCACCCCAAAATAAAAATTTTCATTTACTCCTATTCAACACACATTAATTTGTCGCGCCTTCGTCACTAACATAAAATGCGACACGCACTATTTTTAACGTACTTAACGAGCTAACAGTCGCTATCATAAGGGAAAGTAACATTATACCTTGACGACGCGCTGCCTCAATCAAAAACCGTCGCGACTTTCCCCTACAAGTCAAATAAATTTTTTCGCGTCAAATTTTCGGATGTTACAAATCTCTCCTCCTAACAAAAATTTTCGTCCTCGAAAATTGTAACCATACCTGAATCGAAGAGAAAAGAATAGTCTGCATTGCTCTTAAGTTCATCCTCTCGCTTCCAAGAATACTCTGGTCTGCCACAGTTCATCCAAAGGACTTTGACCATGAGAATCTCTCTATTTCTGAGCTTCTGTATTCTTGAATCCACTATTCTGACTGGTCTAACCCCAATACTAAGATCTGTCTCAATTGGTGCTTCCTCGGTACTGATGATCTGACTGGAATCTCTGACTGCTCTCCTCAGATAGGAGACGTGGAATACATCATGTACACCACTCATTTCCTCAGGTAAGGCCAACCTGTAAGCAACCTCACCAACTCTTTCCAGCACCTCAAAAGGACCAACGAATCTGGGGTTCAGCTTTTTCATCCGCTTTATTCTAGAAACTCCTCTGACTGGTCTGACATTCAGATAAACGTAGTCTCCAACACTGAACTCTACTGATCTGTGCTTCTGATCATGATACTTGGCCTGGCGATCCTGAGCTGTCTTCATACGCTCCTGAATAAGTTTGATCCTATCAGTGGTCTTATCAATTCATGACTCCCTGATAGTAGATCTTTCCTCATTTTCAGCCCAACACAACGGTGTCCGACAACGTCTGCCATAGAGGGCCTCGAACGGTGCCATCCCAATACTCGTCTGAAAGCTGTTGTTGCAGGAGAACTCCAAAAGAGTAACATATTTCTCCCACTTTTCTCCAAAGTCCAAAATGCACATCCGTAGCAGATCCTCCAAAGTCCTATTTGTGCGCTCCGTCTGTCCATCGGTCTGGGGATGGAAAGCGGTGCTGAAGTGTAACCTGGTACCCAACTGCTCCTGTACGTAACGCCACTCCCTGGAGGTGAATCTGCCGTCTCGGTCTGAAACTATAGTCCTGGGAACACCGTGAAGCCGAACTATCTCGTCTAAATATAACTGTGCCAGCTTCAGACCTTAATCTGTCTTCCTAAGAGGAATGAAATGGGCGACCTTAGAAAGTCGATCAACTATAACCCACAAAGAATCATTCCCACTCTGCGATCTCGGCAGACCATGAATGAAGTCCATGGATATATCCTCAAAAGTCCACTCGGGTATGGGAAGTGGCTGCAGCTTGCTTCCCGGCTTTTGACATTTGGCCTTAACTAACTTGCACGTCTCGCACTTCCCTACATAAACTGCAACATCACTCTTCAAACCTGGCCACCAGACTACCTTCTTGAGATCTGCATACATCTTTGTGCTACCCGGATGTATAGAATATCTGGAATTGTGTGCCTCAAACGGAATGTCCTCGCGAAGGTGACTAACTTCGGGAATATACACTCTGCCATCAAACAACAATAAATCATCCTGAATAGTGAATTTCTCCTTCTGATTTGTTTGCACTGAGCTCCAAATCTCTGCCATCTTTGGATCCAACGGTAGAGCTGTCCTGATTCTATCCTTGATATCGCAGGTAATCTCCATCCAACTCAACCTTACAGAACCAAAATTACTGCGTGGCACAACGGTAATGTCCAGTCTCTCTAGCTCTCGCACTAACTCCTCCTTCTGAGTGAGAAGGAAGAAACACGAACCTCTACGGCTAAGGGCATCAACTACTACGTTCGCCTTTCCTGGATGGTACTGAATGTTTACGTCGTAGTCTGATAGAAACTCTAACCATCTGTGCTGCCTCAAATTGAGCTCTCGCTGATTAAAGATATACTTGAGGCTCTTATGATCAGTGAAGATCTCACAACGCACTCCATAGAGATAGTGCCTCCAAATCTTCAGAACATGTATGACTGCTGCAAGCTCCAAGTTATGCACGAGATAGTTCCTCTTATGAACTTTTAACTGTCTCGACGCATAAGCTATGACCTTTCCATGCTGCATGAGAACACAACCTAAACCCTGACCTGATGCATCGCTGTAGATCTGAAACCCGTCAGGCCCTGAAGGTAAACTCAAAATTGGTGCGGTCATCAACCTGCCCTTCAAGTCCTCAAACGCCAACTCACACTCAACTGTCCAATCCAAGCCCTTACCCTTTCTGGTGAGGGAAGTCAGTGATAAGGCTATCTTCGAGAAATCCCTGATGAATCTCCTGTAGTAACCAGTAAGACCCAAAAAGCTGCGAACCTCTGAAACTGACGTCGGCCTTGGCCAACTCTTAATGACCTCTATCTTCTTCGGATCAACACTGACTCCTTGCTGACTGATGACGTGGCCTAAGAATGCAATCTCTGAAAGCCAGAACTCACACTTTGAAAACTTGACATACAACTGGTTCTTTCTGAGGGTGTTCAAAACAATCCTGAGGTGTGCGGCATGATCTTCTGCACTCCTTGAGAACACCAAGATGTCATCGATAAAAACGATAACAAACGATCCAAGTACTCCCGAAATACCCTGTTCATCAGATCCATAAATACTGAAGGAGCATTGGTCAGCCCAAACGGCAAGACCACGAACTCGAAGTGACCATATCTGGTACTGAAAGACGTCTTTTGAACATCAACGTCCCGAATCTTTAACTGATGGTAGCCTGACCTCAAATCTAACTTGGAAAAAGTGCACGAGCCCACCAACTGGTCGAACAAATCATCAATCCTGGGAATCGGGTACTTGTTCTTTACTGTCAGCTTGTTCAACTTACGGTAGTTTATGCACAGCCTCAGACTACCATCCTTCTTCTTCACAAAAAGCACTGGAGCACTCCATGGTGAAGTACTGGGGCGTATAAAACCCAAATCAAGCAACTCCTGCAACTGTCTCTTCAACTCTGCTAGTTCCCTTGGAGCCATCCGATATGGAGATTTGGCTACCGATGTAGCCCCAGGCTACAAATCTATCGGGAACTCAATCTCTCTATCTGGAGGGGCACCAGGGAGCTCTTTCGGAAAAACATCGGGGAACTCCTGCACCACTGGTACCTCTGACAAGTCAGCCTTAGTCTCTGCATTCATCAGTACTACGAAGGTTTCACAACCCTTACTGATGCACCTTCTCGCTTGGACTGCAGATATGATCATCTTCACTACTTCCTTCAAGCCCTGAAAAGAAAACGCAGTCTGATTAGGACCCTCAAACTGTATCTGTTTCGCCCTACAGTCAATCCTGGCGTTGACTGCCGAAAGCCAGTCCATTCCAAAAATTAGATCGAATCCTGCAATAGGTAGCTGTAAAGCTTCCACGATAATTTCGGTGTCACCAAACTGCACCGGTACCCTGCACTTATCTCTGGTCTGCAGAAGAGATCCATTAGGCATCATGACTTCCAGTGGTACTGTCTCTGGAAAGACTTCTAACTTCAACTTATGCACTAGAGATTCTGCGATAAACGAGTGGGAGGCACCCGTATCAAACAGAGTCTTAGAGGGTAAATTACGAATCATAAGGATGCCTACATGAATGATTTTCAAAAAGAAAAGAGTGTCACTACGGAGGATTAAATAAATTTGTCAGGCAAAGTAAACACTTACCTGTCACTACATGCTCCTGCTCCTTTGCCTCCCGCTGACCAAGCCCATAAGCTCTGGGCTGCACCAAATCTCGACTCTGATGTGGTCTTCCATCAGTAATCATTAAAGGTTTGCCCTTGTCCGCTCTACTAGGGCCACCAACCTCATATTTCGACTGCAGGAACAAATTACACTTGTCATATACAGTAATTTCAAAAATGTAAATTACAACTATGTTTTATTACCTGATTCGAGCCACCTTCCTGACAGAAACGAGCAATGTGTCCTGGTTGACGGCACTTGTAACACACGCCCGCGCTGGCTAAACACTCTCCTGGATGGCGACGCTGACACTTGGGACAAAGGGGGTAGTCCCTGCTCCTGTCACCAGATTGACCATTTTTCCTCGCATCAGGCTTCTGCTTCTTGTTCCAGTTCTTCCCCTGATCATTCCTGCTCTGCTGCGACTGATGCGAATCTTGAGATCGCTTTACACGGAAATTACTTCGCTTTTGAACCTTCTGTTGGTCAGCCTCCAGCCTGCGAGCCGTATCCACTAAGCTCCTGTAATCAGCATTGACCATAGTCATCAGCGGCTGTCTCAACGAGTCACGTAAACCATCCACAAAACGGCTGCACTTCTCAGCCTGATCTCCCTGCATCACGCCCGCATATCGAGCCAGATGGGTAAGCTCTCGCTCGTACTCAGCAACAGTCCTGTCCCCCTGGAAAAGCCTAAGGTACTTCTCCTGGAGACCTCGTCGTGCAGAAGGAGGCACGAACCAACTCACAAGGGCTCTAGAAAATTCGCCCCACGTAAACATGTCTGGCGTACGACCTGGCCAAAAGCATGGTCATATTATTTAAAAGAAAACGTATCACTTCCAAAAGATAAAAGAAATTTTCATAACCATATACCTGCAGGATCATCTGCCCGGTACTTGTCCCACCAGACCTTTGCCTCACCTCGGAGGAGAAAAACTGCCAGAGGAACCTTCTTGTTCTCTGGGCACTCCAAAACATCCAGCAGGTCTCTGGTGTGTGCCACCCAATCATCTGTGTCCATCGGGGTCTCGTCCCCACTGTAGTTCGAAGGTTGAAGCTCTTTAAAATTTCTCAAATAACGCTCCAGGGTCATCTCCACGGGTACTGGGGCAGGAGCTGGTGCAGGGGTTGGTACTTGTACTGGAACTGGAAATCCTGCAGCCAATCCTCTCTGAAACTCCATCAAGGCAATAGTAACCGCCTTGGCAATCTGAGATGCTATGTCAGTGCCCTCTGAAGCTGCTGGAACTGGTGGTACCTGTGGCACTGCAGCATCTCCCATAGTGGCGTTAGGAACTGGGTCCTGACGTGAAGATTCACCTGATTCACTTACTCGAGTTGCCTGATAGAACATATAAAAGAAATCTGGTTATTTATCAAGCATCTGCTAAAACTGACGTGACAACTTTATTTCGTACTCTTGCGAAAACTAAGGCTTAAACGCAACTTAAAATACTCTACTAACAAGAGTTTACTCTTACACAATCATATGGCTCTGTGAAAACCTTCTAGGCTCCAGGGATCCTAAACCTCGCTTTGATACCAATTTGTAACACCCCTTCCCAGTATTTCAGAAATCAGCCGTCCGGCCGGGTCAGCGATATAAAGAAAACTAGGAAATAGTATTAAAACTAGTAGCAGCAGGTAATAAAAGTCTATACTAAACAGATTTAAGACTTACAGCGGAAGTAAAAAAAAATTAAATAAACCAAGGGTAACCACATACCTGATAACTGGATTCACAGAGCCACTAAACAAGAATGGAATTGTAATAACTGAAAATCTGGTAACAATAATAGTCTGATACAAATTATATAACATATTAATCAGGTACATTGTCCACATCTATAAGTACATGCCGAAATAGAGTAAACTGAAAGGGAAAAGTACTACAAACTGACACCACCACAACACTCATCCTAGACGTAGTTTCCCACCTGGATCACCTGAAAAACATTGCCCACGAAGGGTCAGAGTAAAGAAAAACAATTCCCCTTAGTGACACTAAAACAGATTTACATATGAATGCATGCATGTCTTTAAAACTAGTCTCGTGCACTGAAAACATTTTATGATATATGTTATGCATGTTTTTCCTATACTTCCTGATGAACACACTATAGTACTATATTCTTGACTTTCCGTTCGTTTACTCAAGTCCTAACGTTCACTAACTGGTGTACTGTCTCACGTCGAGTCTGTACTTGAGTTCTAGGTGGCTTCTAGCCTACACATTTACTGGGAAGGCTCTAGGCAGAGTAGCTCCTAACGCGCAACTGAAACTGACGACCCGAGACCATCTGACGAACTCAATTGTTCTAGTGGCACGTAGACACGGTCTCGAATCTACTAACTGTCTCAAAGGGGAGTCAACTCCCAAGACTGTAACTCATAGGAACCATATGCCCTATGAGGAAGGTAGTGCGCCTCTACCAAGCACGAAAAGACTGGTGTGCTACTGACCTTTTTGGTCTGACGCTACTCTGCATGGGATATCTTTTCTGGTGTACTACTGAGCGACCACTTGACTTTCTCGTAGTCGACTTGAAGGGACCTTCGCACCCTTGGTTGAACAATCTCCAAACTTACGTACACGTGTAAAGTTTCGTACTTAAATAACTGTTCATGGCTTTACTAACGTGGTTATGGAAGAAGACGTTATCATACGCGTTTCCACGATTATTTTCCTACTGCCACACTTTTCTATGCATGGTTATGATGCTTGTACGAACCCTACTCATGCGTATAAAATATAATTACTTAATATGTCTAACTAAAAGAAATTAGGATTTCCTTACAGAGGTGCTGCGACGCTCGTATACTCGGCGCGGTGACATTTTCTCTTTCAAAATGCCATCCTACTGCTGGGGACCTCCAGAGTGCTGCCCCAACCCCACCAAAGTCCTGCAATTTCGGGCAGTCCTAATTTCATAATTTTCCCCTCTACGATATTCCCGTGGAAAAATTTCTATACAACTAGGGTTACAAAATACATGCGTTAAACTTCAGATATTACCTTTACGTGGAGTGATTGAGGCTCTCAAAGCGTTCAACCCAAATTCCGCGGAGGATCACGAACTCCAAAACCTAATTAGGGCACAAGGGAGAAAACCTCGGTTATACTAACACCGGAATCGAAGGATTTCCGTGAGGAAATGGAGAAAAGGAAGAAATAAACTTACCAGAAACGAACGATTCCAAGTTCCACCGGTTAGGGTTGAATCCTACACTTCCACGGCCAAGGAAGGAAAAGAAATGTCCACCGGCGCTTGCAGAGGAGGGAGAATGAGTCGGAAATGGTTTCCGGAGAGGGATCGGACGGCGGAGGAGCTCGCGGGATGCGTCGGCTCGGCGTCGTCGCTGTGTGCAGAAAGCGGACCGTCGGCTACCTTTTCTTCTCCCGTGAGGAAATGGATTACGGGAAAGGGTTGCAGGATTTTTAATCCATTGAGGGATGCGGTTTTTGATAACTGTATGAAGAGAGGGGTAATTGAAACCGTCTATTGGCCCCCCAAAATAAAAATTCTCATTTACTCCTATTCAACACACATTAATTTGTCGCGCCTTCGTCACTAACATAAAATGCGACACACACTATTTTTAACGTACTTAACGAGCTAATGGTCGCTATCATAAGGGAAAGTAATATTATACCTTGACGACGCGCTGCCTCGATCAAAAACCGTCGCGACTTTCCCCTACAAGTCAAATAATTTTTTTCGCGTCAAATTTTCGGATTTTACAAGATGCACCTGTTACGTTCATAATCTTGGTTCACCCATAAATAAGTTTGTCCCCCGTGGCAGCAAATGTATGTTCGTAGGATACTCTGACTCAAAAATGCTGTGTTATTCTCCCACTACTGGCAAAGTGGTCGTCTCGGTAGATGTCACCTTTCTTGAGGACCAACAGTTTCACCCTTTTCCCGCTCCTTGCCCTCCTCCCTTACCTTGTCCTACCGTTCCCGTCACGTCTTCTCTACCGCCCCTCCTTCCCATCCCACACCCGACACCAATCCCATCTAAACCACCTCTTCGTGTCTACACTCGCTGTACTCCGAACTCTGGAGCCCCCAACAGCTACCTTCTACCAGTGCTATCTCGCGGCCTGTCGATCCATCATCAACGTCTACGGCTCATCCTCTAGCGCATTATGTATCTCTGCATCGCCTCTCTCCACCTCTCCTCAAGTTTGCTCTCTCTCTATCCTCCATCTCAATACCTAATTCTGTGTTGGAGGCTATTCAACACCCAGGGTGACGTGCGACTATGGATGATGAAATGACTGTCCTTTTTTTAAACCTGACTTGAGATCTGGTTCCCCTTCCTTCAAGACAGTCTTGTGTCAGCTGTAAATGGATGGGTTTTTGCACACAAACATGCTCCGGACGGGACAATTGAATGTCTCAAAGCCCAGCTTGTGGCCCGGGGGTTCACTCAACAACACGGTCTTGATTATGATTAAACTTTCTCTCCCGTTGCCAAGTTAAACTCTGTTTGTGTCCTGATCTCCTTGGCTGTTCATCGCCACTAGCCTCTCCCTCAGCTAGACATCAAAAATACTTTTTTGAACGACGACCTTCTCGAGACAGTCTACATGCACCAACCTCCCTGGTTTGAAACCACAGGGGTTTCTCATGCGTGTCATCTCCGAAAATCTTTTTATGGTCTCAAACAGTCTCCTCGGACTTGATTCGACAAATTCAGTATGGCCGTTCGCGAAGTTGATTAAAGTGGAGCTCGACTGTCTTCTCTCTTTTCACTCGTCATCAATCAACCAGGACTGTCATTCTCCTGGTCTATGTGGATGACATTTTGATTACTGGTGATGACTCTACAAAGATATAGCAAATCAAATAACACTTGAACTTCGTTTTTCAAACTAAAGATCCGAGAACTCTCCGGTACTTCCTTGGGCTTGAGGTTGCGAGACGACCTGCTAGTCTTGTCTTTTCACAACTAAAGATGCAAGCCACTCAGGATGCAAACCCGCAAAAATCTTAGTTATTAAAGGCGCAAGGCGCTCCAAGGCGCAAAGGGGTCTTGGAGTTTAGGCGCAAGGCTCAAGGCGCAGGCGCGCGCCCGAAGAAGGCAAGACGCATTCACGTTTATTTTAAATAATCAGCATCAAACATCAATTCATCTTCTTGAACAAATTCTTCGTATATTCTACTCATTAATCATTCATTACTATCATTTATATCTCTTAAGAAATAAAATTAATATGGTCGCTTGCATCATATTTAAGTCTCAATTGTCAATTATGTTTTAAAAACACTTTATCATATAAAAATTATTGAGTTTTTGTATTTTTTTCTTTATTTTTTTTAAAAAAGATTTACTACAAAGATCACGCCCAGACGCGCTTTTAATGTCCAAAGACACAAAAAAGCGCACGAAGGCGCACACCTCTGAGCCTGGAGCCTTAGGCGCGCCTTTAACAACATAGGCGGAAACCCCGATGGATGTCAATCACAAGTTGTGTGCTCATGGATCTGACTCCAATTCTCTGCTTACAAATCCAGAGTACTATCGGCACCTTGTAGGAAAACTGATATATCTTACAGTTACAAGACCTGATATTTCATTTGCAGTTGGAGTGGTCAGTCGGTTTATGCATGCTCCACGGGTCTCTCATCTCCAGGCAGTGTAACACATCCTCAAATATTTGAAGACTGCTCCTGGATAAGGGCTTGTATACAAGCCATCCTTCTCGCTATCTCTTATTGCATATTCGGATGCGGACTATGCAGACTCCCTTGATGATCGACGTTTCACTACTGACTTATATACCTACTTTGGAGGAAATCTTATCACCTGATGTTGCAAGAAGCTATCTATGGTTGCTCGCTCTTCTGCTGAAGCAGAGTATCGTGCAAGACGGCCATTGTACCAGAACTTACCTGACTTGAGAGTCTTCTTGGTGATTTGGGAGTTAAACTATCCTCACCAACAACTCTGTTATGCGACAGTCAGACTGCAATACATATTGCAAAGAATTCTGTGTTCCATGAGCGGACCAAACGCATTGAAGTTGACTGTCACTTCGTTTGAGAAATGGTTCAATTGAAGAAGTTAGAATTACAACATGTTCTTGCTTCTGGGCAAGTTGCTGACATTCTCACCAAGTCGCTACCATGACAAATATATCATCAGTTCTTGTCCAAACTTGGTGCTTACAACCTGTATGCTCCAGCTTATGGTGGAGTGTTAGAGAATATTAGAGGAAATGATGTAAAAACCCAAATAAGTGTGGCCCATTTATAAGCCCACTCAGCTTTCTTGTTTTATCCCACATCTTTTGAGTGAGAATCTCTCTCTCTCCTTTCCTATATATATGTACTCATACTTGTAGTTTATACACAATTTAGAGAATACAATTATTATTTTCATCTGGTTTCGTGTGAAATGCACGTTTTAAACATTTTAAAATGTTTTTTTTTGATCTTTTGACAATTCACAGGTGAAAAGAATATGTCCTAATGATCCTGATGCTGCCAGAAAACTGAGAGAGTGTGAAAAAGCGTATCAAAAAATACGTTTTGAAGAGGCAATTGCTGTACAGGATTCTCAAAGACACTCTGTTGCAGATTCTATAGATTATCATAGTATAGGTATCAACGTTTGGCCCATGTTCTTTTTCTCTTCTTGTGCATGTTATGTTATAGTTGATGGATTTAGGAAATTCTTTCAGCATTTAATGTTCATCTGTAGATCTTCTTACGAGATGCGAGGATTGTGCTGAACAACACGAGTAATTCATAATTTTTTTAATTGGTATTGATAAGTTTTGACAAAGTATACATGATATACTGAAAGAAGATGCTCTGCTTATAGTTTTCAGAGAGACATCTTTGCTACCGCTTTTCAGTTTTCATTGAGGCTATAATACTAATTATCTGTTTTGAAGTTTTGCTTGCAAATTTTGTTGTTTCAGCAGTCCTAACATAGTATTGATTAAAATTGTTCAAAATGATGTGTGAAGAATAAGTTTTAGCTGTTAACCCAAATCCTGACAATTTTGGCTCCAACATTTGCACTTATGGCAGCACTCATCAACCATTAATGAACAATGAGGATTCATTAAGCCAATCCAAGCAGATGGGATATTTCTGATGATGATGAGTGAATATGATGCAACCCGCGTCACGTCGTTATTGTTATTATTATCGCACCTATTTTCTTACTTTTGTAGCGCACGGTTTTGCGCATTTTTTTTAAAACCAAAATTTTTAAACTTAAAAATTGAAAACGACCGGCGCTCGGCTATCCCACGATAGTAGTGAGATATCCCAACAGCCACACCAAACTGATGTAAATCAAGGCGGGGGTGTAGTTTTGACAGCTAATAAAAATGAGATCTTTTAAAATAAATGTGGTGTGAGAGGACTTCACGGGCTATTATAAACGAATTAAACGAGCTAAGTGTCGCAAATTATCGTAAGGTCACCACACGCGCGTACTAACATCATGAATCACCATTCCACAAGCACAAGAATTAATTGGTGGCATGCACATGTAACAAAAATAACGGTAATCAGGAAATGCGATTAACCGAGCAAGCTCTAAATAATTAACCGTACATTTAAATGCTAGCACAAAAAATAAACTCTGGATTGAGAGCCGGAGAAGTGGAGTTGTATACCAAACAGGGTAGAGGTGGCAGCTACTGAAAGTTCTCAGGTAGGTTGAAGGAGAAGCTACAGATGGCGGTTGTGCTCGAGATTGCTTGGACGTTACTGGAATTGATGGAGACTAACTGTGGAGAGCTGGCAGGAAGCTGGCTGTGTTCTGGCAGAAAACGATTGGGATGGAATAGAGTGTCAGGGCGACGAGAAGTGGGGGAAAACGCCGGAGGATCCCAGATCCCGCCGGAGGAGGGTGCAAGGGAGGTCGTCGACGCCCTGGGAGAGCTCTGGTGTCCTCATAGATGGCAGACAGAGCTTCAGGAGAAGGCTTCGTCAGGGGAGACGTCGACTGGAGGTGTGGGCTTCGTCGGGGGAGATGAACGCTGGAGGAGGCGGTGGCGTGGGGAGTTCAGTTGAGGAGGAAAGGTGCTGGACAAATGTAGCTTCAAAAGCTTTTCATCGGGAGCAGGGTGGCGCTGGATAGGAACCGAATCGAGAGTAAACTCAATTTAGTTCTATTTTCCAACCGCTGTGAATAATGACTAAGGGTTGGTTTTATAAGGGGAAGATTAGGGTTTAACCTTGATATTGGCAGGTAGACTTCATTTGATAATATGAGATTTTGATAATGTCAGAACTTAGACCTAAGGAATTTTAATTGGTAGGCATTAGGCAATGCACAATATGAAGGGGATTTTCTGGGTGGGGCCGGCTATAGGCAAAGGAGACATTATAAAATAAAACAGTTAAATAAATTTGCTTGCCCTAAACTAATCTATCGCCTAAGTTACCAGACCTATGCATTTAGGGTCTCGTTGGCCGGACACACCAACGAGCCAAACCAAAACTTGTGCAAGCAACACACTCGATACAAAATAACACCCAGACGCTTATAACACGCGCCATACAACTCAACTCTACACAATAATCCAAAAAAATGCGCAAAAACATGCGCTATAAAAGTAAGAAAACATGTGCTACGACTATGGTTGACCTGGACGGCTCGACCCTCCACTGTGCTCAGTTGCTCCGCCAATCCAACCCGTGCCTTTCCTGGCCCGAGCTTAGACATGAGATGATCTGGCAGTATGACACCCGCTACTCTGGCTCCTCCACTATCGAGCGTCTTTGCGGCGTCCGCTAGACAATCAGCTTGGACAACTATATTGATGAGTTCGTCGCCCTCGTCTCCCACATCTACGAGCTGCCTCCCGATCATTACCCGGGCTTCTTCTTGAAGGGCCTACTGTCACATATCCACTCTCTTCTCTGTACGCACCACCTTCACACAGTCTCCGACGCCATGGACTTGACGCATATGGTGGAGGCTGACCTCTCTCCCCGACCACCTGCTCGTATGGTCGACCACCAAGAACCTCAACCGCCCTGGAGAGTGGAGACCACCAGTCATGACCTCTCCACCGCGACCACCACCTTGGAAAAAACGGCCGGCCCGCCCATTGGCCCCTCAGCGCATCTCAAATAGCGATTACAATGAGCTTCGCAGTAGGAGTCTTTGTTTTCGGTGTCGCCAACCATACTACCCCCACTATGAGTGCTTCGTGAAGAGTTCCACGCCATCATCAGCGACGTGGACCCCGAGGTTACCCTGACCAACTTTGAGGCCCTGGAGTTCTTAGCGGGGGATATACTTCTCGACCCCACCGCAGCTACGTTCCACCGATTGGAGTTATTATGTGCCTCGATGGGCGGAACCGCCGGCCAACAGTCCATGCAGTTCTTGGGCATGCTGCGGGATCGCCCGATCGTCATCATGGTGGACAGCGGCGCAAGCCACAACCTCTTCTCTGAGCGCCTGGTGCAGCAACTTCCTCTTCCCTCGGTTTTTTCTTCTGATGTTGCGGTCTGCCTGGGCGATGGGCGCCGCCGACCGACTCAGGGCCGTTGAACTACCGTGTCTCTCTCTGCGGGGTCCTATCCCGTGATCACGGACTTCTACGCATTCGGCCTAGGCGTTATCGATGCCATTTGGGGGGTGGTGGTGGCTTAGCTCCGCACGCTCGTCAATGTATGCGTCAATTGGACAATTATGACCATGCGGTTCCTACACAGGGGTCAACCATGTCGCCTCGTCGGTGACTCCACTCTCCTCCACTCTCCAGTCTCCCTCTGCACGATCCAGCGGACCACGAACGCCGGCCTCTCCGCGGGGTTGTGGGGCCTCTCGGGCCCGTCCAATGTGCCCGTCCCTTTCCCGACGGACCACCACAAGTTTCTACTGCGCTCGCCGACGTCATCCAGCCTTGGAACACCACAGCCTCGACGCAGCCGTTCCGTTCTGACCATGGGAGGAAGGAGTAGCTTGAGTTCGAGACTCTGATGCAGGGGATGCTGATGGGAGACCTTACTTGTTCTGTTGCAAGCCGGTTTTCTAGCCCGACTCTTCTGGTCCGGAAGAAAGACGACAGTTGGCACCGTACTACCCATCCGATCTATTTGATCGCCGCTACCACCTTTAGGGGAACTCTGGCCCGCAGGCGATTCATGTTGTCGGGGCTTACTGTCAGGAGTCCGAAGCTACGTGGCTTCCTCAGGATCACTTCTGCCGATTCCCTTCCAACAATTGCCTTGAGGACAAGACATATTTTCTAGATGACAACATTGTTATGGTTGCGCATGCCGACGGGACACGCACACACTGACAAGACGCCGTGGCGAGTCCGCACGCGGAGGGAGACGAAGACGAATCTGTCTGGAGGAGAAGAGCCCGAAGACGCGCCACCAACATGATTGTCATATTTGCATTTGTTATGTTATTTTCACTTATGTGTATACTTTATTTTTCGCACAACTTTTTCGTTATCCACACCCCTGCTTTTTTATTATGTTTTGGATGTATGGAATTTAGGGTTGCTCCCTAGGTTTTCTTCTCGTTCCCTTCTCTTTCTTCTTCCTCACCTTCGCCGGCCCTCCCACTTGCCGGATTCCTCTCGGGTTTGTATCAATGGGCCATGTAATTGTTTTTCTGACATGGATAATATGAGGCCGTGCTGTAATTATTCTCTAACAAAACTTTAATGGATGAATGCAAGTGTAGTGATGTATGGAAACCTAAACTGATGCATGCACACGTTAATCCAACATTCAATTACAATAAATTCTGAATTTAATAGAAGAATTCATAAACATGCACGATTGAGATTAGGTGTTAGACACACAAGCAATATCAATTTAACTTGTGTTTTTGAATTAAATGGTTTGTGAATGCGCCTTTCAAGTAGAATAATGAAATTAAGCAAATTTTTTGAATTTAGTTCCCAAATAATATCTTTTCCAACAAGTATCTAACACAACATAATATAGATTTCAAATTAGAATTTGTTCGAACAATTGGGATCCAATGGATGTGTATGATTTCTGTTTCTGGTTCTGGACAGCAGAATTGGCTCAAGTCCTGCACAAAAAAAACTGGCTTCCTGCATTGTTTTGGGCTTCAAAGGGATGAGCTGTTGTTGAGTGAGCGATGGAGGAGTGGCCGAGGGCTGGTAGGATGATTGTGAGGTAAGAATCGTTCCTGTGGAAGGTGCAGGAGGTGTTTAACTGCAGGAAACAGGAATTCATGTACTGAATATTGAAGAGGCTTGGCTGATGGGTGCAGGAATTGTGTGGGAGGCTACTGGAAGGGTGGATAATGAAGGTGGGGACTGTACAGGGGGAATAGGGGTGTGGTGAAACAATCTGGAAGGATTAATGAGGGGATTTGACTGTTGAGTGTTGACAGGGGAGTTCATTTGGATTGGATGTCAATAGGCCTCTAGCAACATGGAATCGTCCAGGCAGGGCCATAAATGTAGAGGCCGACGGTGTCTGAAAGTAGGGGATTAGGAATTTAGACCAGGGAAAAGGATTTAATTGTGGGCTGGATATGGGATTCACATTGATAATCAGGCTTAGGGAGATCTGGGCGGTTATGGACATGGATAGGAGGCTTGGGTAGTGGGCTGTTGGTTGTAATGGATGGAATTAATTGACTTAGTGAAGGAAATATGGCTGTGGTATGGATGATGGTGGCCGACGGTTATGAAGTGGTGGTGGGTGATGGTGCCTGATCAATTGGAGGGGAGGGAGTAATCTAGGCTTTGACGCCAAGAAGTTCCATGGAATTGACACCTGGAATGATCACGAGGATTTGAAATTCACTTCAAATTTTGCAATAATCTGTAGATGATCCCTAAAATCCCATATATAGGCTATTATTAACCGTTACAAACATGCATGAAATGTGCATAAATAAATTACATAAAATTACATAGAAATACCCCGTCATCGCTCTTAACGCGATTGCAGATTTGAATCATCCATACGATGATCATAACTCCTGTGAGTGTAAACAGGTCGGTCCACCTGTGAATTATGATCCCCATTATTTTCTTTACGGGTACTTGGCCTAAAATGTAAGTATTTGCTCTTTATAGGTTAACCAGTTATTAAAATATGACACCTGGAACTGTTATTTATTTATTATTTGGGGTCTTATGCGATTCTATAGGGTTTGGATTGTATTAAGCAATTGAAAAATCAAATAATTCTCTTTTGGTTCAGAATATGAAACAACAAATATTAAGCAGTATCCTGGCTCCTACTTTTCCTGGAAGTTTATTTTTTGAACCCCCAAAAAACATTTTAGTTATGTGCTAGTAGGGCTGGTTTGTTTGTAGGGTTTTGTGTAACTTGTATAGTGTCCACGTATGCATTTTCCCCTAGTATCTAGTGAGAAAGTATATTTTATTTTGTAATGTAGGTCACAGAAATTTCAAAATAACTAGAAATTTACATGACCTGTGTTACTAATTTGTATCAGTTTATGTCAGTTATACAGTTGATTGTCCTTTTAATTTATCCTATAACAGAAGTGGAGGCACAATATAATGGCGCACGAATAGAGGGTGAAGTGGTAACCTTACAATTTGTAAAGAAAATGTTGGATGATTTTAAGAATCAGAAATGTTTACACAAAAGGTGCTTACTAACACTAATAGTATGTCACTTGTTTTTTTCCTAATATTTTATTGATTTTAGAGATTCTGTACATCATTGATTTTGAGATTTTATGCTAGGTACGCATATCAGATCATCTTACAGGCCAGAGAAATGTTGCGAGCTATGTCCTCTCTCGTGGACATTACAATTCCAGATGGTCATCATTTTACTGTTTGTGGTGATGTTCACGGACAGGTTGTTCAAACATCTTCGCATGTGTGAAATGTGCACAAACTGTCATTTTTCCTTTTTCTACTTGGGTAGATGTGGATGGTGTAGAAGTTATGTGAAAGGTATAACTATTGGGAATAAGAATAATGCCTCTAATAGCATGCTTGGATCAGCAATTAAGTTGCCTCCATTGCTATCTCCTGGTGATAGGTTTGACTCGTGGAAATCTTTAATTTGGAACAAATGTACGGTTGCTTATACCAACCCTCCCCAAACCTTACTATCCAGGAACTTCATACCCCATTTGAGTCATGGAACCCTTAATATGCTACAATGCATTTTTTTTAGTCAGTTTCTCACATTTATTTGCTGACCACCAAACATTATGGAACCTCACGCGCCCTTAGAAGTGTTATTAAATGTGTTGACACTCAAGATAGAATTGTTTGACTAAATGTTCAGGATTAAGATGTATTTAGTACAAACATTTCTCAACTATAGATGAAAATGTAACGCCCTGGTTTACTGTGGGTGCGCTACAAGTCTGCAGACTAGTGACCTTAACCCATCTCCATGGATTTCAATGGCGGGTTGTTGAGGATGAGGCTTGAACCCCAGACCTTCTAGATATGAGAGCTGAGTACCAATTGATCAATTGGTGATGAAGACCAGTTTAAAGCTCCCTTATGTAGGAGGTCTGGGGTTCAAGCCCCCGTCTCAACAATCCGCCATTGGAATTAGTGGATGCGTCCAATCAAATTCGTGGAGATTGGTTGGGGTCACTGGTCTGCAGACTTGTAGTGCACCTACAGTAGACCGCGACGCTACATAAAAAGTTTAGCTCAATTGGTGATGAAGACCAATTTAGAGCTCCCTTATCCAGGAGGTCTGGGGTTCGGGGTTTAAGCCGCAGTCTCAACAACCCGCCATTGGAATTAATGATTGCGGCCAATAAGATCTGTGGAGATGGGTTGGGGTCACTGGTCTGCAGACTTGTAGCTCACCCATAGTAGACCGATGAGTTACGGGAGATCTGGAACTCTTCAGTGGTAGTACTTTTATGATAGTGCAAAATACTCGTAAATATTTTCCTTCTACTGTTTTCTTTTGTTTTGAGAAAGAGATGTTTGATCTTCAGCCAAATTAGTGATTATTCATGAAGATTCAATTAATGAGTTTCTTTTAAATATAATTCATAGATAGTTATGGATAGAAAGCAGTCGTGCATAAGGCTTCTTCTGTGCCCGATTGCTCTTGGTTGCACGGGCTCTGCTCGTGCCGGATTTCTCTCGAGAGTACGGGCTCCACCCATGCTTGATTGCTCTCGGTTGCATGGGCTCGACTCATGCCTAATTGCTCTCGGTCGCACGGACTCTGCTCATGCCTGATTGCTCTCGGTCGCACGGGGTCCGCTCATGCCCGATTGCTCTCGGTCGCACGTGCTCTACCCGTGCCTTTTTGAATCTTGCAAATACATAAATTAAAATAAATGGGTACAATTGATATAATGAATGCTACATTAAAGATGCCTTTTCCCTTATGGTAGTATTGTGTGTGTGTATTTGGGATCTTCATTGTCTTAAAATAATCAGTGGTTAGAGTAGCATCTTTTGACACAAGCTTCATTGTTAATGGATTTGGCTTGCTGAAAAGGCCAATTTACTGCTGGTAGAGCCTCTCTTGCATCATTAAACTCAACATTATTGCACAATGATGCATCTCTGTCCCACCAGTACTAGTTTGAGGGTGGCTGCTCTATGCTGCCTTTTTCTTACTTTGGAAGAGAAGTTATTATGAATGAAACTCATTAACTTTCTCTTACTGGGAGTGGGGGAGGGGGGTGTTAGGGCCGAAGATTGAGATTAGCAGAGAATAGAGGAGGAAGAGGGAAATTAAGGTTAGGGCTTGAGAGGATGAGAGGGAAAATACCTGAATAGTCTTTGCATGCCCTTGCCGGACAAGCCCTAAAGGTCTTTATACCTCTGGTCCAAGAGGCCCCCCCCACCACGTGGGCTGAACCCACAGGTTCAGCCCAGATCCGTCCCAGTTTAATTGGGGTGGGCTGAACCAGTAGGTTCAACCCTGCTTTGTGCTGCCTCCCGCCGACACACATATTGACCCGTGAACCGGTTGTTATGCATGGTTCATAACATTCCCCCCCCCCATCAACAACCAACTTGTCCTCATCTGAATAAAGTTATCAGAATTTGAGCAGATCAACCCATGTGTTGTGCGACGCCGATAAGTTCTTCCATTTGACGAGTATCTCCTGACATTATTCGGTACCGCACTTCTTCCATTTGGTGAGCAGTACCCCCTCTGGGAGCGGTCACAGTTCCCTACCGTGGGTTGGTTCTGGCAGTGTAGGGCACACTTGTACCGCGTTCCCAATCTTCTTTTTCGACAAGGAGACATGGAAAGCCGGGTGAATACGTGATCCCACTGGCAGGGCCAATGTATATACAACCAGACCTACTCTCTGGATGATTCTGAAGGGCCCATAATAGCGCGATGCTAACTTCTGGTTCATCCTCCGAGCCACAGAGGTTTGTCTGTATGGTTGATGTTTGAGGATGACCTCATCTCCTACGGCGAACTCCCGTTCTGTCTTGTGTTTATCTGCTCGGACCTTCGTTCTATTCTGAGATGCCATGAGGTTTTCGCGCAGAAGGGCAATAGTATGCTGTTTTGAGAGTCTGGAATGCCATTTCCGCCTCCTCTTGTCAGCTAAATACATCCTTGTGCAGCAACTGTGTCAACGGTCATGCTATCTTTCCATAATCCTTCACGAACCGCTGATAGTTAGCCCGAGGAAGCCACGAAGGGCTCAGATCGTGTGTGGCCGGGGCCACGTTTGCATGCTTTCAATCTTCTTATCGACCTAGACTCCTTGCTCCGAGACTGTGGCCCAAATATTTGGCCTCTTCCTGTTCAAAGGAGCATTTGAAGAGCTTGGCGTAGAGCTGATGCTGACGGAGGATCACAAATGCTTGCTCCACATGTTTGAGGTGCTCCTCCCAACTGGCACTGTAGATAAAAATGTCATGAAAAAATCAATACGGACCTGCAGAGGAGGGGACGGAAGATCTCGTTTATCACCGCCTGGAACGTTGATGGTGCGTTGGAGGGTCCGAAAGGCATCACGAGAAACTCGTAGTGGCCGTTGTTTATCCAGAAGGCTGTCTTGTAGATATCTTCTTCCTTCATCCTGATTTGTTGGTAGCCCGAGCGCAGATCCACCTTCGTGAACAGGCGTGCTCTGTGTAATTCGTCTAACAACTCTTATATCATGAGAATGAGGAACTTGTCCTTGATGGTGGAACTGTTCAGTACGCGATAAACATAGAACCTCCATGAGCCATCCTTTTTCTTCACCAGAATGATGAGTGAGGAAAAAGAACTGGTGCTGGGTCTGATAATTTTCGCCGCCAACATCTCCTTAACGCTCCATTCTATCTGTCTTCTATATGTGTGGGTAACAATATTGTAGACTGTTGGTCGGCTCAACTCCTTGCTTGTGGCTGATCTGGTGGTCTCTAAATATCTGTGGCGGAAGTGAGCGGGGCTCCTGGAAAATCTCCCAGTATTGCCCTAACAAAGGATGCATCTACTATGGCACCTCGTGCGAAGAAGTAGGTCGTGGCGCAAGCTCCATGATCATTGCCATAAGATTTACTTGGTCCCACAACCTTTCTAGGCATCGAAGTGAAACCTCCTTCATGGGTGAGGTTTTGAATCCATTCAGATAGTAGTCCTTCCCACCGTACATAAACTGCATAGTCATGTGGTGCCAATCCATTGTTACCTTCCCCAGCTGTTGTAGCCATTGGACTCCCGGAACCATGTCGGATCCCTTGATGGGCAACAAGTAAACTTCCAACCGGCATAAGTACCCTTGTACCCGAAGTTCCACCCCCTTCATAACCCCTTTACACTACAGCTTGTTGTCGGCTACCATAACCTGGAAAGCGGGGTCGCTGTTAACCTCAAGGCCCAACCTCTGAGTAACTGCAGGGTTGATGAAGTTGTGTGTGCTACCACTGACAACCAAAAATGGTCACGTTCTATTGGAGGATCCTCCCGGTGATTCACATAGTCAGTGGTGTGGTCCCTCCCTCCATAGCCTGGATGGATATGCCGAACTTAGCCAGGTCGTGATCTTCTTTCTGTTCGTCTCCCTCGCCTTCAGCTCCCCCGTCTTCTTCTTCTTCCCTCAGCATGTATACCTGGATCATCTGACATTTATGTACAGGGCTATATTTCTCATCACAGTGGAAACACAACCCTTTTTCCCGTCGTGCCTGTAGCTTGGGCCATGTTAGTTTCATTACTATTGCCTTCCCTGCCGCAGTATGCTCCCTTCTGACCGTTGGCGAATCCGTTGTATTCTTCCCATTGGCCATCCTTTCCCTCTGTCGGTTAAAGCGCTCCTCTTAAATGCGGACCAAACCGATGATGTGGTTCAAGCTGCGCGGCATGTACGCATGAACCTCGTCTCTAATGTGCTCCTTCAGTCCGAAAACAAAACAACTCAGCAGTGTCCTCTCCTCCCACTGCACTATGTTCGCCATCCTTTCGAATTTTGCGCGGTATTCCATTACTGAACCCTTCTGATTCAATTTCTGGAGAAGGACCTCAAAGTATTCATACTCGAGGGGCCCAAATCTGGCTGTGAAACCGTCAAGGAAATCGGCCCAAGGGGCATAGTCATGCCCTTGGAGGAACCGCTGGGTCCACTGGATTGCATTATCTTCAAGGTGAAAGGACGATAGGGGCACCCACTGCTCTTCTGGAATCTCCTGGTAGTTCTAAAATAACTCTGCCTTTTAAACCCATTCCAACGCGTCACCTCTTTTGAATTTCGGGTAATTCATGCGTGTCCTTTTCGGTGACATGTAGGCTCTTGGATTCTCCTGGCCGTATGCTCCATACTCCTGGCCAAGGCCAAGAGGCCGTCGACGCTCTGTCGGCCAATTCGGGTATTCTCCTTCCTCTTCAGGTTGATAAACGGACCTTGCAATAGCTGGAGGTCTGTACTCCCAGCCTCCACCTGCCCTGCTTCTGCCGGCGTGCCCAGATCCCGTAGGGTTAGGCAGAAGCCCATCTCGAGGAGGGTAGACCCTATCCCTAGGTCGCTGGTCAATCATGTCCCCACGTACCCTGCCGAGGCCCCCTGGGGACTGGATCAACCCATGATGAGTGCACGCTTCCTCGTTCACCGTTGCTTTGCCCTTGATACTTTGGGACAACAAGCTCTTGATTTCCTCCATGCGAGTGTCCAGTCGCTCTTCCAAGCGTTTCTCTGATGCCCTTAATTTTTTGACCGCCACTGTATCTAACAACCTAGTGTAGTTCTCTAGAGTTGCTAGCCTCGTGGATTCTTCCTGTGAGCGAGTCACCATGATGGAACTCGAGGGTTCAGAGGAAGGTAGAAGCCGACTTAGACGTGGACTGACACACTGTCCGCAAACGACGTCGGTACTAGGGAGATCAAAGAGATAGTCCGACTCAGTCGACGAGAAGGCGGATTAGATGTTGCGACCGCAGGATGCAGAGCTATGGTGTCTTTCCGTGCGAAGGGAGCACCGCTGAAGCCGAAGGCCGAAGGATGCGACACCGTCATCCAGGGTCGATGGATGCGGCGCAGTTAGTCGATGAATGCGCCGCGGAAGCCATGAGAAGGAAACGCCGCTGAAGCCGAAGGATGCGGCGCCATCGTCCGGGGCCGACAATGGAGGCTGACAGATCGACCGAAGGTTGCTTCGATGCCATCAACACGGTCGCTTGAAGCCTACGGATATGCGGTTGACGAAGTCTTCCGAAGCCGACGATGGGGTCGAAGTCGTCGACTGAAGGGTGCGCCGCGGTTGACGCAAGGAAAGATGTTGAAACGAAGCGGCAAGGGCTGAGGACGAGCCACTGATACCAAATGTTAGGGGTGAAGATCGAGATTAGCAGAGAATAGAGGAGGAAGAGGGAAACTAGGGTTAGAGCTTGAGAGGAGGAGAGGGAAAATACCTGAATAGTCTTTGCATGCCCTCGCCGAACAAGCCCTAGAGGTATTTATACCTCTGGGCCAAGAGGGGCCGGACGGCCCCCCATGTGGGGTGAACCTGCAGGTTCAGCCCGGAGCGGCTGCTGTTTAATTGGGGACGGTTCAGCCTGCTTTGTGCTGCCTCCTTCCGCTGATGCACATATTGTTGACCCGTGAACCGGTTGTTATGCGGGGTCATAACAAGGGGTGGGAGGAACCACAACAGTTCCACCAAGCCCATTGCTGTTAACAATGTTGTATTGCACAAATTTTGAAATCTATTACCTATTTGATTTCAGGAACAAGCTATCTTCCTTATACTGAAATAAGCTACTTCAAATGTTTTCCATGATGAGTTTCTTAGTAGATCTTATTATTGATTTTTTTTATCTTCAATCATTTCAATTCTTAACTATTTGTTAGAACTGAACTTACTTTAATTTGCAGTTCTATGATTTGTTAAATATATTTGAACTGAATGGACTCCCTTCCGAAGAGAATCCTTATCTATTTAATGGAGACTTTGTGGATCGAGGATCCTTCTCTGTTGAAGTAATTCTAACACTATTTGCATTCAAGTGCATGGCTCCTTCAGGTACACCTTTAGAGAATACTGTAGTATAGTTGTTTGATTCTTATACAAAAGTGATTTCTAATGCAAGTTCCTTTTCAACTTGAATGCTTTTAGTCATACGTGCATGATATCTTAGGTTGGTTTGTGTTTGGGACTTTACTATTAAACTTTGTGCTGTGAAAAAGATGTTCCAGTTTAAATGTGCAAGTATTTTTAGTAATATGATAAAATTGCTACTAATATGAATGTTGGAGCACAAAACGTCCTAACTCTACACTCAACAAAACAATGAAGAGATGAGGGGACTGTGAGTGAGCGAACACTCTGTGCTATGAATACTAGGGCGAGAATTCAATGGTTGCTGCAGGCGGCGATGCTAGATTTCGCACAACGTGAACCTTAGCTTTGCGTGCTTTTATTGATTGATTCAAAAAGATTACCACAATGTTACAGATGAAAAATAATACTCCACAAGGGTACTTGTAAACTTTCTTCTTGGGTGTGCGAGGACGGGGGGAGATCTTGGCTAATTTTTTTTTGATGCCTTTACAACTATTTTTCATGACCTATATGTAGTCCACGAGGGCTTTGCCCATGGTCAACCTCCAAAAATACCGGTTTCCCTCATACAAGGAGAGATGAAAATTTCAAAGTACAGGAAGCAGGGAGGTCAGCGAGTACTCTGGAAAGGTCGGTGAGTACTTCTCCAACGGTTTGCGAATACCTCCGATCATGTTGTGTGGTTGGCGAGATCATCAATTTTGTCTGGGAAGTAAGCTGCATCATCTTGGTCATCGACAACGAGTATGGAAGAATTTGGGCAGACATGATCCCTGCAAGTTTTCAAATCTCGGATGTGACATTTCAAAAACATATTGTCTGCAAGACCCATTCCGCCAATGCCCACAACACCTATATATATGACCCTATTTTTTGGAAAGAATCATCATTGATAAGTGCTCGATTTTCGCCAGTAGTTGTGCAAGTATTCTTGAAAGACATGGCAGACAACAAGTTTTCTTATTTTCTCGGATCCACGCCCTTCACTTAACGAAGGAGAGGAAGTATCTGGTCTTTGCGCTGGCCGGGAAACGAGAGCACTCCTGCACTTGCGACTTCTCCAATCATCAACATCACCAGATCAACTTCTTGAGTGAGAACCCCTTTCGTTTGTAAGATCGCGACGCTGTCTGCGATTCCTTCTAGCATTTCAAATAGCACCTTCATTAATCGGTATATTAACTGTACTCCTCTGTAAGGGTACTTTACCGACCCCTTCAATGACGAGAGCGGAGGAGCGACGACGATTTCTGGGTCTGGGGCAGCTTTGAGGTTGGTGGGACTTGAGGATGACCTGAAGTAGATGATCTCGCTGGAGGACCTTGTTAGGATGGAAGAGGTCTGTCAACACGAGAGCTTAGGGAAGAAAAAGAGCTATGGTGCCAAGTTACCTTTGAATTATAACAAGAAGGGACTTGGCAAGGAGGGAGGCGAGCCCTCAAAATCAGTAGAGGAGGACGTGTAGCAACATGCATAGGTGGTAGTGGCCGCTGTTCGTCTCGCAAAAGCCAAGGAGCTAAGAAAGAGGCGCGTGCCATGAGAGTTCTCACCGACATGACATGAAAGGATGCTGAGGATTCTGCAAAGACGACAACGAGGAAGAAGGCGGATGAAGATGTGAAAATGGTGAGGGTTGTTGAGGCATAGAGGGAGGCAACGAAAAAGCGGAGAAAACGAGGAAAGATGAGGAGGATGCTGGGAGGGCGGCGACAGAGAAGGAGGACAAATACAAGGAGAATGAGAATGAGAGCGAGAGGGAGGAAGCCATAAGAAATCAGGCTGAGGAAGAGACAACGAGAAAGGCTGCGGAGATTGCCCTCTAGAAGGAGAAAGATGAGAGAGCGAGGAAGGAGGAGGTACCTCCCACAGGAGGGGTGTTGCCGCGGGGCAAGGTCGCAGAAGTAATGACAAAGGCAATGAGGAAGAAAGCGGAGGAGGATCTCGCTTTCGCCATGGCTGCCGTTGCAAAGGTCATACAAACACATGCAATAATCCGGGGCTGATAGGAACAAGTCTGTCCTTCTCTAGGAGGAACTCCGAGAGAAAGAGAAAAGGAGCGAGGTCCGGAGGGTGAGCAAGGTTGAGAGCATGGTCCAGCTGTTCTCACTCACCCAATCCCGGACCAGACAAAAATCGCTTGCGAGCAAGCCCAAGACGTGGTGAAGAGGAGCAACATATTCGTCGAAGTCAACGAGATCGTAGTCGTCGAGGAATTGAAGCAGCCATGTGTTGACATGGAGACCACTGAGAAGAAGAGACTTGTGACCACAAATGTTGGGCCTCATTGGAAGTTGGCTGCTCCTGGGGAATCGTCGAGAGCCGGGAAGGACGTTCCTCTAGAGGGTCCTCACGAGCGTGCGAGTACCTCCGGTAAGGTTGTATTTCATTCTGATATTGCACAAATTCAACGATTACTTGATCTAATATTTGTTTTGACGTGCAACTGCTAGACCGGATTTGGAGAGCACTCCTCAAGTAGTTTTGTTGAGTTTTCCTCGATAATGATCGGTTGTAAAGGAGAATTCATGTCATGAAAAAGGAGCAGAGACTACAAGCTGAAGAGCTCTCGCGCCTATCAATGGGCTCAAGTATATTACAAAGAGGCAGTCTCAACCTGCTCCAACAACTTCAAGACCTCCAAGTGAGAACCACGACAACGAGTATGGCAGAATTTGGGCAGACAATATCCCTGCAAGTTTTCAAATCTCAGATGTGAGATTTCAAAAACATATTGTCTGCAAGACCCATTCCGCCATAAATGCACTGTTTTCAAATCTCGCCATATTGTTTTCAAATCTCGAAATGCGAGAACCATGATTGTCGGATCAGAGAAGGATAATGCCAAAGCGCTCCTATAAAAGCAGGCAGGAGACAGAAAAAATCCTGGCAGAAGGCGAGACGGGAGAGCCGACAAACGCGATCTCGCTGTTACGTAAAAGGCGAGCTTGTAGTCGTGGAAAGCAGTGACTCAGAAATGATCAAATCCACGGAAGCACGAGCTCAAACATGCAAGGTAGGAATCAAATGTATTAGAACTTAGCTCTAATACCATGCAAAAATGAACAACAATTAAAGTAAAAATATAAGATTTTATTATTTCTTCTTAAAAGAGCCATCTTTATAACAAGTGAATGTACATATATATATAGGAAGGATGAATGAAGGCTCAATTCCATCTTAAGATGTTGGACTAATCTCTAGACAGAAAGGGGTCCTCCAATAGGCCATTGGATGGGGCTTTGTACAACTTATTTTAACAAGATATAACAAGTTATTCGCAGCCTTTGTAATTGTTTGTACTATACAACAACACTCAAGCCTTTATCCTACTATAGTGGGGTCGGCTATATGGATCTTTTGTCGCTATTGTGCCCTATCTTTTGTAATAATCTCACTAATGCCTAAGTACATCATGTCTTTTCTTATAGTTTCATTCAAAGTCTTTATTGGTCTGCCCCTCCCTCGTTAACATGTTTGGTGACTCTAATGGTCTCCTTTGTACGTGTCCAAACCATCTTAGTCGAGCTTCTCCCATCTTCTCTGCAATTGATGCTACTCCTATCTTATCCCTGATACTATATTGAATAAAATTTGGAGTATTCGCCAACATGTTTTCTTTTTGGTTGCTGCATGCTTTTTTCTGTTTTGAAATAATCTCCAGAGTATTAGCATAGTATCCCCCCTATCTGCGAGTACATGTGCCCATTGTTTCGACTTTCAATGCGTTTTCCATATAAATACCTCTGCTGTTCTAATTGTACGCTTACTTTTAGATTTCGATGAGGAACATGTGTTGGCAAGCTCTCGACATGGCTAAAAAGAAGTCGCAGAAGGAGAAGACCTCGTCTAAGAGAACTGGGATCGTTGAACGCATTTTTAGCACACCTTCAAACTTTCATTGAGAATTGCAGAGAACTCGCAATTTTTTGCAGGACTTACCATCCCTGCTAAGGAATCACTACCAAATCCTTGGGCTGGCGAACATATTAATATGATGCTCGATAGGGTTGTCGCCATCCCCTTTGATTACTTCAACTTTGACAGGGCCAGAATTCGTGTATGTGTTCAACCATTACGACGTTGTCCTGACCCAAATTATTCCTGTTTATTACCTGATCTTGACCTCCTTCGTTGTATACCTTTGGTTGCAGAAGGTATCCTGGAGCATGCTGGTCTTCAGGAATTTGTTTTATGCCAGGTTTCACAAGGAAGGGACCATCTTATTCAGGGATACCCGCATGCGCGTGTTGAACCTACCCAATAAAGTCCATTTTTGGTCTCAACACCTCGCTCTGTTCCCGAGGGATCTGGGTTCCCTGATTTCCAAGTCTTCCGCGAAAGCTGAGGAGGACTTCACCGCCGTCGTTCAGGATGTGTTGAGAAGGAAATTGTGGACTTCATTGCCCATAATCCTTGGGACGTCAAATACTATATCTCCCACCGCGGATTTCGATCCTCCTGAGGGTAAGATAAAGACATTCATACTTATTCACAAAACGTTGTTGCGAGTTCTAACAGTTATATTTTCATGCAACCTGATTCACTCTTCTGAATACCTAGCCTTATCGTTGAGAGGGGTACCTAGACCCAAAAAATGATCTAGAGCATGCCGCTAGGATAAAGACTCACAAGATCAGGAGGCGTAAGTGTTGGGTTTGGTTCAGATCCAGTTCCGAACCAGATTGAGATCCTGTTCATTATTTAGATCTCATTTGAGATCCAGGGCTTCATAACCCCTGATAGAGCCCGATTAGAGGAGGGCAGCCGCTAGGAAGTCCGCTGCCCCTGTTCGTCCCTGTACGCGAGAGGGTCGACTCTCGTTTTTCTGGTTTGCCGAGGGAGGAGTGATGATTTTTTTTTGCTAACAAGTAATAATTCAATGTGAATTCATTCTACATTCTAATACAATTATGTAGATGGACTTAACTAGATTGAATTAGCATTCAGGCAAGCGCACCTATCAATCGTAATATATGAGAAATCTACATCTCGTGTCGTATTCCACAGGGTCGTTTCAACTATTCGTACTCACCCTCCCTTTATTTTCATACCTCTAAACAAAAGTGATATTTAAACTACATTAACCTAACTATGACCAATTAGATGATTCAGTGTTGGAGAAATAAAAATGATAACAACATGAAGCTTTTAAATAATTACATGAACAAATCCATTTATCAATTCAATTCTAAGCGATCATGACATGAAAAGAGTGTTACATTTGTGCAATGTAAAGGTTAATTTTTCATCAAAATTCTCTCTCGAGCAATTCCAAATCTAAACCTAAGATAGTAAATTTTCTCTCGAACAATTCACAATACTCAAGTTCGCAATAAACAAAATACCTTTATTATTACATAAATTCATGGATTTTATTTCTAAATTAACATGAATCTTTTTATCCGTGTTCTAATTTTCCAAACAGAATATCTCTCGATCATAGAGTTTGAAATACAAAGGGAATTATCATCACAATATGAACATACCAAAAGCATTGTAAATAACCAATTTCTCAATCTAGCCAATTGCAAATTTTGTAAAATAAATAAGTAATTCAAATGTATGATTAAACTCTTTGTTTGATTGCATAAACACAAATAAAATACTACAAATATAACATAAACAAGGTGATACATAATTACTAGAATGTTCAAAGAAAAATTCATGCAAATTAAAACATAAATTGAAGATGGATCATCAAGAGAAAGAAAGGATTCAAAGGGTTAATGATTAAATAAAAAATACATAGGAATACCCTTCAATCCTCCTTGTCTTGGATGCACCTCTTCGGCCTCCAGCAGTTCTCCAATGCAGAAATAATCCAAAAGTTCTCTACAAATTTTTCTACAGGAAATTTATAGTTCCCTTGCAAACAGGTCGGACACGGGATCGCACACGGCCGTGTGGCAGGCCGTGTGGACGGTTCATAAGCGGTTCCTGGGCGGTTCCCCACGAGAAAGCGTGTCTGGTCGTGGGCCGTGTCAGATGACACGGGTAGGGACACGGCCGTGTGGTCGGCCGTGTTCCCCAGCCACGGGTTGGTCGGCAGCCGTGTGCAAAGATGACACGGGTATGCAGACGGGCGTGTGCCATACCGTGTGGGTTCCAGCGTCTGCGCCAAATTCTTCAGCTCCAGGTGCATAGGACACGGGTAGGCACACGGCCGTGTGTCTGGCCGTGTGCACCAAATTTCTGTCCTGTCATCAGCCATGTAGACTCCGTGAACTCCTCTGTTTGCTCCGAAACTTTTAGGTCCATTGGTTGGCATTACCTGCAATAGAAAAATGATAGACTCAGTAAATGGTTTAAAACAAGAACTGACAAGGACTTCTAAATACGCTCTTCTATCTATGATACGACAATTTCTTTGATATTATCATGAAATCAACACCAAAAGGGGCAGGAAATGGTAGACATGATTACAATTATGATAGTAAAAAGCCTATCATAATCGTACTCATCAAATACCCCCAGACTTAGATGTTTGCTTGTCCCTAAGCAAACTAATTCAAACACCTGGGTTACCATTAAATAATTTTGCCTCCGCACACTGGTTGCTATGAATTTAAGAGAACTTTGGTGATGTAATCGCATAAGAAATAATTTAGCAGACTTTTCTAAATATAAATTTATCTTAAAATTCCTCTTGTATATCATTTTAACTATCTTTCACTCGCTTTTAGAAATAAAAGTATAGTCATCTTTAACAAATATGAGGAGAAAATAACAATCTCTATAAAATACGTATTAGCATTTCAAAACTTATAAGTACTCTTACTGATAATCATGAGCTTACCCTTTTTACACCCTCATCACAGCACAATTTAGAATTAGTAAGGTTGGATCCTTAGGACTTGAATTTTGGTGTAGCCTTTTTGGCTAGGATAGAAGATTAAAGGTGAGGTAATGAAGGATAAGTTTGATGAATTTTTCACACCTAAATCTTGATTGAGCCTTATGTTGGAAGATACCTTAACATATTTCAATTTTTTTGTAAACACCCCCAGGCTTTGCAATTTGTATATTTCCCATATTTTGAAGGGTACTCTATTTTTATATATATATTTAACCAAGGGACCATAGTAGGGATCATTCCAAGTGGGTGCAAGTATACACGCACTCAGGCCACATATCACTATGTCTTTTTTTTTTTGGTTCAAAGTAAGGATCATTCCAAGTGGGTGCAATGATACACGCACTCAGGCCACATATCACAATGAACAAATCATTCCAAGCAGGCATCAATGATAGGTGTGCTAATAGGTAAGGATTTGACCTTGGTGAATTTTAATAGTAGAGCATCAAAAGGATGGGGATTAGGTTCAAATTGGGTGCGCAAGGGTATCATGTTAAAGGTGTTGGGATAACAAGGCTCAAGCTATCCAATAGGAGGCCTAAGTCATTTCCGCCCTTACTAATTAACTTATGTAATGTTTTGAGGAATGGTAGAGGGTGAGTCCTAGACATCAATATGGAGTAATTTTTAATTTTAAAACCCTAATACCAAATTATAAAAATGTTACACTTATCGACTCACTTTATTATAGATAAATATATTTTCTAAAATAGAGTGTTGGATAGTTACTAATATAGAGGAGTAATCTTAAAATTAAATTATATAGAGAAAATTAAGCTAACAAAAATTTCTATGCTTAATTACGAAATCAACAAAGTTGAATACTTTATGAGTCTACATCAATTCATTTTAATCAGTGTGCGAAGGTAAATTAAATATTTATAATCCCACATGAATGAATAATGAGAGCTTAAAAGATCAACAAAATTAATTTGTAGGGGGAGGTATAACAAACTTGAGTATTATGATAGGCAGATTAGGATCAATTGTAACCACATGAATAACCATTCTACCCCCAGACTTAAATTTTGCAATGTCCTCAGTGCAAATTAAAAAGCGAACATAGAGTAATTTCATGATGATAAAAAAAAAACTGCTATCATGATCAGTAGAAGAGCACAGTACAGAAACAGGAGCTGTAATAGAATGCACTGATATATAATAGTCGACAGAACAGAATACACTGATATATAAAAATTTTTTTTTACAAGATACGATATATGAAGATAGCACTACAACGATACATATCAGAAGTACTCATGGTGGCCTGTCGAATCATCCGGGAAGGAAGGCGGTGCTGGAGCTGGCGGCTGGCGAGGGGCGATCCCAAGGTGGTCTCTAATCTGTGTGAGGAGATCCTTAATTTCCTGATGTTCCTCCTTAATTTCCTGAAAGCGCGGCGAGAGCTCGGTGTCGAAATACTGACGGAACTCGCGCGAGTATCGTGACTGAGGTGGAGGAGGTGCAGTAGACGACTCGCCATGAGCGTAGGTGGAACGGGGTGGAGGCACCAACGGCTCGTCGAGGTCAGGGTCTATCTCATCATCACTGTCGGCCTGTACATGCGGTCCACGTCGAGCAATAGAATATATAACCCCTCCCCGGCCCTGACGGGCGGTGACGAGGCGGAGGGCGCGAAGACTAGCCATCGTGATAGGCACGGTCTTTGCGACCACTGTCATCTGGGGGAGGGCTAAAAAGATGCCCATATTCTTCACGAGGCGAGTAATATAGGGTGCTACGCAAATAGACCCTATACGAGGGGTGTCAGCCTGATGAAGAATAAACTGGGCTAGAAGATAACCGAGATGTAGAGGATATCGTGATGTCATGCTGGAGAGGTATAACAGATCCTGCCTACTAACAACTCCGGAGCTTTCGCCCCGACCGCTCAACGTGTGGCTGAGTAGATGGTGGATGTAATGGAGGGCGGGGGAAATCAATTTGGATGCCTTAGATCTCTTGGCCTCGTAGGCGCCAGTGTCAAAAGAAATTTGGCGCCAAATAGCACCTGCCATATCGCGGTTGGGGAGATCGTAGTGGAGTTCGGGGTAGGCAGCACTGAAAAGGAACGACTCCTCATACACCCCTAAGTATTGGGTGAATTGGAGCATGGTGAGTGTATAAAATGTGCCACCCACTCGAAATGAAACTATCCCCTCGGGCGCGTGCGGTGCGTCGATGAAATTAGGCCTAAAGCTGGAATAAAATGACGATAGGAACTCTAAGGTGAGTTCCCTAAAGCCTAATTCCTCTATGACAAAAAATTGATTCCACCCTGTTACAGAAATCAGCCCCCTGACATCTCCTGCTAGGTTTATCTCCTCAAGTACGCTCCAGTCGATCATGCGTATGTCTTGAAATTTTTTAGATTGCAAGCGGTTGAAGCGGGCGGTGTGCGACGCATCTGTAAAAATTAGCGGAGCAGCGACATCCCGCCTCTCCGTGGAGACTTGTAATTCCGGTCGGCGACGGCGACCTCCACTTCTTCCGGAAGACATGATGTAGACGGGGAGAATATGAGTGAAGGGGGGCGAGAATTGGAGAAAATGGAGCCCTTGAGTTCAGGCCACGGGTTGAATGGTGCTGGGAGAGGGTTTGGAGTGAGCAAGGAAGAATTCCACACGGCTGTATTTATACATGTTGAACACGGGTTCGTACACGGGCGTGTGTGAACCCGTGTTAGGGAATCTGCAACCTCGTGAAACACGGGGTGCGTCGGTCCGTGTAAAAAAATTGGGAACACGGGTGCGCACACGGCCGTGTGGACTCCGACACGCCCGTGTTCGGTGTCTCGACACATCGGTCTCGACGATCGTCGAGACCGATGCACACGGCTACAAACACGGGTTGGTGCGGACCCGTGTTGTGCTCGGGATGAAGTTGCCTTTTTGCGGAATTAATTCCACACGGCCGGGCCTGAGCCAGTGTCGCGTACACGGCTAGCCACACGGCCGTGTGGTAAGCCGTGTGCCTCTCCATTTTGAAAATATTTTTACAGAAAATTTTTTTTTTCTCTGTTTCTCATTAAAATTTGATGGAATTATTTTTTTTTTTTTTCATTAACATTTTCTTTTCTTCAATTTTTCATTGCAACTAATTAGATTTATACTAAAATAGGAATACTTAGAAACACCTACTATACTTAATATTAAATTAATCTAGCCGGAGGCAGGTTTCTAGACGAGGGAAGTCCATAGGGATTTCACCATAATAAGGTTTAAGTCGGTGACCATTAACCTTAAAATCTCTCTTCTCTGGGTGAGTTAACTCGACGGTACCGTAGGAAAAGACTTCTTTAACTTTAAAGGGTCCGGACCACTTAGACCTTAACTTCCCTGGGAATAATCGTAATCTGGAGTTATAAAGGAGGACTTGGTCACCTTTTTGGAATACCTTGGGTTTACGAAGGTGACGGTCATGAAATAGTTTGGTTTTCTCCTTATAAATCCGGGAGTTCTCATAGGCCATAGTTCTCCACTCATCTAATTCGTTAAGTTGAAGTTTACGCTTCTCTCCTATAGAACTAGCGTCAAAATTTAAGGAGCGTATTGCCCAATATGATTTGTGTTCTAATTCTATAGGTAGGTGACAAGATTTACCGTAGACTAATCTAAAGGGGGTGGTCCCTATAGGTGTTTTGTAGGCGGTCCTATAAGCCCACAAACAGTCGTTAAGTTTCCTAGACCACTGCTTCCTATTCCCTTCTATAGATTTTTCTAAGATTCTCTTAAGCTCTCTATTGGAAACTTCAACTTGTCCACTAGTTTGAGGATGATACGGAGTGACTATCCTATGTGTAACTCCATATTTTTTCAATACTTTGTCTAGTTGTCGATTACAAAAGTGTGAACCCCTATCGCTAATAAGTGCACGTGGTGTGCCAAATCGTGCGAATAAGGATTTCAAAAATCTAATTACAACCCTACTATCATTAGTAGGCAAAGCTTGCGCTTCAACCCACCTTGATACGTAATCTACAGCTACCAAAATATATTTATTCCCAAAAGAAACTGGGAATGGTCCCATAAAATCTATACCCCACACATCGAATACTTCACATTCAAGGATAAATTTTTGAGGCATTTCATGTAATTTAGAAATATTACCTGTTTTTTGGCAAGAATCACATGAAAGCACATACCTTTGGGCATCCCTGAATAGAAGGGGCCAATAAAACCCGGAATCAAGAACCTTTTTAGCGGAGCGATTCGCTCCATAGTGACCACCAGCAGGACCTGAATGACACTGCTTCAAAATCTTCCAACCTTCCTCCGCTGATACACACCTTCTTATGACAGAATCTGCACATATCCGAAAAAGAAAAGGGTCCTCCCAAAAGTAATATTTCAAGTCAGAGAAAAATTTCTTTTTCTGCTGATATGAAAAGTCTTTTGGAAGGACCTTAGCCACAAGATAGTTTGCATAATCTGCAAACCATGGATAATCTAGATGTATATTGGTAGATATGACAAATAATGATTCCTCAGGAAATGTATCAGAAATTTCAGACTCATCTAACATTGATCGTAGTGGGTTTTCTAAACGTGAAAGATGATCTGCCGCTAAGTTTTCTGCTCCTCGTTTTTCCTTTATTTCTAGATCAAATTCTTGTAGAAGAAGAACCCATCGGATTAAACGAGGCTTTGCTTCCGCTTTGGCTAGCAAATATCTAAGTGCAGAGTGATCCGTATAAACTACCACTTTGGACAATGTTAAATATGGTCTAAATTTATCAAAGGAGAATACCACTGGTAGGAATTCTTTTTCAGTAGTTGTATAATTCTCCTGTGCATTATTAAGTGTTTTACTAGCATAATATATTGGGTGAAAATGTTTGTTTCGGCGTTGTCCTAAAACAGCCCCTACCGCAAAACTACTAGCGTCACACATGATCTCAAATGGTTGACTAAAGTCAGGTGCGATCATAATAGGAGAATTAATTAATTTTTCTTTTAAGAACTCAAAGGCATGTAGACACTCTTGTTCAAAAATAAAAGGTGTCTTTTTCTAAAAGCCTTGTAAGTGGTTTAGGTATTTTAGAGAAGTCTTTAATAAAACGGCGGTAAAATCCCGCGTGTCCTAAGAAACTTCTCACTGCCTTTACGGAGGTTGGTGGTGGTAATTTTTCTATGGTCTCTATTTTTGCTTTATCTACTTGAATTCCTTGGCTTGAAATTTTATGGCCAAGTACTAACCCTTCTTGTACCATGAAATGACACTTCTCCCAACTAAGCGCTAGGTTCGTCTCCTCACACCTCCTAAGAACTTTCTCTAAATTATTCAAACACAATTCAAAAGAGTCGCCAAAAACAGAAAAATCATCCATGAATACTTCCATAATATCTTCAACATACTCGTTAAAGATGGCTAGCATGCACCTTTGAAATGTGGCGGGTGAATTACATAACCCGAAAGGCATACGTCTATAGGCAAAGGTACCAAATGGGCAAGTAAATGTTGTTTTCTCTTGGTCTTCTGGTGCTATGGGAATTTGAAAGTATCCAGAAAGTCCATCTAGAAAACAATAATAAGAGTGTCCTGATAAGCGTTTTAATATCTGGTCAATGAAAGGAAGAGGGAAATGGTCTTTCCTAGTGACATCGTTTAATTTCCTATAGTCTATACAGACACGCCAACCTGTTACTGTTCGCGTTGGAATTAATTCATTTTTATCATTTGCTACTACGGTCAGGCCACCCTTCTTAGGAACTACTTGGACATGACTAACCCATGAACTATCCGAAATAGGATATATAATACCAGCATCTAATAACTTTACAATTTCAGCCTTAACTACCTCTTTCATATTAGGATTTAGCCTACGTTGCGGTTGAATAGACGACTTATAGTTTTCTTCCAAAAGAATTTTATGAGTGCAAAAACTAGAATTAATACCCTTTATATCAGATATTTGCCACGCTATTGCACCTCTACATTTCTTCAATACGGTTATCAATCTTTCTTTTTCAAGTTTGGAAAGATTTGAAGATATGATAACTGGGTACGAAGAATTTGTTCCTAAGAATGCATACTCAAGATGATCCGGTAATTTTTTTTAATTCTACTATTGGTGGATTCTTAGTATTATTCTTAAGAATTTCATGATCTCCTTCAGTAATTAAACTATATTCCGTTGTTCTATTCATAGCAACACAATTTTCTAGAAAAAATAAATGTTCAATAATGTCATCATTTTTATCATATTCTAGATAATTGTTAGTTATGCAAATTTCTAAAGGATCTTTATAATAAAAATTAGAATTTATAGAATACATAAAATCATCAATACCATGAGAAAAATAACAATAATCATCGTTATCTAAAGATTGTTTCATAGTTTTGCCAATTTGAAAAGTGACTTCATCTTCTCCTACTCGCAATACTAATTTACCATCAAAAACATCAATAAGTGCTCTAGAAGTAGGTAGAAATGGACGACCTAGTATGAGTGGTACTTCGATATTTTCATCCATATCTAAAATAACAAAATCAGCAGGAAATATAAATTTATCTACCTTAACTAATACATCTTCTACTATTCCTCTAGGATACTTAACCGATCGATCTGCTAATTGAATACTCATTCTTGTTGGGCTAAGTTCTCCTAGGCCTAGTTTCAGATATAATTTATAAGACATTAAATGTATACTTGCTCCTAGATCTGCTAAAGCCTTATTTACTTGTAAATCACCGATTAAGCATGAAATTGAAAATGAACCGGGATCCTTAAGTTTTTGTGGCAATTTATTTTGCAAAATAGCAGAACATTCTTCACTTAATGTTACTAATGATAATTCTTCTATTTTTTTTATTAGAAATCAAATCCTTAAGAAATTTTGCATATTTAGGCATTTGAATAATTTCAGAAAAAGGTAAATTAACATGTAATTGCTTAAACATAGATAAAAATTTACCATACTGCGCATCCATGCGCTCCTTGTTATGCTTTGCTGGGTATGGTAATGCTGGTTGGTACTCCATCGGTTGTACATTCATCTCGCTTGGTCCTTCGCCGCTAGACTCCATTTTGGGTGCTTCTTTTGCAGGCCTTGGGTCTTGTAACTCCTTTCCGCTCCTCAATTGAACGGCTTTTGCATGCTCCCTTGGATTTATCTCTGTATTCCCTGGAAGTGTTCCTTGCTGCCTTTCAGAAACCATCCTTGCAAGTTGACCAATCTGATTTTCCAAGTTCCGAATTGAACCCTCTTGATTTCGGAAGGCTACATCGGTAGTTTGCATAAATTTGGTAAGCACATCTTCCAATGTAGGCTTCCTTGGTTCCAACTGTGGTTGTTGTCCAAATATGGGCTGCTTCCCTTGATTTCCTTGTCCTCCCCAAGAGAAATTGGGGTGGTTTCGCCATCCAGGATTATATGTAGAGCTATATGGGTTATTGGCTTGATTGAAAGGTGGCCTAATATTGTTACCCATATAGTCAACATGCTCTTGAACTTGCGGTTCACAACTAGGCATTCCAGTGCATGAAGGGTCCCATTGTTGAGGTGCCATGGAAGGTGATGCTAAGGCAAGGTTGTCCATCTTTTGGTGAAGTTTCTCCACTTGAATTGCTAAGGCGGTGACGACATCTACTTCATAAATTCCTGCGGGCTTGCTAGGCTTATGTCTTACGGTAGTCCATTGGTAATTGTTCATTGCCATGTCCTCTATCAACTGCTGAGCCGCTTCAGGTGTCTTGTTGTTCAAAGTTCCTCCACTAGCCGCATCAATCATTTGTTTCGTGGCTGGATTTAGACCATTATAGAAGGTCTGAATCTGAAGCCATGAAGGTAGAGCATGGTGGGGGCATCTCCTTAACAACTCCTTGAATCGTTCCCATGTGTCGTACAACGATTCAGACTCCAATTGAATATATGTAGAGATGTCATTCCTTAACTTCGCAGTCTTCGCAGGTGGAAAGTACTTCATTAGAAACTTCTCAACCATCATGTCCCAAGTAGTGATCGACCCTCTAGGTAAGGAATTCAACCACTGCTTCGCCTTATGCCTTAAAGAAAATGGAAACAATCTCAATCGAATGACGTCGTTGGAAACACCATTGATCTTAAATGTGTCACATATCTCTAAGAATCCGGCCAAGTGGGTGTTAGGATCCTCATCTTGCAAACCATCATACTGAACATACTGTTGAACCATCTGTATCACACTAGGCTTCAATTCAAAGTTATTGGTAGCTATCGGTGGTCTAACGATGCTCGACCCGGTTCCTTGGAGATTAGGTCTAGCAAAGTCAGACATGGTTTGCTCATTTTGGTTGGCCATGGTATCTAAGTTTTCAAGATGATTCTCTCCTTGGTTTACTGTCTCCTCTTCTGATAGTCCGTTTGAAATATCTGTGGTATTAATTCCCCGGCAACGGCGCCAAAAACTTGATGATTTTTTTTGCTAACAAGTAATAATTAAATGTGATTTCATTCTACATTCTAATACAATTATGTAGATGAACTTAACTAGATTGAATTAGCATTCAGGCAAGCGCACCTATCAATCGTAATATATGAGAAATCTACATCTCGTGTCGTATTCCACAGGGTCGTTTCAACTATTCGTACTCACCCTCCCTTTATTTTCATACCTCTAAACAAAAGTGATATTTAAACTACATTAACCTAACTATGCCAATTGGATGATTCAGTGTTGGAGAAATAAAAATGATAACAACATGAAGCTTTTAAATAATTACATGAACAAATCCATTTATCAATTCAATTCTAAGCGATCATGACATGAAAAGAGTGTTACATTTGTGCAATGTAAAGGTTAATTTTTCATCAAAATTCTCTCTCGAGCAATTCCAAATCTAAACCTAAGATAGTAAATTTTCTCTCGAACAATTCACAATACTCAAGTTCGCAATAAACAAAATACCTTTATTATTACATAAATTCATGGATTTTATTTCTAAATTAACATGAATCTTTTTATCCGTGTTCTAATTTTCCAAACAGAATATCTCTCGATCATAGAGTTTGAAATACAAAGGGAATTATCATCACAATATGAACATACCAAAAGCATTGCAAATAACCAATTTCTCAATCTAGCCAATTGCAAATTTTGTAAAATAAATAAGTAATTCAAATGTATGATTAAACTCTTTGTTTGATTGCATAAACACAAATAAAATACTACAAATATAACATAAACAAGGTGATACATGATTACTAGAATGTTCAAAGAAAAATTCATGCAAATTAAAACATAAATTGAAGATGGATCATCAAGAGAAAGGAAGGATTCAAAGGGTTAATGATTAAATAAAAAATACATAAGAATACCATTCAATCCTCCTTGTCTTGGATGCACCTCTTCGGCCTCCAGCAGTTCTCCAATGCAGAAATAATCCAAAAGTTCTCTACAAATTTTTCTACAGGAAATTTATAGTTCCCTTGCAAACAGGTCGGACACGGGGTCGCACACGGCCGTGTGGCAGGCCGTGTGGACGGTTCATAAGCGGTTCCTGGGCGGTTCCCCACGAGAAGGCGTGTCTGGTCGTGGGCCGTGTCAGATGACACGGGTAGGGACACGACCGTGTGGTCGGCCGTGTTCCCCAGCCACGGGTTGGTCGGCAGCCGTGTGCAAAGATGACACGGGTATGCAGACGGGCGTGTGCCATACCGTGTGGGTTCCAACGTCTGCGCCAAATTCTTCAGCTCCAGGTGCATAGGACACGGGTAGGCACACGGCCGTGTGTCTGGCCGTGTGCACCAAATTTCTGTCCTGTCATCAGCCATGTAGACTCCGTGAACTCCTCTGTTTGCTCCGAAACTTTTAGGTCCATTGGTTGGCATTACCTGCAATAGAAAAATGATAGACTCAGTAAATGGTTTAAAACAAGAACTGACAAGGACTTCTAAATACGCTCTTCTATCTATGATACGACAATTTCTTTGATATTATCATGAAATCAACACCAAAAGGGGCAGGAAATGGTAGACATGATTACAATTATGATAGTAAAAAGCCTATCATAATCGTACTCATCAAGGAGCGCCTGTTCCGGGAACAACGAGATGTTGCATCCCTGTTCGCACAATGAGGAGAAGCCGCCTGGTAGGGATCTCAATCTCCACGATCTTCTTCCTCTATGGAGCAGCGCCGTCCACCATCTCTTCTCTCTATTCTCGTGGAGCACCCAACATCTGCCAGCCTTGGAGGAGACATCTATTGGTCTTGGAGGGGGTGCTACCACCAGCGTCGGAGGAGAGGGTTGTCATCGTCTTGGGCTCGGCTAGGTTTAGCCGTTGGAGACTGTGGTGTGACGGTGCGGGATTCGTGCATGCGTATAGTTGGCCTCGTCGGTGCATCCTCTCCGGTGGTGGCTATAGGTTGGTCGTCGTTCGATGACGAAAGTTCGTGTGTGAACTTTTTGCATCCGTTGTTCAACGAACTGCAGTAAGTATTGTTCTATCTCAGCGGGTGGAGGTGTCCGATTCCACCCGCGGTGCCCTTTATCAGATCCTCTATTTTCTCCTACTGTTGTATGCTTTGAACACTTTGTGATATATATACTGCGTGGTTGTGGTCGTGCCTCAGTGATATTGCCGAGTGCGTTTTATATATTGCATGGTTTGTGTTATTGTTATCCTGTATTTGCAGCCGCGCCTGTGGGTGCTGTACCCCAGCCCCTAACAAATGGTATCAAAGCCAGGTTCATAGGTGTTTGATTGGACGTTCCAGTTTAGATTTGAGTCAACAGTATGTGACGACATTGATCCGCTCCCTACCTTTTTAAATCTGATCCATAAATTAATTAGGTCGCCTAGAGACGTTGAGGGCAGGTATGACAGGAAAGAACACAATGTTGGCCAGATATTCAGTGGAAAAGTTTGACGGTAGCGGGAATTTCCGCCTATGCCAGATTCGTGTCAAGGACATGCTAGTTGAGCAGGGTTTAATCCGAGTGTTGCGGGGGCGTGAGTCTTTGCCCGCTCCGGTGAAGGATTCTGAGTCGCTTGAGATGGATGAGCGCGCCACCAGCGCCATCAGGATGTGCGTCGACGTCAATGTGTTGTTCAATATCAGTGTTGAAGAGTCTGCGGTCAAGCTGTGGGAGAAGTTTGAGGGACTATATATGAGCAAGTCGTTGACCACAGGGCTGTTGTTGAAGCAGCGACTGTACAACCTGAAGATGTAGGTGGGTAGAAACCTGCAGGAACACTTCAATGTGTTTAATGACCTTCTAAACCAACTGCATGTGGTTGGTGTGAAGGTGGAAGAAGAAGACAAAACCATATTGCTTCTTACCTCGCTCCCGATGTCATACAAGCATTTGCAAATCACGCCACTGTATGAGCAGATCACATCTGCATTACTATAGACGTAGAGCAGATCACATCTGCATTACTGTCCAGTCAGATGCTATTGGACCCCACTCCTGGGAGTGAGCATGCTTTGGCAGTAGAAGGATGACGTGGGAGACAGTTTGAGAAGGGATCTGGGAGTGCATGGTTCAGATCCGCATCGAGGAGGACAGCGACATGGTACCACTGCAGACAAAGCAGTCATATCAGGAGGAACTGTCCGTAGCATGCACAAAGTTCCGGGGGAGCCCAGAGTGCGGACAAGGCGATCCTAGCCCTGTCAGAGGAGAGATGATGCTCTTATCATCATTGAGAGTCAGAGTGACTGATAGCTGGATATTGGATTCTGGTGCTTCACAACACATCTACTTAGATATAGAGATGTTTAGTTCACTGGAGGTGATTTTTGGGTCAGTTTTTTTGGGTGACGGTTCAACATGTAAGGTCACAAAGACAAGGACACTGGATATCCGGACGCATGTCGAAGCAGTGCGTCAGCTTGAGCGGGTACACCTGGTACCCAAAGCTGCGCAAAAATTTGATATCGCTGGGCAGATTGGACTCCAAAGGATGCAGTTTTGCGGCAAGAGCTATAGTTCTGACGGTGACGCGAGGGCGCACCGTGCTCATGGGAGATATGCAACATGGTAGTCTGTACCGGCTGATGGGGACCACGAAGCGAGGCAGTACGCCCATGATTTCTGCGTCCGACAGTGTGAATGGTCGAGGTGGTGCAGAGGATCGTCCTTCTGGTAGTCTGAGTAGGCGAGTTAGATTCTGCGATCCAGTTGCGTCGACATTCAGAGGTTGAGCCCGAGCATTGATGAGTCGACTGGAGCAGGACGGCTGACGCCTCTGGCCTTTGAGGTGGCGTGTTATGCCCCCACACCCGCTTGGGTTCTCGGGACATAAATACTCGCGGCGGACCAAGGAGCGCGCGCAAGACAATGGGGCTGAACCATCCGGTTCAGCCCCCACTCATTAAATCAGCCAGAAGGGGGGGCTGAACCACTCCGGTTCAGCCCCACTTGGGGGGGCCGGCCGGCCCCCTCCTTTCCCCTGGTATTTATAGCCCGGGGCTGCTTTGTGGAAGATTATTGAAGACATATCAGGTTTCTTTCCTCTCTTTCCCTCTACCCTAACCCTAGTCTCCCCCTTCCTCTCTAGTCTCTCTATTATCTCTCTTCTTCTTGCACGTTCATATCATTTGGTATCAGAGCATCCTTCCTACGACCATGGTGACACGCTCAGAGGCGGAGACCGCACGATTGGCTACCCTAGAGGAGAACTACGTAGGGTTGGCGGATTCGGTGGCGGCCATGGAAGGCCGCTTGAACACGTCCACAAAAAACATGGAGGAACGCATGGATGGATGTATGAAGGAGATCAAGGCGCTGTTGATGCAATCGTTGAAGGGCAAGACGGTTCAAGACAGCGATTCTGAAACCGAGGCGCCACAAAATGTTCCACCAACTGTCAACGGAGGATCGGCAGGGTCGGGACATTTCGGTCCCGGCGGAATCGGGACCGATCCGGGCCGCACGGAGCCAGCGGGCGCCGGATCGGCCCCCGCTTGGATCGGGGCGCCGCACAGCCACCCTGACTGGTCGACAGCGACTGAAGGGGCCGGTGGTGGCCGCCCAGGGGGCCCCTACCCCTTCCGCCAACCTGCGGCCTGGGCCGGCCAGCAAACGCCGAATCCGTGCATGCAGGCCGGGAGCGGGGCAGGCGGACCTTCCGCCGCCCAGGAAGGGACCGCGACTGACCTATGGAGGACCCGGGAGGCCCCAACAGCTCCCTTGAGACCACCGGGGGCTGTTGACGCCAATTTCGGAGGGAGAACAGGCCTTCTACCGACGCCGCAGCACGTGGGGGGCCGATGAGGTTTGGGAACGGCGAGACATGGCCCGAGCAGCTACGCCGACAGAGATTTCAAGGCGGGGGACAACAATGGGGCGGCGGCCAAGGGGGAGCGAATTTCCATGACCCTTTCGGCCGACCACAGCACGGACCGGAGTTCAACTGAAGACATGGGGATATGCAACAACGGCCCTACATGCCGCCGAAGAGAACTCACATGAATTTCCCTAAGTTCTGCGGAGGGGATGCCTTGGAATGGGTGCAAAAGGCGGAGTTATTTTTCACTTATCAAGAGATACCGAATGATCAGTGGGTGCAGCTGGCTTCTTTCCATCTGGAAGAGGACGCATATCAGTGGGCTCAGTGGTTCATACGGGCCTACGGCTACGCAACATGGGCGAATTTTGTGGAAGAGTTCGTGACACGTTTTGGGCCGTTGGAGTACGAGGATGTGGAGGCCACGCTACAGAAACTCCGTCAGAAGGGCACAATGATGGAATATCGAGCGGACTTCGAGAAGCTAGCAAATCGGGTTAATTGGGAGGAGAAGACGCTCCTCAGTTGTTTCATATCCGGCCTGCGGGACCATTTGAGGGATGAGGTCCATGCGTATATGCCGCGCAGTCTAAGCCATGCCATCAGTCTGGCCCGCATACAGGAGGAGCGCTTCAGTCGTCAGAGAAATCAGGCCCCACCAAGGGTCCCGCCCGCCCCAGCAACAGGCAGAAGGGAGCAGGCACCGGCAGCCCGGCCGACAGTGACGCGGCTTACTTGGCCTGAACTGCAGGCCAGGAAGGAGAAAGGATTGTGTTTTAACTGCGACGAGAAATACGCACCGGGGCATCGATGCCAAAAGGTGCAGGTCTTCATGCTGCGTGAGGAGGACGAGGAGGAGGACTACCCGAGCCTCGAGGCCGAGGAGGAGTTGGATCTGGCTGAGTTTGGCGTTTCGATTCAGGCCATGGAGGGATGTGTGGCACCCACCACTATGCGGATCAAGGGAAGGATTGGCAAGGAAAGGGTCACCATTCTCATTGATAGTGGGAGCACCCACAATTTCATCAACCCTGAGGTGGCGCTGAAGACAGGACACCCCGTTGACAGGAACGCGACGTTCCAGGTGATGGTCGCGGATGACAGCAAACTGCGGTGCGAAGGGGCACTGAAGGGCGTGGAGATACATCTTACAGGATATGTGTGCCGCACCGACGTCTACCTCCTTCCGATTAAAGAGTCTGATATGGTACTTGGGGTACAGTGGCTCCGCCAACTGAGGCGGGTGACCACGGACTGGGACCGCATGACACTGGAGTTCACGCAGCAGGGGACGGATTACTGTTTGCACGGCATCCGATCCGCCCCTCTCAAGGAGATCTCCCTACGGAGCCTGCAGAGACTGGAGGAGCAGGGTAGTATGATGGCCATGATACTCGGGGTGGCGGCAGAGGGGGCCGACACGCAGGTGGCGTCGGACCCGATACAACTTCTTTTAGCTCAGTTCTAGGACGTCTTTCAGGAGCCGCACACTCTGCCTCCATCGCGTTTCCGGGATCACCGGATACAGCTGAAGACAGGGACGGACCCTACCAATATCCGTCCCTACCGCTACCCGTATGTTCAGAAGGCAGAGATCGAGCGCAGCGTACGGGAGATGCTAGCGACAGGCATTATTCGGCCCAGCACCAGCGCGTTCTCTTCTCCGATCATCTTGGTCAAGAAGAAGGACGGCTCCTGGCGATTCTGCGTCGATTACCGGGGGCTGAATAGCTCCACCATCAAGGACAAGTTTCCCATTCCTATGATTGAGGAGTTGCTGGATGAGCTGCATGGAGCGAGTCTGTTCACCAAACTGGACCTCCGGTCCGGTTATCATCAAATTCGGATGAAGGACGATGATGTCCACAAAACGGCGTTCCGCACCCACGACGGTCACTACGAGTTCTTGGTGATGCCGTTCGGGTTGGCCAACGCTCCCTCCACCTTCCAGGCTGTGATGAACGAGATATTTCGACCACTTCTTCGCCGGTATGTCCTGGTATTTTTTGATGATATACTAATCTATAGCAGGGTTTGGGACGACCATTTGGAGCACGTGCGACATGTCCTCACCATACTGCGGGAGCACCAGCTATTCGCCAAAAAGTCCAAGTGTTCTTTCGGACAGAGTCAGGTCGAGTATCCGGGGCACCTTGTGTCCGCCCGGGGGGTCCATGCAGACCCACAAAAGATTGCGAGTATGGTGTCATAGCCCCAGCCCACGACGGTGCGAGCCTTGCGTGGCTTCCTCGGGCTGACGGGGTACTACCGCCGTTTTGTAAAGGACTACGGTAAGATTGCTCGACCTCTGACACATCTGTTGCAGAAGGATGCGTTCCAGTGGAGCATCGAGGCAGATGAGGCCTTCCGGGCTTTAAAGCAAGCCATGACCACTACACCGGTGTTGGCGCTGCCGGATTTTACCAAGGAATTTGTGGCGGGGACTGATGCTTTGGGCGTCGGCCTCGGGGCAGTCTTAATGCAGGTGGGCTGCCCGCTCGCTTACTTCAGCAAGGCCTTGGCCCCACGGACGTTGGGGCTTTCAACGTACGAGAAGGAGATGTTGGAAATTATACATGCGGTCGAGATGTGGCGACCCTATCTTCTGGGACAGCACTTCCAGGTCCGTACGGATCACCAAAGCTTGAAGCACTTCCTGGAGCAGCGCTTGGCGTCTCCACTGCAGCAGAAGTGGTTGACCAAGTTGATGGGGTATGATTACGAGATTGTGTACAAGCAGGGCAGAGAGAATGTGGTCGCCGACGCACTCTCCGGCCTACCTGAGAGCTCTCTCTCTCATGTGTCGGGGCCGGTGATCACCACCTTGGACGAGATACAGGCAGCGGTACTCCAGGACCCCGAGCTACGCACCATTGTAGAGGCACTACAACAGGGTCAAGCTACGGAACCGGGCTACCATCTTCAGGGCCAGCGGTTGTACTTCCAGGGCAGAGTAGTCATTCCCTCCGCGTCGCCATGGCGGACGACGATGATGCAGGAGTTTCACGCTTCACCCACAGGCGGCCACGTAGGGATTCTACGGACACTTCAGCGGCTCCGAGCAAATGTCTTCTGGAAGGGGATGCGTCGCGATGTCCAACAATTTGTACGGGAGTGTGAGATTTGCCAGCGGCAGAAGTACGAGACCACATCACCGGCTGGGCTTCTTACACCGCTCGAGATCCCGCACTAGGTGTGGGACACCATTTTCATGGATTTCATTGACGGGTTGCCCAAGTCCCAAGGCAAGTCCGTCATCCTGGTGGTGGTAGACAAGCTTTCCAAGTATGGTCATTTCCTACCATTGAGCCATCCGTACACGGGGGAGACAGTTGCAGAGTTATTTGCGCGGGAGATTGTGCGCCTCCATGACCTTCCACGTTCCATCATTTCCGACAGGGATCCAGTCTTTATCAGCAGTTTTTGGAGGGAGCTTTTTCGGCTCCAGGGCACTACGCTACGTATGAGCACAACCCACCATCCCTAGACGGACGGACAGACAGAGGTCCTCAACAGGGGGGTGGAGACCTACTTACGGTGTTTTGTGATGGACGAGCCGCGCACGTGGACCCGTTGGTTGCATTGGGCGGAGTCCTGTTACAACACGTCCTTCCACACAGCCAGCAAAATCACCCCCTTTGAGGTGGTATACGGCCGCCCTCCCCCTACTTTGAGTTCTTATGAGCCCTCCAACACCGCTCTCCCAGCCGTGGAGCGGACACTTCAGGACCGGGATCGCACTTTAGCCTTACTTCGGGACAATCTGCGGGTCGCTCAGGACCGCATGAAGGCACATGCAGACAAGCACCGTATAGAGCGGGAGTTCGCAGTGGGCGATGAGGTTTTCCTCAGGCTCCAACCTTACCGCCAGCTGTCAGTTTCTCGGAGGATGAATCAGAAACTCGCCCCACGTTACTACGGGCCATTCCACATTCTGCGTCGTGTGGGCCCAGTGGCCTACACCTTGGATCTTCCAGCGGGGTCCCGCATCCACCCGACATTCCATGTCGCTGTTTTGAAGAAAAAGCTCGGGGCTTCCGTTCGGGCCAGCCCTTTCCTTCCCGAGGCGGCCAGCACGGGTGAGTTACGGCCGTCACCAGAGGCCATTTTGCTTACCAAATGGAAGAAGTCGGACACGAAATATCGACCAGCGGTACTCGTCAAATGGCAGCAGCTGGACGCAGGGCACAACTCATGGGTTGACTTGTTGGAGTTCCGCGAGCGGTTTCCGGACTTCCACCTTGAGGACAAGCTGGTGCTTGATGGGGAGGGGAATGTTATGCCCCCACACTCGCTTGGGTTCTCGGGACATAAATACTCGCGGCGGAACAAGGAGCTCACGCAAGACAACGGGGCTGAACCATCCGGTTCAGCCCCCACTCATTAAATCAACCAGAAGGGGGGGGGGGCTGAACCACTCCGGTTCAGCCCCACTTGGGGGGGCCGGCCGGCCCCCTCTTTTCCCCGGGTATTTATAGCCCGGGGCTGCTTTGGGGAGGATTATTGAAGACATATCAGGTTTCTTTCCTCTCTTTCCCTCTACCCTAACCCTAGTCTCCCCCTTCCTCTCTAGTCTCTCTATTATCTCTCTTCTTCTTGCACGTTCATATCATGGCGCTACATGCAGTGTGGCTACGTGCAGTTGGTGCTTTGTGCAGAGAGTGCTTCGTGCAGGTGGTGGCTTCGGATCCCGAACCAAGGTGGTGGTTTGTTGGGTTCTTGGTTCATATTCAGATCTGAACCTTATCCGGATCCTACTCATTATTTAGATCTCATTTGAGATTTAGGGCTTCATAACCCCCGATAGAACCCGATTAGAGGAGAGCAACCGTTGTGAAGCTCGCCGCCCTTATTCGTCCCTGTACGCGAGAGGGCCGACTCTCTCTTTTCTGGTTCGCCGAGGGAGGAGCGCCTGTTCTAGGAACAAGGAGGTATCACATCCCTTTTCACATGAAGAGAAGCCGCCTGATATTGGTCTTGATCCCCACGATCTTCTTCCTCTCTGGAGCAGCGCCGACCACCATCTCTTCTCTTTATTCTCGTGGAGCACCCAACATCCTCCGTCCTGGAGGAGACATCCACCGGTCTTAAAGGAGGTGCTGCCACCGGTGTCGGAAGAGAGAGTTGTCATCGTCTTAGACCCGACTAGGTTTAGCCATTGGAGACAGTGGTGTGGCGGTTCGGGATTCGTGCACGTGTGCAGCTGGCCTCGTCGGTGCGTACTCTCCGGTGGTGGCTGCGGGTTGGTCGTCGTCCGACGACGAAGCTTCGTGTGTGAATCTTGTGCGTTCATTGTTCAACGAACTGCAGTAAGTATTGTTCTATCTCAGCGGGCGGAGGTGTCTGATTCCACCAATGGTGTCCTTTATCGGATCATCTATTTTCTCCTACTGTTGTATGCATTGAACACTTTGTGTTATATATAATACATGGTTGTGGTTGTGCCTCAGTGATATTACCGAGTGCGTTTTATATATTGCATAGTCTGTGTTCTTGTTATCCTGTATTTGCAGCTGCGCCTATTGGTGCCGTACCCCGGCCCCTAACAGTAGGACGTCGAGAAGAGGAGAAAAGTAGCCCAAGTAGGTGAGCGGGTCCTTTATGGCTCAATTGAAGCGAGAAATGGAGTCCTAGGAGGGGACCTCCTTTGCAAATACCGGGCATCCATTTCCAGCTGCCCCTGAAACATTTTGGATTCAGCCGGTGAACCGATGGTTCTTTGGAATGAGACACATAATTTCTCTGTAAGCTCGCAGCGGCTTTCTTATAGAGACTCGCCACACGTCTTCAATTTTCAACACATGTTGTATACTAAAGATGAAGTGGATGAGATCCTCAAAATTGAGATGTCGGAGCTCCCTTAGCATCAGCAAGGTTAAATATGTAAATTTTGATGCTCAATCACCATACCGCTTCGCAAGTCTCCTACTTGATCAGGAAACTCCATTTGATGAGAATGGAGAGGAATGCCATGCAAGAACAAATCAAGATAAGGTGTATAGACGTTCCGCGAGATCAATATTTTCTTTGTTTTCTTCTCCTGATGAGCTAATACTCTTTTGATGCAGAAATTTATTGCCAAAATGCAGAAGATGGAGGATCCATTTGACATGGAGAATCCAAAGTATGTTGATGAAATGATGAGGATTTCGTAGATTGCCGAGGATGGGACGATTGCAGCACTGAAGGATCTTAGGATGATAAAGCTCGAATTTACAAAAGTGACATATGCCTCGTTGATTCATGAGGTTGAGCTTCCTGCCGAAGAATGGTCCGTGAGCAGTCAGGTCGCTAGTGATAACAAGTTCGTCTGTCTCGATGAATACCTTGGAGATGATGGATCCAAATCCACACTTAAAACACCGAAAGATCCCAGGATTAGGTCGGGAGCTATTATTCTCTTTGCCTTTAGATGAGGTAGACGGGGGAGTAGGGGCACTAGTGGACCCTAAGGGGTGGTTCAACATGAGGGGTTTAGGTGTAGCGGCTTGAGATATTACATTAGGTAGCCTATTTGAAGTCCTTGGGACAAACTTTCTTTAGTAGTGATGATTCGACACGCCGGTGCCTATTGGATATTTCACCTAAGTCTCTAAAATCATGAAGCTCTAATTGCTCTCGAATGGCATAATAGATCCCATTGAGGTAGAGAGACATAGTCATATCTTTTTCCTCTTGTATGTTCAACCTAGCTTGACAAATAAGAAACTTGTTGGTGTAATCATCCACATACTTTGGATTCTACCCAGGTAGCGGTAGGAGCTAGACCTAAGATAAAACATGTGTGCTCCTACTGAATCCACCGGACTAGTCCCGGTCTTTTAAGTCTATGGGTGACATTCTACCTGACGATTTATGGACATTTTTTGCCATGACATGAATCGTTTCATACGTTCACACCATTCTAAACATCTTTTAGGTTCTACTCGGCCCTCAAAATCTTCTACATCACTTACGATGTTGTGGCATGGTTGCTTCTTCTCTAGGTTTTTTGGTGGAGGTGCTTGGTTCCCGGACGAAATGAATTGTGGTCTCTTATTGACGGAGGTCCTTAACCCGTTCATGACTTGCCGAACATCACCCATATTGGTGTTAAGTGTTTCAACCAATTGCATGATATTCCCCATGCGCTGGTTTAAGTCATTGATGCTTGTTTCCAAGTGTTCTACTCAATCCGCCCATTTTGTTTTTAATATAGAAAAATTGTTTAAAATATTTTAATTGAGAATAAATTTTTTGTTAAAAAAGACAAAATGTAAATTTTTAACTCTAAATCTTAAATACAAATCATCTCCTTTTTAGGGAGTGACTTTGATGAAAATGAACAACGAAGAATCATGTTTTTATGTAAACGTTTTAAAAAAAAATCAAGGTCAACATTAAACTCTCTTTTAACAGTGTCTAATTCTTGGATGAATGCTCGTACTTTGAACAAAGCTTACAAAGTGGTTATTAATTTACTTAGAAGAGTAGCAAGCTTACAAAGCTTTTATTAATTTACTTAGAAGAGTAGCAAGCGACTATAATCAATAAACTTTAGCTACCACTGGCGCCTTTGTACATAAGAACCTGAAAAAGAACTATGGAAAATGATATGAAAAATAACGTCAATGGGATCAGAAGACTAGCATGCAAGCTTTAATTTTTATCACTTAATGTTCTTTGCATAAAATTATGATAACAGGTTTTTGAGCATGAGATGAGATTACCTTAGTTGAAATTTCCCTGGCACCGACATCTTGAGATTAGCCTTAAGTGAAAGAGGTACATGTCTGCAGTGGAGGGGCCTCAAGTTGACTTGTTTGGGATGCGGTGTTTCACGGGTGGGCACTGTGGAGAAAGTTGGGATGGGCAAAGGTTGATGAGAGTTATAAGTAGAGGTAGGTCTGGTGTCAGGTGTAGGAAAATGGCCCGCTTCATTCCTTGCCGAAAGACTGCCTCCCATACCTCAACCCTATTCTTTAGGGAGGTCTTCCAATTTTCACGGATTAATAATGTCTATAGTTTCAGACTAGGACGTTAGATTTATGAGTTATTTTTGAAAAACATTGTGGAAGCAAGCTGGTATGACACTGAAGTTCTTCACCGCCTATCACCTACAGATGGATGGGCAAAATGAAGTTACCAACCATTGTTGAAGAATTCTTTTGCGATGGTTAGTTGGAGATATCCCCACCACTTGGGATTCTGTTATACCCACGACAAAGTTTGTGTATAATAGTTCGCTAAATAGGACTATGGGTCTGAGTTCATTTCACATTATGTTAGATTATGACCTTAGGAATCTTATTACCCGGATCCATATTCTCGTAGAGTCCCGACCCAGTGACCCAGTGACTCTATAGTCCTTCATTCAACACTTGCATGAAATTCATGAAACAGTTTGAAAAAATTACATTTTGTAATGATTATTATAAAATCCAGCCAGATTAGCACAAAAGAGAGCAAAATTTTGATTGAGGGGAGCGAGCAATGATTATCATACAATTTGATAGGTTTCTTATAATTTCCACCCTCCCCCTCTCATTTTTTATTAAATTATTTAATTTAAGGGCCGTTTACCGGGACATCCCCTATAAGTTTGCAAAATTGCAGGTTGCGCCCCTCTATCTTTTGAAATTATAAAAATCTCCCCTCCAAATTTAATTTATTAAAGGGGAGCTCCATGTGTGCATGTATGTTATGAAATGTAAACTTAGAGAGAAAGATATGTAATTTCAAAAGATAGAGGGATGCAACCTGTAATTGCGAAACTCCCTTGGGAGATTTGGGTAATTTAACAACAAAATTTAATAAATTAATTGTGATAGAATTTAATTTAGAATAAAATATAATTATAACTAAATATAACATTTACGAGCTCTCCGACACGGGGCACCCGGGTGCCTCTATGGCTGCCGTTCTCATGCTCCGTGTCAGTACTCCCGGTCATCACGCGATGTCCTAAAATGTACCGGGGATGTGACTGGTGCATGTATTGTCACATGGAGCATAAGGATCTCCTTGATCCCCTTGTTAGGCTGCTCGTATATATACTTTTTACAATTATTTTTTATTGTAAATTAACTTCTAATTTGATTAGAAATCAAATTCTATTGCAATTAAATTTTATTCTAAATTAATTTCTAATTTTATTACAAATCAAATTCTATTGCAGTTAAATGTTATTAATTTTTTTTGTATATTAAAGTACTTTAATAAAGGAAATGAATGCTGTGTTGTGTGTATCTGTGTGTGGGGGGGGGGGGGGCAACACAACTTTTATAAATTATTTTATATTACTATAAAATTCTAGGATTTTATATTAAGAAGATTAATAGATTAAATTAATTTATTGGTAAATGAGATGCTGCATTTAGTCATGGGAAAAAAGGCCCGGACGGGCCGGGTTTGGCCTGGCCCGGGATTTTTTCCAAATCGGGCTCGGCCCGGGCCCAGTTTGAACCGGGCTGGACCGGGCCCGAGCTCCCTCTCAAAGGGGGAGCCCGGTTAGGCCCTTCAGGCCGGCTCGGGCCGGGCCCAGGCCGGCTCGGGCCGGGCCCAGGCCGGCCTGAATTCAAAAGACGCAGGCGGGCTGATCCGGCGGGATTAAAAAATCCCGCCTGATCCGGCGGGATTAAAAAATCCCGCCTGATCCGGCGGGATTAAAAAATCCCGCCTGATCCGGCGGGATTAAAATCCCGCCAGGCAGGATTTTTTCTTAGCCCGGTGCGGGCTCAGGCTAGCCCGGCGCCCGGGCTTTGCCCGGGCCGGGCACCGGGCTAGGAAACCGACAAAAATGGGGGCCCGGTAAGGGCCCCAAGCCCGGCCTTGGCCCGGGCCGGGCTTTTGCCGGGCCCGGACGGGCTTTCCAGGCACGGGCTATTTGCCCTCGACTATGCTGCAACCCTCTCTTCCTGCCAGTCCTTGCCACACTTTCTCTGTAGCTACCCCCTCTCTAATTAATTCTCACCTCTCTTTCTCTCTCCCTCTCTCTTTCCGGTATATGAAAATGGTGAGTTTTTTTATAGCAGCGAATGAAAGAATAATGAGAACGAAAGAGCAATTTCAAAATACTAAAAGTGTTGGAGGACTCAAAAATTTTCATATAAAATGTTACAGATAAGTGTAAACGATAGCTGTTGGAGTCTGAGAATTTGCAGAAGAAACCCCACAAATTAGTACCTTTTTATATTCAAACTAGAAAGTTTTATTTATAATTTATTTGAAGGGAAGTACATCGGTAATTGTGCCTAAACTATAAACTGATGTAGGGGTAGGCTAGTGGTGCTCGGAAGCTAGGACTCTACGTGCACGTGTGAGGGAATATACGAATGCGATGCTACATGCAATGAGCAGTCGGAAAGCAACGACTAGTAACGTAAGCAATGAAAATTAGCAGCACCACGCAGTTAATCGAAATAAAAAGCAATTAAATAACTTTGACAATTTGGGCAACGGCTTCCTCCGCACGGAGGGCCTGAGCAAGCGGCGGCGACTAATTCCACAATAAATATTAGCGTATAAAACAACAAATACCAAACTATGGTCACAACACAAATATAGATAAACAACCAAGTGTAAATGTCAAGTACAAACATAATACCATGACCTACTCACGATGCAGTGGGCTGATCCGAGACGGTGGAGAATTTGAGGGGCCGGATGCAAAACGGGCAATCGGAGACGAACACGTTGGCACGGTGACGTCACGGTGGCTGCCCACGATGGAAAAGAGGGGAATGCGGGCCGGAAACGACGAGATCCGGCCACTAGAGAATGGGTCGGCGTGTCAGTGGGTAGATCCGCTAATTTTAGGGCGGATCCGGGCTACGGGAGTGGGAATACGTGAGTGACTAGTAGATCGGGGGAAGGTAGTGCTAGATCAATTAGATCTAGGGTTTTCAGAGTGTTGGGGAGTGGATCCACGACGGAGGAACAAAGGGGATGACCGGCTAGGGTTGATAAGGCCCTAGGGTGGCCGGTGGGGGAAGAGGGAGGCGGCGGCTTGGCTGGGCTGCTGTAGGGAAGGGCCGCCGGTTGGGGGCTGGAGACATGGGTGGCTGTGGGGTGTGCTGGTTGGTCGGCCGGTGCAGGGGAGACAGCGGGAAGGAGGTGTGGAAGAGGCGGCTGGGTGGGGGTTCGAACAAGGGCTGGCGGCTGCTGTTTTCACAGCAGGCCGACGGACTTTGGAGGTGGTTTTGGGGGTCTCTGGCGGTGGAAAAAGGGGGGGAATGACTGGAAAACGAAGGAGGGGGATAGGGGTTACCTTGGGGGGGGGGGGGAAGATTGACGGCCTAGGAGTCGTCACCTAGGGTTCCACGGCGTCGGCACCGAGGAGGGATCGCTGGAATCCGGGATTATTCTTCTCCAAATTCTGCAATACCCTGGAATCAGCCCCTAGCATCCTATTTATAAGAAAACATAACTTAGGGCATCCCCATCAACTGCTATGATTGGCCGGTGGATTAGTTATTGAAATACATCAAAATACACTCAAAAAAATAAAGTAATATAGTGATTTGACTCGCGACGATTTTCCGGACGCAATCGCGGAGTCCGATCGGCGATCCGATCAAGTCTTCCTGCGCGAGTACATGTATGTGGGCCCCGCCTTGCGGCGAGCTCCTCCAAGTGCATCCGATGGCTCCCCATCAACTCCCCCCGACTGAAAGGCCTTCATCTCCGATGAATGGAGATGATCATACTGAAGTCGAAGTCCGGGGGCGAGCCGATCTAGCTCTGCCGGTAGGATCCAAGTATCGTCTGTGTCAGGTCGGCCCTTCCAATGTACCAGGTAGCGGCAACGCGGTCCGTCCGAGGTGGGAACAAACTGGTGGGATTTGATCTCTGTGATGCTCTCATCTCTCACCTCTCGGAAGGTGGGTCCCAGTGCGATCGGTGGTGCTTGCGGGGGAACCAAAGTGGACGAAGTCCCAGGTGGATGGATGACAACGGTGGGTGGACTAGGATGGCCAACAGGTGGTGGCAAAGTGGACGGGTAGTATGGTAGCGACAGTGGTGGTGGGGGTGGCTGGGCATCTCCCCCGCTCGGGTCCACATACTCATGAGGCTCATAGTATGGAGTCAGATCCTCAACATTAAACACATGGTGAATTCCCATACTGTCCGGGATGTCAAGCCGGTAGGCGTTGGTCCCAATACGACTAATAATGAAATATGGACCTACTCGCCTCGCGCTTAACTTCGTGGCAGGCCCCGAAGGGAGCCTCTCGGGGCGGACTCGCACCATTACCTTCTCGCCTATATTAAATATCTGCTCCCGCCTTCGCTTATCAGCATGGGTTTTATTATTATCATTGCTTATTATTATTTGTCGGCAGACCGACTCATGCAAATCATGCAAATGCTGTGCAAATGACTCAGCAGACTCACTAGGGCGGGACTCTAGAGGGCTCGGGACAAGGTCTATAGGTTTCCTAGGGTCGTATCCTGAAACTACGTGAAATGGACTCAACCCGGTGGACCTATTGACTGAGCTATTGTAGGCAAACTCGGCGATCGGCAAATCTAAGTCTCAACTACCTACATGTTCTCCAGCTAGACACCGTAACAGATTCCCTAGGCTCCTATTCACTACCTCAGTCTGACCGTCCGTCTGTGGGTGATATGCCGAGGAAAACCTAAGGATAGTACCAGTCTTGTGCCACAGAGTTTTCCAAAAGTAGCTGATGAACCTCACATCGCGGTCAGACACGATCTACTTGGGTAGGCCATGCAACCGAAAGACATCCCTCATGAATATAGATGCAACGTGGGTCGCATTTGCCGTCTTGCGGCAAGCAATGAAGTGTGCCATCTTCGAAAACCGATCAACCAGCACGAAGATGGAATCGTGTTTTCGTAAGGTGCGGGGAAGTCCGAGAACAAAGTCCATGCTGATGTCCTCCCAAGGGCGATGTGGAACAGGTAGGGGGGTATAAAGGCCGGTGTTCTGCTTATTTCCCTTGGCCGTCTGACAGATACGACAGTGACGCACAACCCGTGCTACGTCCTTTTTGAGGCTAGGCCAGTAGAGACGGTCCTCAACAAGGGCTATGGACTTATCTCGCCCGAAGTGACCCGCGGCTCCGCCCGCATGCAGTTCCCAAATCAGGTAATCTCGGTAAGACGTCTGAGGAACGCATAGGCGGGAAGCCCGGTACAGATATCCCTCGTAAATCTGGTATCCCTCAACAGGGTCGGGTGGGTCTCGGGATAGGGCGACATAAATCTCACCAAAGTCAGGGCACGTAGGGTAATCGAGCATCAGTCGCTCAAGTCCCTGCACACTCGCTGTCATCGTCTGCAATAGGGACACGCGGCGACTCAACGCATCGGCCGGCTTGTTCTCAACACCCGCGCGGTGCTTGAGAACGTAATGAAAATCCTGCAGATACTCAACCCACTTCGCATGCCGGTGGCCCAGCTTGCGCTGCGAATCAAGGTAACGGAGGGCCTGGTGGTCGGAATACAACACGAACTCCCGGGGAAGAAGGTAGTGTCGCTAGTAACGAAGAGACTGGACAATAGCATAAAATTCTCGATACGTGAGGGTGCGGACGTGGTGGTCTGGGGCGGAGCGGGTTTCCTAAAGGTCGAGGAATCAGTCCGAGAGGTGAACTGCCTCGTACTAGACGAACAAAGGTACTGCTCATACTCGAGGGAGAGCTGGAATATCTGATCAACAGTCTCCAAGCGGTGGGGAATCAACTCTCTCCGAATATCGGAACGAAGGCCCGCCTTGAAGCGGGCGGCAGTGGCAATAGACTCCTCTGAAATATCACTTCTGACGACCAGCTCATCGAAGCGAGCCATGTACTCGGCGACGGTAAGTGTCCCCTGCCGCAGGTTCTGTAGCTGCTCAAATAGCTGATCTCGATATGACGCAGAGAGGTACTTCTCCTTCAGTCTCTCCTTCATCTCGTCCCATCGGGCGATGGGGTAGTAACCATCCCGCTCTAGAGCTCTCTCAACACTAATCCAGAATACCTTAGCTTGCCCGATCAACTTCATCTTAGCAAAGCGGACACAATGCTCGTCACTCATGTCGTACCACTCGAAGTAGTGGTCAATGTCCAAGAGCCAATCGCTGAAGGCTTTTGGATCTAGGCGACCATCGAACGAAGGGGCGTCGAGTCGGATGCGATGAGTGATGTCATGATAGTGGCCCCCTCTCCTAGGATCGGGGTAGTCCTCGGGGTAATCATCATGAGCGTAGTCGTATCGAGCGGGTGGGGGACCACGCTCTCTCCGACCCGAGGGATAATAATCATCCTGGTGATGGTCACGACGACCGTGTGGGGGCACACGATCCCTGGGGTCCGGAGGAGGCTGACGTGGCATACGGTACTCATCACGCTGGGGTGGCAGCCTATCCCTCGCCGGGACTTGCCTATAATCTCCCGCAAAATCAGGATGTCGCCTTACCGGCAGAATCGGGGCTCGATGAGGACTATCACGACGGTGACGGTCTGCGGGAGGTGGGCCATCCCTCGGGCGTTGCCCTCGACGTGGAGGAGCGTCAGGGTCGTCCTCAAGAGAATCGTCACGCTGTGTCTGAGTGTCCCTGACATCCTCTAAGTGTCCTAAACGAAGGTTCACCTCGGCAAGGTCATGACGCACATCGTCGAACTGGGCTCCTATGGTGTCAAGGCGACCTAGGACAAGACGTTGGAAATCAGCGAAAGCGGCGTCCGAATTCGAACTCGTCGCTCGGTCCTCAGTGTTCTGTGGTTCTAGCATGCTTACTCTAAAAGTCCTACCACTACGGAGCATGCAAGTGGCCTAACCTGGCTCTGATACCAAATCATGTAGGGGTAGACTAGTGGTGCTCGGAAGCTAGGACTCTACGTGCACGTGTGAGGGAATATACGAATGCGATGCTACATGCAATGAGCAGTCGGAAAGCAACGACTAGTAACGCAAGCAATGAAAATTAGCAGCACCACGCAGTTAATCGAAATAAAATGCAATTAAATAACTTTGGCAATTTGGGTAACGACTTCCTCCGCACGAAGGGCCTGAGCAAGCGGCGACGACTAATTCCACAATAAATATTAGCGTATAAAACAACAACTACCAAATTATGGTCACAACACAAATATAGATAAACAACCAAGTGTAAATGTCAAGTACAAACATAATACCATGACCTACTCACGATGTAGTGAGCTGATCCGAGATGGTGGAGAATTTGAGGGGCCGGATGCAAAACGGGCGATCGGAGACGAACACGGTGGCACGGTGACGTCACGGTGGCTGCCCACGGTGGAAAAGAGGGGGATGCGGGCCGGAAACGGCGAGATCCGACCACTAGAGAATGGGTCGGAGTGTCGGTGGGTAGATCCGCTAATTTTAGGGCGGATCCGGGCTACGGGAGTGGGTATACGTGAGTGACTAGTAGATCGGGGGAAGGTAGTGCTAGATCAATTAGATCTAGTGTTTTCGGAGTGTTGGGGAGTGGATCCACGACAGAGGAACAAAGGGGATGGCCGGCTAGGGTTGATAAGGCCCTAGGGTGGCCGGTGGGGGAAGAGGGAGGCGGCGGCTTGGCTGGGCTGCTGTAGGGAAGGGCCTCCGGTTGGGGGCTGGAGACAAGGGTGGCTGTGGGGTGTGCTGGTTGGTCGGCCGGTGCAGGGGAGGCAGCGGGAAGGGGGTGTGGAAGAGGCGGCTGGGTGGGGGTTCGAACAAGGGCTGGCGGCTGCTGTTTTCACAGCAGACCGGTAGACTTTGGAGGTGGTTTTGGGGGTCTCTGGCGGTGGAAAAAAGGGGGGGGGGAATGGCTGGAAACGAAGGAGGGGGATAGGGGTTACCTTGGAGGGAAGATTGACGGCCTAGGAGTCGTCACCTAGGGTTTCACGGCATCGGGATTCATCCTTCCCGAACGCAAAACTCTCCATTGTACTGCGCTCTTCAAGTGTGCTTGTTCCCCCTTCTCCCTTACCATGGCAAGTCTTTGTGAACTCCGATGGGAAGAAAAAAGAAGGCGTTAAGAGACCCTACTGGCCCAACCCTAGACACTCTAAGATCCTTTTTCAAACCTGCCTGCTCCCATTTCGAATCGAGAGATAGATAAATATACACATCCCATTGCACTGATCGGGGGGGGGGGGGGGGGGGGGGGGGGCGATCATAGTGACTGAGGGGGTCGAAAACCAAGAAGTGAGTTATTTGCATTCTTCTTATGTTATGGCTAGATACAATCTCCTGGTCCCTGCGGAAAGAAAAAATAATTTCACATTCTCCCTTTCGGGAAGGGAGGATTCGAGAAATGCTATTGATTGCTGCTTTCTTCAGAAAAGCATGAAAAAAGGCTCGAATGCTACGATCCTTCCGTCACCCCAGAATGAAAGGCGCGATCTCGTAGTTTTTGGTCTGTGAAGATGCGTTGTTAGGTGCTCCATTATACCATTGAGGCCGAACCTCAATCTGTGCTCGAGAGATAGCTGTCCATACACCCTTTATCAGTGTATGGACAGCTATCTCTCGAGAATAAAGGAGCCGCGCGGCCCCCCCCCCGGACCACCAGGATCCCACGAGTGAATAGAAAGTTCGATCTCCATTGGATCTCACCTGAATCGCCCCATCTAGGTCTTTTGAGAATACGGCGAAACGGCCAATGGCTAACGGTGGCTCTTATGGGCGGTTTAGTTTGAATAAGCAATAATGAGATCACCATTTTTGGAAATGATGCAGAAATTAGTACTGACATTGATCCACAAGAAGCTAAACAAACTCTTGAAATAGCTGAAGCTAATTTGAGTAGAGCTGAGGGTAAGAGACAGGCAATTGAGTCAAATCTAGCTCTAAGACGAGCTAGTACGCGAGTAGAGGCTGTCAATGTAATTTCCTATTAGTAGGCACCGAGGAGGGATCGCTGGAATCCGGGATTATTCTTCTCCAAATTCTGCAATACCCTGGAATCAGCCCCCTAGCATCCTATTTATAAGAAAACATAACTTAGGGCATCCCCATCAACAGCTATGATTGGCCGGTGGGTTAGTCCTTGAAATACATCAAAATACACTCAAACAAAATAAAGTAATATAGTGACTTGACTCGCGACGCCGTTCCGGACGCAATCGCGGAGTCCGATCGGCGATCCGATCAAGTCTTCCTCTGCGAGTACATGTATGTGGGCCCGCATTGCGGCGAGCTCCTCCCGCAGACCGTCACCGTCGTGATAGTCCTCATCGAGCCCCGATTCCGCCGGTAAGGCGACATCCTGATTTTGCGGGAGATTATAGGCAAGTCCCGGCGAGGGATAGGCTGCCACCCCAGCGTGATGAGTACCGTATGCCACGTCAGCCTCCGCCGGACCCCAGAGATCTTGTGCCCCCACACGGTCGCCGTGACCATCACCAGGATGATTATTATCCCCCGGGTCGGAGAGAGCGTGGTCCCCCACCCGCTCGATACGACTACGCTCATGATGATTACCCCGAGGACTACCCCGATCCTAGGAGAGGGAGCCACTATCATGACATCACTCGTCGCATCCGACTCGACGCCCCTTCGTTCGATGGTCGCCTAGATCCAAAAGCCTTCAGCGATTGGCTCTTGGACATGAACCACTACTTCGAGTGGTACAACATGAGTGACGAGCGTTGTGTCCGCTTTGCTAAGATGAAGTTGATAGGGCAAGCTAAGGTATTCTGGATTAGTGTTGAGAGAGCTCTAGAGCGGGATGGTTACTACCCCATCGCCCGATGGGACGAGATGAAGGAGAGACTGAAGGAGAAGTACCTCTCTGCGTCATATCGAGATCAGCTATTTGAGCAGCTACAGAACCTGCGGCAGGGGAAACTTACCGTCGCCGAGTACATGGCTCGCTTCGATGAGCTGGTCGTCAGAAGTGATATTTCAGAGGAGCCTATTGCCACTGCCGCCCGCTTCAAGGCGGGCCTTCGTTCCGATATTCGGAGAGAGTTGATTCCCCACCGCTTGGAGACTGTTGATCAGATATTCCAGCTCTCCCTCGAGTATGAGCAGTACCTTCGTTCGTCTAGTACGAGGCAGTTCACCTCTCGGACTGATTCCTCGACCTTTAGGAAACCCGCTCCGCCCCAGACCACCACGGCCGCACCCTCACGTATCCCCGCGGATGCGAAGGGTAAAGCCGTAGCCACTGATGACCATCGATCTGGGGGCATTGTATGTTTTAGATGCTCTGGCAGGGGCCACGTGGCGGCGCAGTGCCCCACGCGAAACCTATTACTTGAGGAAGAGGAGCAGGGTTTAGAGGGTGAAGAGGAGGCCCCAGAGGAGGTTAGGGCCGCAGTCGAGGAAGGTTGGGAGAGTGACGCCGAGCGATCTTTAGAGGTGGGAGTGATTCGACGCCTCCTACACACCCCACGTGTAGACGAGGACTGGCGACGCACGACCATCTTTTACACGTACTTCCCTAGTGCAGGCGGTCCCTGCAAGCTAGCTATTGATGGTGGGAGTTGCGTGAATATTGTAGCCCAGAAGACGCTTGACCGTATGCAGGTGAAGGTAGAGCCTCACCCCCATCCGTACCGTGTCGTCTGGGTTGACAAGACGACGATTCAGGTCACCCAGCGTTGCTTAGTCCCGATCACCATTGCGTCCTTTCGGGATAAGGTTTGGTGCGATGTTATTCCCATGGACGTCACTCACGTGTTGCGTGGCCGCCCCTGGCTTTTTGATCTTGATGTCACGTGCTTCGGTCGCTCGAACACGTGTGTCTTTTATGATAAGGTGCGGAAGATCACGTTGACACCCACCCAGCCCCGAGATCGACCCAAGGGTGTGGTAGAGTCGTCTCCGAGCACGAGCGCCTCGCGGCCACTGCATATTCTGAGGCGAGGTGAGTTTCTGCGAGATAGTGGTGAGTCCGACGTTATTTATGTAGTCGCCGCTACCCAGGTTACTGAGGACGCCTCAGTTGATTTCCCACTCGCGGTGCGTCCCCTGTTAGGCGAGTTTGCGGATATTATGCCAGACGAACTCCCCGCTGAGCTGCCTCCCCCTCGGGACATTCAACATGCCATTGATTTAGTCCCGGGAGCTTCCCTCCCGAACCTGCCCACTACCGTATGCACCCGGATGAGCACGCTGAGCTCAAACGGCAGGTTGACGACCTTCTTCGGAAGCAGTTCATTCGCGAGAGCATGAGTACTTGTGCGGTCCCCGCCCTTCTTACCCCTAAGAAGGACGGTAGTTGGCGTAGGTGCATCGACAACCGCGCCATCAATAAGATCACGGTCAAGTATCGCTTCCCTATCCCACGACTCGATGACTTACTGGATACTATGTCCGGTGCCCAGATCTTCTCCAAGATCGACCTCCGCAGTGGGTACCATCAGATACGAGTTCGTGAGGGGGACGAGTGGAAGACCGCCTTCAAGACCAAGGACGGTCTTTATGTGTGGCTAGTCATGCCATTCGGGCTATCCAATGCCCCGAGCACATTCATGCGCGTTATGACGCAGGTGTTGCGGCTCTACATGGGCAAGTTTCTGGTGGTGTACTTTGATGACATATTAGTCTACAACCAGACTCGGGCCGCTCACCTCGATCATTTGAGACTTCTCTTTGGCACCCTCCGCCAAGGGAAACTGTATGTGAACCTGAAGAAGTGCGTCTTTCTTTCCGAGTCCGTCCACTTCCTAGGCTTTATTATTTCCTCCACCGGAGTCTCCGTGGACCCTGAGAAGGTCAAATCTATTCGAGATTGGCCTGTACCTAGGAATATCCACGAGGCTCGTAACTTTCACGGGCATGCCACCTTCTATAGGAGGTTTGTCCAGAGGTTCAGCACGATCATGGCCCCGCTCACGAGCTGTCTCAAGAAGGGAGAGTTTCGGTGAACCCCCGCAGCCACTAGAGCCTTCGAGGAGATTAAGGAGAGATTGACGACAACTCCCGTCCTGAGGTTGCCAGATTTCAGTCGCGCCTTTGAGTTCGCCTGCGACGCGTCTAGTATCGGTATAGGTGGCGTATTGAGTCAAGAGGGACACCCAGTTTCTTACTTTAGTGAGAAGCTGAATGAAGCAAAACAAAAGTACTCGAACTACGATTGAGAATTTTATGCTATTGTCCAGTCTCTTCGTTACTGGCGACACTACCTCCTTCCCTGGGAGTTCGTGTTGTATTCCGACCACTAGGCCCTCCGTTACCTTGATTCGCAGCGCAAGCTGGGCCACCGACATGCGAAGTGGGTTGAGTATCTGCAGGATTTTCATTACGTTCTCAAGCACCGCGCGGGTGTTGAGAACAAGCCGGCCGATGCGTTGAGTCGCCGCGTGTCCCTATTGCAGACGATGACAGCGAGTGTGCAGGGACTTGAGCGACTGATGCTCGATTACCCTACGTGCCCTGACTTTGGTGAGATTTATGCCGCCCTATCTCGAGACCCACCCGACCCTGTTGATGGATACCATATTTACGAGGGATATCTGTACCGGGCTTCCCGCCTATGTGTTCCTCAGACGTCTTACCGAGATTACCTGATTTGGGAACTGCATGCGGGCGGAGCCGCGGGTCACTTCGGGCGAGATAAGTCCATAGCTCTTGTTGAGGACCGTCTCTACTGGCCTAGCCTCAAGAGGGACGTAGCTCGGGTTGTGCGCCACTGCCGTATCTGTCAGACGGCCAAGGAAAATAAGCAGAACACCAGCCTTTATACCCCCCTACCTGTTCCACATCGCCCTTGGGAGGACATCAGCATGGACTTTGTTCTCGGACTTCCCCGCACCTTACGAAAACACGATTCCATCTTCGTGGTGGTTGATCGGTTTTCGAAGATGGCACACTTCATTGCTTGCCGCAAGACGGCAGATGCGACCCACGTTGCATCTATATTCATGAGGGATGTCTTTCGGTTGCATGGCCTACCCAAGTCGATCGTGTCTGACCGCGATGTGAGGTTCATGAGCTACTTTTGGAAAACTCTGTGACACAAGACTGGTACTATCCTTAGGTTTTCCTCGGCATATCACCCACAGACGGACGGTCAGACTGAGGTAGTGAATAGGAGCCTAGGGAATCTGCTACGGTGTCTAGCTGGAGAACATGTAGGTAGTTGGGACTTAGATTTGCCGATCGCCGAGTTTGCCTACAATAGCTCAGTCAATAGGTCCACCGGGTTGAGTCCATTTCACGTAGTTTCAGGATATGGCCCTAGGAAACCTATAGACCTTGTCCCGAGCCCTCTAGAGTCCCGCCCTAGTGAGTCTGCTGAGTCATTTGCACAACATTTGCATGATTTGCATGAGTCGGTCCGCCGACAAATAATAATAAGCAATGATAATTATAAAGCCCATGCAGATAAGCGAAGGCGAGAGCAGATGTTTAATGTAGGCGAGAAGGTAATGATGCGAGTTCGCCCCGAGAGGCTCCCTTTGGGGCCTGCCAAGAAGTTAAGCGCGAGGCGAGTAGGTCCATATTCCATTATTAGTCGTATTGGGACCAACGCCTACCGGCTTGACATCCCGGCCAGTATGGGAATTCACCCTGTGTTTAATGTTGAGGATCTGACTCCATACTATGAGCCTCATGAGTATGTGGACCCGGGCGGTGGAGATGCCCAGCCACCCCCACCACCACTGTCGCTACCATACTACCCGTCCACTTTGCCACCACCTGCTGGCCATCCTAGTCCACCCACCGTTGCCATCCATCCACCCGGGACTTCGTCCACTTTGGTTCCCCCGCATGCACCACCGATCGCACCGGGACCCACCTTCCGAGAGGTGAGAGATGAGAGCATCACAGAGATCAGATCCCACCAGTTTGTTCCCACCTCGGACGGACCGTGTTGCCGCTACCTGGTACATTGGCAGGGCCGACCTGACACAGACGATACTTGGATCCTACCGGCAGAGCTAGATCGGCTCGCCCCCGGACTTCGACTTCAGTATGATCATCTCCATTCATCGGAGATGAAGACCTTTCAGTCGGGGGGAGTTGATGGGGAGCCATCGGATGCACTTGGAGGAGCTCGCCGCAAGGCGGGCCCCACATACATGTACTCGCGCAGGAAGACTTGATCGGATCGCCGATCGGACTCCGCGATTGCGTCCAGGACGTCGTCGCGAGTCAAATCACTATATTACTTTATTTTTTTGAGTGTATTTTGATGTATTTCAAGGACTAACCCACCGACCAATCATAGCCGTTGATGGGGATGCCCTAAGTTATGTTTTCTTATAAATAGGATGCTAGGGGGCTGATTCCAGGGTATTGCAGAATTTGGAGAAGAATAATCCCGGATTCCAGCGATCCCTCCTCGGTGCCGATGCCGTGGAACCCTAGGTGACGACTCCTAGGCCGCCAATCTTCCCCCCCAAGGTAACCCCTATCCCCCTCCTTCGTTTTCTAGCCATTCCCCCCCTTTTTCCACCGCCAGAGACCCCCCAAAACCAGCTCCAAAGTCTGCCGGCCTGCTGTGAAAACAGCAGCCGCCAGCCCTTGTTCGAACCCCCACCCAGCCGCCTCTTCCACACCCCCTTCCCGCTGCCTCCCCTGCACCGATCGACCAACCAACACACCCCACAACCACCCTTGTCTCCAGCCCCCAACCGGCGGCCCTTCCCTACAGCAGCCCAGCCAAGCCGCCGCCTCCCTCTTCCCCCACCGGCCACCCTAGGGCCTTATCAACCCTAGCCGGCCATCCCCTTTGTTCCTCCGCCGTGGACCCACTCCCCAACACTCCGAAAACCCTAGATCTAATTGATCTAGCACTACCTTCCCCCGATCTACTAGTTGTTGGAGTTACCATGGTGATTTGGAAGTGATCAAACATGTAATCTCACTGCCAACGCGATATGAGCCTGCAGGGTCGCACATAAGAGATGTGGAGAAGTTGGATGATTGACTGTGTTGGTAAAGGTTACCAATCACCGACCTGAATGAGGTTATGGGCAAAGTGTTGTCTTAAAGGATCATCGGGTTGGACAAATGTTGCCTTGAAGGACTGGTAAGAATAGTCGACCGAGAATCGACGAGAATCGTCGAGAATTAGTTCTCTGATTCTCGCCGATCGACGAGAATCGTCGAGAATTAGTTCTCTGATTCTCGCCGATCGACGAGAATCGTCGAGAATTAGTTCTCTGATTCTCGCCGATCGACGTGTATCGTCGACCCATGATCGGCGTGAATCGTCGACCCACGTTCGGCGTGAATCGTCGAGTATTGTACTCTGATTCTCGCCGATCCGGGTGATTCTCGTCGATCGTGATTCTCGCCGATCCTAACTGATTCTCGCCGATTGATTCTCACCGAATCTGCTTGGTGATTCTCGCCGATTCTGGAACCCTAGTTTTGGGTGGTCTGCGGATAGCGATATTCTTAAGTCTATTTATGCCTTTGGTATAAATACACACTTAGGGTTTTCGGGATCGAGAGCTAACCGAGGATCTTCTTTCTGATCGAATCGAAATCGACGGAAGTGTTCCGCTCGCCGTTCGTTCGCTCCGCCGATCCCGAATCCCGCCGACGGAAGGGTTCCGCCGCCGTGATCGCTCCGTTGACCTCCTCTTCTCCGGCGACTGTCGCTGGTGTTGCTTTTCCTGACGCGGACCTAGCAGTCCGTGGAAAGCAAGGTGCGGTCTTTTCTCCTTCCCGATTTTCCGTGCGACGGAAAGATCGGTGTTCTCCCGCTCGTGTGGATTTCTGCAGAGACGTGGATACTATTCCACGTAGAACTCGCCACTAGCAAGAAGACGAAGTTTGGAGCATCTCCGTTGAGTTGTGACTCAACGCCACCGAGGTAATTTTTGCCTAGTTGTATGTTAACTTCTTGATTCAATTATCATGACCCGATCCCATTTCTTTTGGGTTTTCTTGATGTTTTATTTTTCCCGCTGCGTGCACAAGCGTTGTGCCATCTTTATAGAGAAACCCAACAGTGGTATCAGAGCCAGGTTGCGGCCATGATTGTTGAATTGGAAGTTTTGTTATTCCAGTACGTGTAAACCTAGGGATTTAGAAGTGTTCTAAATGTCTAGATTTAGTCTTGGTACCCCGCCAAGAACTTCTGGAATTTCGTGGGAATTTCTAATTGTTAGAAATTGTAGTCTATTTAGCAGTAACCATCCCTCGAGTTTGTTTTGGATTTTGAATCCAACATAGAGAGATGAGCTTGTCTACTGCTTTAAGTTGAGTTGTCTTTGCCTTTGTCCAATGCATGTAAATATGAGGATTTGGAAGCTTCCGGATGTTCACATTTAGCCATTCCTTCTATCAAATGTTGATGGTGTCAGGTTGTGCACATAAGGGATGCATGTGGTTTTAGAAATATTGTATTTCCTTGGATGTGCACATTGATCAAATGTTGATCATGGTTAACTGTTAACCTATAATTAAAATCCCTTCATCAAATATTAAGGGTTCGGATGCCTTCCGATAGATGACACTCTTCCTGCCTCGATCGATGAAGTGTGGGCTTGCCAAAGCAAGGTGCATTAATCTATCTTGGTAAGGGTGCGAGCGGATAATTGTGATATCCCACTGTCGACATCGGGTCCAACTTAACTAGGTGACCTCAAAGGTTGAGTGCCTAGAGACATAGGGTTGACATGCACCATATGATGGATGCGAGTAAGGAGTTATTCACCAACCATACAAGAATTGCATGAGGATGCAATTGGCAAGCGTTGCCTACCTAAATAACCGCATCGTGAGAGGAAAGCCAAAGCTGACTCATTGTGTTGGTGAAATACGGATCTTGTCCACTAACAGAGTAGCTCGCATGAACTCTCCGAATTGTTAGTGAGGACTATCATTTCGAATAAAATAGTGAGAGTGTTTTAATTGAAGTCCAAATTAAAATAAATTGTATTTGAAATTTTGGTACTGATTTTATTCTGCACGAATTCTTGTAGAATTACATGGCAAGTGTTTCACACTCCACTTTGTCTCTGAGAACCATCCTTGAGAAGGATAAGCTCAGTGGGACTAATTACATGGACTGATATAGGAACCTGAGAATTGTTCTCAAGCAAGAGCGAAAGCTCTATGTCTTGGAAGAAGAAGCCCCAGAGGTGCCGACCGGGAACTCTTCCCGTGCTGAGAAGGATACTTATAAGAAGTATACTGATGATGCTTTAGATGTCGAATGCCTTATGCTTGCCACTATGAACTCTGAGCTTCGGAAGCAACATGAGAGCATGGGGTGCAAGGAGATTGACGAGCATCTCAAGAAAATGTTTCAAGGGCAGGCTCGTCAAGAGAGGTTCGACATCACAAAAGCGTTGTTTCAGTGCAAGATGGGAGTTCGAGACTCAGTAAGGACTCACGTACTCAAGATGATTGAGTATATAGAGAACCTTGAAAGACTGGGTTTTCCTCTTGGTCAAGAGTTGGCCACAGATCTGATCCTGCAATCGTTGCCGGACAGTTATGAGCAGTTCGTCTTGAACTACAACATGAATGAAATAGACAAGACACTGCCCGAACTCCTAGGCATGTTGAGAACTGCCGAAATCAATATGAAGAAGGCCAAGCCTGCCAGCCCCATACTGATGGTGCATAAGGGCAAGGGCAAGGCCAAGGGCTCTAAGATGACGAAGGTGGGACCTAAGTCATATATTGAGCCCAAGTCTTCTGCACTGATGAAAAAGAAAAGCACGGTGAAGGAAGGGAAATGCCACCACTGTGGCAAGGCTGGTCATTGGAGGAGGAACTGTCCTTCGTACATTGAAGGTCTGCAGAAATTGAAGAGAGGTATGACTTCCGCTTCAAATGTTTACGTTATAAAGATAAACCTTTCTGCTCCTTCATCTTGGGTATTGGATACCGGATGTGGTTCTCACATTTGTACAAATGTGCAGGAACTGGGAATGAGAAGATTGCTGAGTAAAGGGGAGGTGGACCTCCGCGTCGGCAATGGAGCAAGAGTTGCTGCTGTAGCCGTAGGGGTTTACCGTCTTTCTTTGCCCAGTGGGCTTGTAATAGAACTAGATAATTGTTATTTTGTTCCGACCATAACTAGAAACATTATATCTATTTCATGTTTGGACATGATTGAATTTTCTTTTATAATTAAGAACAACTGTTGTTCTATATTTAAGAATGATGTTTGTTATGCTGTAGCCCAATTGTTTAATGCTGTTTATGTTTTGAACTTGGACCATCTGATCTGTAATGCAGAAAATAATAAAAGACTAAGAACAAATGACTCGAACCCTACTTTTCTCTGGCATTGTCGTTTGGGCCATATCAACGAGAAGCACATATCCAAGCTCCATAGAGATGGACTTTTGGACTCATTTGATTATGAATCATTTGAGCGATGCGAATCTTGTTTGTTAGGCAAGATGACTAAAGCCTCTTTCACTGGTTATACTGAGAGGGCTGAGGATCTCTTGGGTGTTGTACATAGTGATGTATGCGGACCCATGAGTTTCATGGCTAGAGGTGGGTATTTCTACTTTGTTACATTTACTGATGATTTCAGTAGATACGGATATGTGTATCTTATGAAGTGCAAATCCGAGACCTTTGAAAAGTTCAAAGAGTTCAAGAATGAAGTAGAAAACCAGTTGGGTAAAAGGGTTAAAGCACTCCGATCTGATCGAGGTGGGGAATACCTGAGTCATGAGTTCCGTGATCATCTGAAACAGTGTGGTATTGTATCACAGCTCACTCCACCTAGAACACCACAACATAATGATGTGTCTGAGAGGAGAAATCGTACTCTGTTAGACATGGTACGTTCGATGATCAGTCATGCAGACTTGCCTGTTTCCTTTTGGGGTTTTGCTCTAGAGACTGCTGCAATGACATTGAATCGCGCTCCAACGAAAACGGTTCTGAAGACACCATATGAGATATGGACTGAGAAACATCATAGTATGTCGTTCATTAAAATTTGGGGCTGTGAGGCATACGTGAGACGTCAAATGCCTGACAAGCTGGAACCCAAATCGGATAAATGTTATCTGGTGGGATATCCTAAGGAAACGAAAGGGTATTACTTTTACCTACCGTCTGAGGGCAAAGTGTTTGTCGCAAGTACTGGTGTCTTCTTGGAGAAAGAGTTCTTATCAAGAAAGACTGAAAAGGTAGAGCTTGAAGAAATTCAAGAACCACATGTAGTGAATGAACCGAAATTGGATTCTGAGACAGGACTACAAGATGTTGTAGCTAGAGAACCTGCTCAAGGAACACAAGTCCTACGTAGATCTGGTAGACCGAGGTTTGAGCCTGAGAGATATGGATTTCTCGTGTCTCAAATAAGTAATGTGTTGCTTATGGATCATGATGATGAACCAGCAACCTACCAAGAGGCTATGAATGGACCGGACTCCGACAAATGGCTTGAGGCTATGAAATCCGAAATGGACTCCATGTATGCAAACCAAGTTTGGAACTTGGTGGAACCACCTGAAGGGGTACGACCCATAGAGTGCAAATGGGTCTTCAAGAAGAAGACCAACATGGATGGGAATGTACAGACATTCAAAGGGCGACTGGTGGCTAAGGGTTTCAAGCAAATTCATGGTATTGACTATGATGAGACCTTTTCCCCTGTTGCCATGGTAAAGTCCATAAGGATATTGTTTGCTGTTGCTGCGTATTATGACTACGAGATCTGACAGATGGATGTCAAAACGGCTTTCCTTAATGGAAACCTCCTTGAGGAAGTGTATATGACACAACCCGAGGGTTTTGTATCCCCAGATGAAGCCACTAAAATATGCAAGCTGAATAAATCCATCTATGGACTGAAACAGGCCTCTCGAAGTTGGAATCTTCGTTTTGATGAGAAAATCAAAGAGTTTGGTTTCATCAAGAATGAAGATGAGCTTTGTGTTTACAAGCGAATCAGTGGGAGCATTGTTGTCTTCCTGATATTGTATGTAGATGACATACTGTTGATTGGGAATGATATTCCTACCCTGAAAGTTGTTAAGAACAACCTAGGGAACTGCTTTTCAATGAATGATTTGGGTGAAACGACTTATATACTTGGTATTAAGATCTATAGAGATAAATCGAAGAAGTTGCTGGGTTTGACACAGAGTACATACATCGAAAAGGTGTTGAAGCGGTTCAACATGCTTGGGTCCAAGAAAGGATTTTTGCCCATGTCTCATGGTGTGAGTCTCTCTAAGGACCAGTGTCCAAAGTCTTGTGAAGATAAGGACCGCATGAAGTTGATTTCATATGCTTCGGCAATTGGATCAATCATGTACGCGATGTTATGTACTCGACCCGACATCTCCTTTGCTTTGAGCATGACTAGCAGGTATCAGTCAGACCCCGGTGAGTGTCACTGGATTGCAGTCAAGAATGTCCTGAAGTACTTGAGAAGGACTAAGGATACGTTCTTGGTGTATGGTGGAGAGGAAGAGCTCGTTGTAAGTGGTTACACGGATGCTAACTTCCAAACTGATAGAGACGACTCCAAGTCTCAGTCAGGTTTTGTGTTTTGCCTGAATGAAGGAGCTGTGAGCTGGAAGAGTTCCAAGCAAGAGACATTTGCTGATTCTACAACAGAGGCCGAGTATATCGCCGCAGCTAATGCGGCGAAGGAGGCTAGATGGATTAGGAAATTCATCGGCGAGTTTGATGTAGTTCCTAGCATTGTTGGTCCCGTAGTTCTCTACTGTGATAACAATGGTGCAATTGCACAATCTAAGGAACCTAGATCCCATCAGCGCTCCAAGCACATACTTCAGCTGTTTCATCTTATTCGTGAGATTGTCGAACGAGGAGATGTAAACATTTGCAGAGTGCCGACTGAGGAGAATATTGCGGATCCACTGACAAAGCCTCTCGCGCAGAGAAAGCATGATGGTCATAATAGATCGATGGGTATACAATACCTAAATGATCAACTCTAGTGAGAATCTTGTGGATTGCATGTAAACTTATATTTTGTTGGTCATTTGTTCATATGATGAACATTGTACCTAGTTTTTCTTTTACAATTAATGACAAGTTCTTTTATTATGAGCTTTTCTATATGATAGATAACTGTTAACATAATAGATACCCTTAGAATGTTCGCTTGCATGAGACATCAAGTACGTGATTTGAATGTGAGAGCCTATGATTTATTTGAAGCTTCATTCTTAAAGGTCCCGGGTCGAGTATCATCATAGAAGCTAAGGGTGATGATGATACATGAAGGCTAGCACGTGCGTTGACTGATAACCGGTTCTCACAGGTCATGATATTGTGATATCAAGTCATCACGCGGGTACTTGTTAGTGAACAAGTTGTACTGGACAGACCCAACCTGAGACTACTCTGTGGATTGTCATCCAATCGTGTCACGAGTAGGTCTCAATTGACAATGGTGTTGTGGTCCTTTGACCTGAAGTCACAACATTCATCAAGTGAGGAAGAGCGTGCTTTGATGCTATCTAAAGTCTTCCTTGAGAAAGGTTGATGATAAGGGTGGTTGTTGGGCATGTTACGAATCATTTGGGTGTTTGTGTGTGAGCAGATATGAGATTTGTCCTTCTGTATGACAGGAGTTGCATCCATGGGCCCCTTGATGGAACTGAACTGAGAAATGCATGGCCATGCTTGGTTGAGTCAATATGTGATATTGGACTCACCATTCTCTGGAAGTCCGTCCTGGATCAAGAAACTTGGATTGAGCTATTACGAGGGTGACACGGTCCATGCCTCCAGTTCTTTCCGGATGTAAGGGACAAAGGGACAAAGACAACGCTGATACATTGGTCATAAAGACTTATGAATTATAAACTCTTATTGCTTGGGGAGCAATGATGCATTGCTAGATGCCGCTCATTGTTTGTGAGGTTTTTGGTTTGATACTTTCAAGATCAAGTGGGAGTCTGTTGAAGTTACCATGGTGATCTGGAAGTGATCAAACATGTAATCTCACTGCCAACGCGATATGAGCCTGCAGGGTCGCACATAAGAGATGTGGAGAAGTTGGATGATTGACTGTGTTGGTAAAGGTTACCAATCACCGACCTGAATGGGGTTATGGGCAAAGTGTTGCCTTAAAGGATCATCGGGTTGGGCAAATGTTGCCTTGAAGGACTGGTAAGAATAGTCGACCGAGAATCGACGAGAATCGTCGAGAATTAGTTCTCTGATTCTCGCCGATCGACGAGAATCGTCGAGAATTAGTTCTCTGATTCTCGCCGATCGACGAGAATCGTCGAGAATTAGTTCTCTGATTCTCGCCGATCGACGTGTATCGTCGACCCATGATCGGCGTGAATCGTCGACCCACGTTCGGCGTGAATCGTCGAGTATTGTACTCTGATTCTCGCCGATCCGGGTGATTCTCGTCGATCGTGATTCTCGCCGATCCTAACTGATTCTCGCCGATTGATTCTCACCGAATCTGCTTGGTGATTCTCGCCGATTCTGGAACCCTAGTTTTGGGTGGTCTGCGGATAGCGATATTCTTAAGTCTATTTATGCCTTTGGTATAAATACACACTTAGGGTTTTTGAGATCGAGAGCTAACCGAGGATCTTCTTTCTGATCGAATCGAAATCGACGGAAGTGTTCCGCTCGCCATTCGTTTGCTCCGCCGATCCCGAATCCCGCCGACGGAAGGGTTCCGCCGCCGTGATCGCTCCGTTGACCTCCTCTTCTCCGGCGACTGTCGCTGGTGTTGCTCTTCCTGGCGCGGACCTAGCAGTCCGTGGAAAGCAAGGTGCGGTCTTTTCTCCTTCCCGATTTTCCGTGCGACGGAAAGATCGGTGTTCTCCCGCTCGTGTGGATTTCTGCAGAGACGTGGATACTATTCCACGTAGAACTCGCCACTAGCAAGAAGACGAAGTTTGGAGCATCTCCGTTGAGTTGTCACTCAACGCCACCGAGGTAATTTTTGCCTAGTTGTATGCTAACTTCTTGATTCAATTATCATGGCCCGATCCCATTTCTTTTGGGTTTTCTTGATGTTTTATTTTTCCCGCTGCGTGCACAAGCGTTGTGCCATCCTCATAGAGAAACCAACACTAGTCACTCACGTATTCCCACTCCCGTAGCCCGGATCCGCCCTAAAATTAGCGGATCTACCCACCGACACTCCGATCCATTCTCTAGTGGCCGGATCTCGCCGTTTCCGGCCCGCATCCCCCTCTTTTCCACCGTGGGCAGCCACCGTGACGTCACCGTGCCACCGTGTTTGTCTCCGATCGCCCGTTTTGCATCCGGCCCCTCAAATTCTCCACCGTCTCGGATCAGCCCACTGCATCGTGAGTAGGTCATGGTATTATGTTTGTACTTGACATTTACGTTTGGTTGTTTATCTATATTTGTGCTGTGACCATAGTTTGGTAGTTGTTTTATACACTAATATTTATTGTGGAATTAGTCGCCGCCGCTTGCTCAGGCCCTCCGTGCGGAGGAAGCCGTTGCCCAAATTGCCAAAGTTATTTAATTGCTTTTTATTTCGATTAACTGCGTGGTGCTGCTAATTTTCATTGCTTACGTTACGAGTCGTTGCTTTCCGACTGCTCATTGCATGTAGCATCGCATTCGTATATTCCCTCACACGTGCACTTTTATGATGCGGGACAGGAGTCCACCTGCCCGCCACCTTGGCATCACCACCAAGGGGCCCACCTGGAGTCAGCACCAGGCGGCTTTATCAGGCCCGCAGGCCGTACACCCCAACACATCCCCGGCCCCACAACAGAGCCGATAGGTTGTTGAGGCCAGGGCTCGATCCCCCGACCTCCTTGATAATGCATTCTCCTGCGAATGCTCATCACCAACTGATCCGCGGCTCAGTTGGTGATGAGCATTCGTAGGAGAATGCTTTATCAAGGAGGTCGGGGGATCGAGCCTGGCCTCAACAACCTATCGGCTCTGTTGTGGGGCCGGGGATGAGTTGGGGTGTACGGCCGCGGGCCTGATAAATCCGCCTGGTGCTGACTCCAGGTGGGCCCCTTGGTGGTGATGCCAAGGTGGCGGGCAGGTGGACTCCTGTCCCGCATCATAAACTCTGTACAATCTCTAGTGTAATCGACATGAAATATTTTTGGATTTGACTTAAAATTACTGTTTCTTAATTAGCTCAGCTCAGAAATTGAAAACTCAATGACACGTGTGCTCAGGGTTAATGTAGCTGTAATTACATAACTGTAGTGTGCACATATGTTTGTGCACATACATACATATATATACATATATACATATACATGCATATATATACATACATACATATATATATACATACATACATATACATACATACATATACATACATACTTATACATAAATATATATACATATACATATACATACATATACATATATATATATATACATATATATACATATACATATATATATATATGCACACACATATACATATATATATATATATATGCACACACATATATATATATATATATATATCTTTATACTATAAGGGAACTCCTAATCAACCCATGGTGTAACATTTATATGCCGAAATGCCCTCATTAAAACATTCTTTGGGCTTAAACTTAGGGACATTTTGGTCTTTAGCCACGCACAATGCTAAATTTAGGTTTTAAATATTGCTTCCGTGCACTGTTCCCCCTCTCAAAATCGCGATAGCGGCAATTCTTTCCTCACTTCTGCGCAGGGCATCACGATTCTTCCTCCTCCCGCGATCATCGCACTCCTCTACCACAAAGATCATCGCCATCTACGCCCACCTCAAAATCGCTATATTCCCGATTTCTTCCCATTTCTTCCACAAAGGTTTCGGGCATCTTCGCGTTTTCTCCTCTCTTAACCCCGATAGAAGCCCTTGCCAATGGGCATCGCGATCCCTTCTCTCCAACTACCGCTAGGTTGACGCGATCTTCTTCAACGGTGATACTTCTACTCCACAAAACTCTGGCATCAACAGATCGACCGATGCTACTCGAGAACTCCACGCCGCCGCTCGCCGAAAGCCCTCCAGCGCCGCAACACCAGCCTGCTCCACAGATCGTCGTCCATGCCCGCACCACCGAACCCTAAATCTTGAATACACCCTCCCACTAATTTCTCATTTTCGCCATTTTCGCCAGCCCCACACACACATATATATATATATATATATATATATGCACACATATATATATATGCACACATATATATATATATGCACACATATATATATATATGCACACAGAGATATATATATATATATATGCACACACATATATATAGATATACATATATATTATGTATATATATATGGCCATTTACAGGGACCTCCCCCCTAACTTTGCTAAATTACTGACAACACACCTCTTATTTTCGAAATTACAAAAACTTCATCTAAAGTTTTGATTTGATTACAAAAACCTCCCCTGTAGTTTTAATTTCATAACATCCATGCACAAAAACACCCCCCTCAGTGTACAGTGTTCAGATGGTATTTTTCTTCATGGATGCATTAAAATGAAAAGTCGAGGGGAGATTTTTGTAATGAAATGAAAACTTAAAGAAAGTTTTTTGTAATTTCAAAAATTAGAAGGGTGCTCTCACTAATTATGCTAATTTACATGGGAGGTTTGTATAATTATTTCTTTCTCTCTATATACATATATATATGTAATTTCACAATATAACTTCATTAAGGGTCTGTTCATCTGAAAGGAATTGAGCGATATGAATTGGAATTGGCTCAATTCCTATTCTATCGTTCGGCTAAAAATTGAGAATTCCCAATTCTTACACAAGACCAGCTCCTAGAAAATGTTTTTGGAGGGTTGGCCGTCCAGATAGAGAGCAAAATGATCTCTCTGCAGAAAATGCTCTTGCAATGGGCATGCTCTCCCAGAGAGTAAATCAATAATTTTTTTTAAACTACATTGCATAAGGAGAACACTTTGGGTTAAGTTATACTGAATCAAGATTACCATACACAAATTTTAAGCTCTCCATAGAAATTAGCACCAAGAGATTCAAAGGAATATCTCCGTCCCGACGGTTTCTGGTGGATCGAACCCATGCATCGTCAAGCTCGCTGCCTCGCACTGAAATTGAACTTGCCAGGTGACTTCCTTTTCCGACCCTAACACCACATTTATCTTATACTTCGATTTCCGATATTTGTCTCTCTCGATTTTGAACCCTGACCGGCGGAACTCTGGTAATGTCGGTACCAGGAAGGGTGGACGTACAGGACAGTCATTGCCAAGGTTGTAGATATCGGATGTCGGGTTCATGTCGGTTTGGGTTTGAAATGTCATATGTCGGAATGCGGGGGATATATCGGGGATATTTTACAATATCAGATTTTAATATTTAAATAAAGATAACAGTGTTTATAAATACATTTTTTGCAAATAAGTAAAAATGTACATATAATATATGTTTATAAACTTTACATTAAACATGTAATAATATGATTATAATGAAGTAATGAAGTATTAAACAAAAATAAACAAAATTTTGCATATTAATAAATGATAAAGATTGAATATATGCATATATATGCAGGGTGATGCAATATATCTCCCGGGTTTGAGTAGAGCATATATATGCATATATATGCAAGGTGATGCATATAACAAACTGTCAACAAACTGATGCATATATATGCAGGTGATGCAATATATCTCCAAGCAATATATCTCCAAGTGCAGGGTGATGCATATATCTCAAAGGATTATAACAACTGTGAGAAAAGAAGAAGTCAACAAATATAAAATGACATATAAAATTTCTTGCAAATTAAACTGCATTTAGAAAGATGATGAAGAAAGAAAAAACAAAGGGTATATACCCACAAATATAAAATGGCATATAAAGTTTCTGTACTCGGGCATACAAACTATCTCCAAGCAATTAAATTTTGTGTACCTACAGAGATAGTGATCCAACATTTTAGACCCATACGCCCGTGAAGAAAGAAAAAGAAGAAGAAACCCTAAAGCCCGTGAAGTATAGAAACCCTAAAGCCCGTGAAGTATAGAAACCCTAAAGCCCGTGAAGTAATAGAAAGAAGAAGCGGAAGTAGTAGTAGAGTGAAGAAGTAGCCTTGGGAAGTAGTAAAGTGAAGTATAGAGCCTGTGAAGAAAGAAGAAGAAGAAAAAAAGAAGAAGGGGGCTTAAAGTGGAGCGAGAAAGCCCGGTGGCGTCACCGATTCGTCGTTAGAGAAGAGGATTCGTCGTCAGAGAAGAGGATTCATCGTCGGAGAAGAGGATTCGTCGCCGATTCCGCAGAGCAGTCTCCCGCCGCTAGAGAGAAATTAGGGCAGCTGTCGAATGTCGACCCGTGAAATCAAATATAAGAGTCGATTTTTTTTTTAATGTAAAATAAAAAACGGCGTTATAACGGCACAGGATATATCACTATATCGCCGAGATAACACCGATATTTTACAAAACGTTATCAGGCTCAAAAAAATCAATTTCGTTGCGGTTTGCCCCCTAAACCTTTATATCGGCCGACATATCAGACATGTCGGCCGATATCTATAACAATGGTCATTGCAACGACGCAATATTTTGTGAAGATCCTGGCCACCTCCATGAGCGACCTCCTACCCACTGGTGGCATTGGCTGCTCAGCTTCGATCCGCCAAAAATTACCTGGAGTCATCCGCTACAGGGGACTCTCATCTCGAAGGTGTTGAAGAGGTTATTCATCACTGAAGTCTCGAGAATAGTGGAAGCGGTAGAATTAGGAAGTCCGTCCTCTTGAGGTTGGACTCAGGGGAGGAAAGTTTAGCCTAAACTAAATTCCCACGGAATTGGATTGAATTTTAATTCCCACTAAAATATTGGTTGCCGAACAACAAAACTGGAATTGATAATCCAAATTCCTTTCTCCAATTCAGCCCAAACGAACGGGGCCTAATAGATATGAATTTAGAATTAGAAATATTCAATAAAATCAGTGAATTTGACTCAAACTCGAAACTTGACTCAAATTCTATCACTTTTGACTTGATTGGAACTTGGCTCTACTCAATTGCTGAAATTTGGATTTCAAAGTTGAGGTGAGCTCTGGAACTTGACCTAGTATCATTCCATTATGCTTACCTACTGGTGTTGAAAACTCCCACTTGTAATTTATCTCGTTAGCTAGGTTTATCTATTTATTATTATTATTTTTCCTGATTTTTATTTGAACGTGATTTTGTTGGCAATGTGTTGGCATAATTTAGTTGCTTTATGTTACACAATTCTTTTCTCTTCATTTGCAGCCATGCATCTTGCTAGAGGAAATCATGAAAGCAAAAATATGAACAAGATATATGGTTTTGAGGGAGAAGTCAAGTCTAAACTAAGTGAAGCATTTGTTGAGCTTTTTGCTGAAGTGTTTTGTTGTTTACCTTTGGCTCATGTCATAAATGACAAAGTGTTCGTTGTTCATGGTGGGTTGTTCAGTGTTGATGGTGTGAAGCTTTCTGATATTCGTGCAATTGATCGTTTTTGCGAGCCTCCCGAGGAAGGTTATTTTCTTGTGACACTTATGTTCTATTTCGATTAATTTACATTTATTTCCCGGGAAGACTTGTTATTGTTTTAGACTACTTTTAGCTCATTGCACATGAATTGCTCCATTTTGTTGCACAAGCAACATTTTTTTATCATCACTTTGGAAAGCTTTTTAGAATTACAATACATGCCATTTATAGAGTGGTGCTGTTTAGGATAGAAAAAAACATGGATCTTTTACCAACTACTTTATAGGTAGCATGCCTTGGCTGGATTGCTTTTCTTGCTGTTTGGTTTTATTTGTTGAACTCCACCTCTTTATTTTGATTTCAAAAGGCTGGTTTAACTTCTTTTTAAACCATAATTTTGTGAAGAGCTTACTGCAAAACCTGATGTATATTTAGTGATATTTTGGTCGACATAGTTAATACATTCATAATGATATTCTTATGATTGCCTGGAAATAAATGTCTGATATACTGTATTGAAGTTAGAGTTTATAATGTCTGAGGAAAGATGGCAATGATTATTTCTTTTTAAGTGACTGTTATAAGTCTATTTCTTCTGTTATTGAATCAAGCCAACTCCGAGAGTATCAGATCTCCAATAAAATTTCTATCGCCACGCTGATAGGAGCGCTTTGGCTATGAAAACAACGATATGTATTTTAGACTTGTTGAGGGAAATCAATTTTTTAAGCAGGTCAATTGAATGCATCGTCATGTCGTTAGGTTCGCAGATTGGTATAGTATATAAGTAGATGCAAGATATTTAGGACATTATCTGAGTTGCAACCCGAGTTTCCTCCAACCGTTTTCATGCAATTTTAAAACTTATCATCCATCTCTTCTAATCTGTTACCGATGTGAGTTTTGCTAGGACTGGAGAGAGGAACGATTTTGCATTATACATTTAATACGAGAAGGATACAATTGGGAGACACTCCCACCAACTCTTGGAGGCTGGGTCCTTCAAGGAGTTTCTCTCAATGAGAGCGCAAGCTTCAACTGGCCAAAATGATATCCAAACACATACAAAATATTTTAATTAATACAATTACTTTAATTAATAATAATTAATAAATATTAATTACTTAACTAATACTAATTAAGTGCGTGATGAAATTATCACGACGGCTTCCATAAGCGCTCCCATGGCTCCCGTGAGTCTTGTAAATTGACCTCATCCCCAAAGTCAAGGTTAGAAGATTTGTTAGGTCTTTAAAAATGCCGACAATGATACAAGCTGGGTGGGGTGTTCCTCGAGCAAAAGAAAAGGAAGAAATCAGGGAGTGGACAGGAGTAGAAGAAAAATTAAAATGATGAGGCTACCGGGGCAGTGGTAGGATAAAGCCATGGAGGGAAGCCCATGTGGGGTCCAAATCGGGAAAAGAAATGTGCTGCAGTGGGTGAAATTAGAAAGCAAAAGTGGGAAAAAAGAGGGCTCGGTTTCCTTGCTGTACACAACAAAGGCGCCAGGGCGCGTAGGGGTATCGAGACTTGAATGTATTGGTGGCGTGGAAAGGAGGAGGCAGGGCATGATGGTTTTCTGCTCAAGGTGATTGAAGTACACCGATCTGGGGGAATAGCCGAGCATAAGAGCTGATTGGGCGACGAGGACGACAGGCTGAAGGTCTGGCTTAAAAGCCGGCGGGATGCGATGATTCACGATAGGCGCGTATGATCGCGGACGTTGCAACGTGAAGTCCTCGAAGAGCCTAACACGCGAGGCCCTGGAGATCGTCGCTCGGTTGCAGAGGAAGTTCTGGAAGCAGAGTCGACAGTCGTCGGGGTGTGTTTGTATTTGGGCAGGCGATTACAATGCTTGGAGATTGAAAACATGATTATGCTTGAAGGCGCAGCCGAGGTACGACGTTGGGGAGTTTCTTGGGTTTGATTCAGCCACTCGTCACGCTGAGCTAATATAGATCGGGAGCTGGGAGTGATGTCGTCGAACTAGAGCTGATTTGCTGCAAACGGGGGTGCCACATGAGGAGCATCAACGAACTTACTATCGTTTGTTGTTGAAGGAAGTGCCGCCAGTGAGGAAGTTTCAAGTATTTCCTGATTGGCCTGGATACTGTGAAGGAGGGTAATGATGTTGGGAAGCTCAGTTGTCGTTCGATCGAAATTGTCATTGACAGAGGCACTGGTACCCGACGATTGAAAGGGCAGCGAGTGGGGTGTTGCAGGTCGGACCATTGTTATCGATGTAAGATTTACTGGGACTGAAGAGAGGAATGACATTATACATTTAATACAAGAAGGATACAATCAGAAGACGAACTCCCACTAATTCTTGGAGGCTGGAACCCCCGAGGAGTTTTTCTCAAATGAGAGTGATGGGATCTCACTCTCATTTCCACCTATCGGATCTATCCACCTACACCCGGATCCATTCCCTAGTGGCCGTATCTTTCCGTTTCCGGCACGTTTTCCCTCTTTTCCACCGTGGGCAGCCACCTCACCGTCGTCGTACCACCAGGTTCACCTCCGATCCCCGTCTACATATCCGGCCTTTCAAATTCTCCAGTGTCTCGGTTCAGCCCTCTACGTTGTGAGCATTTGTGCTATTGTATTTTGTGATTTGACATTTCTCATTTGGTGTTTTATTGTACCGTGCTGAGATTATGGTTGCGTGGAAATTAATTTTATTATACTAATAATTGCAGGAAGAGTTATTCGCCACACGCTTGCTTTGGCGCTCCGAGCGAAGGAAGCCGTTGCTTAATTGCTAAAATTAATTGTTTGTCTCCTTTTAATTACCTGCGTGGTGTTAATAATCTCAATGCTTATTTTAATTGTCGTCGTCGACCGACGGTTGCATTGCATTCAGAGTTGCATTAGTGTGTCACCCCTGCACCCGCACCTAGAGTCATAGTTTTCGAGCACCACTAGCCTACCCCTACATCAGAGAGCCCAAACTTCAACTACCCAAAAGGATACCCCAACACACATACCCCTCCCCCTTGTATAAGTGAGGGAGGGCAACACAATTACAAATATTTTATTAATACAATTACTACTAATAATAATTAATCAATATTAATAAATACTAATTAAGTATGTGATGAAATTATCACGATAACTTCCATACGCACTCTCATGACTCCTGTGAGGCGGTGTACTTAGGCGGATGCATCTTTATAGTACAATCTCTAGAAGATTTTAAGCTCATCATCCACAATTCAGATAAAGGGAGATAGGAGAAATCCTTCCATCGATTTACAATGACAAGGAAGGTGGACATGAAATCTGCTACGTTGCCCTCAACAGAAAATGAATTCCTCAATCAAGCACTCATCACAATTTAGAGTCAGTAGTTTTCATAATTTTCTTATATCACTTTTCTACTTCATTTGTTTTTCTTTTCATTTTTAAGTCTAGAAATCACCCAGGTTGTAGGCTAGGGGTTGAAATCTTCATGTACTGTTGCAAGTTGCAACTAGTCCTCAAGACTAGGGTTATAAATGAGACCCTTTGTGGGACACTGGGACGTCAAGATTTTTATTGGCCTTGTAGAAAATCAGCCCGCGTGTGGCGTCTAGGTTGTAAGACCTAATTAAAAATATTGTATTCTTTTGTGTGGCCATTGCATGTAATAATAAGTTCTTAGTTATTAAAGGCGTAAGACACATCGAGGCTCAAAGGGGATTTGGAGCCTAGGCGCAACCGTGCGTTTGAAGAAGGTAAGACACAATCACGTTCATTTTAAATAATCAACATCAATATGATCGCTTTTGCGTCATATTTATGACTCAACACTCAATTATGTTTCACAAACAGTAAATCATACCAAAATTAATGATTTATTTCATTATTTCTTTCTTAATTTTGAAAAGAAAATTTTTACAACAAAAATCGCACCCAGTCATGTGCTTTATGCCCCCAAGGCGCGCGAAGACACAAACCTCTATGCCCGGTGAGAGGTGAGCCTTAGACGCGACTGAGGCGTGCCTATAACAGCATACTGGTCACTAGGGAAATCAAATTTGGCTAACCTAATTTATTTCACTATATTGCACTTGAGCTACTATTCATTACTTTATCACTTCAACCTGCATATTTTCCTTTTTTACAAATCGACGTGTTCTTTTATCTAGCTGTAATTGAGTAGAAAGGTTTTTATTTAGCATAGTTAATGTGCATATCTTATTTACCGCCCCCTCCATGTTTTCTTTATCGATTCAACAGAATATAAATTCAAGTCGTATAATGTTGAAAGTACATGACTATGAACATGATCTCACATGCGCATTGGGAATCCAGAGATGGAGGTGTAGTATGGGATGCCAGGTGGTAGTATACTTCGAGAAATATTGGGATTGGTGCGAATGGAATGCATGGGAATGATATCATGAGCTGGGTATGGAAGGAGGTGGGATAGAATAGGGTTTCTATATGGAAAGACAGATAGAAACCGCCTGAGGTAGTTGGAGTATGCTTAATATAGAGGAGGAGGGTGCTGGGAGGTTTCAGCACTATAGCGAGAGGGGTCCTCTCGCGGTTGAGGATAAACGCCAAAACAATATCAATTACAAATAGTAAACACCAAGGTATTACTTGTTGGATATGTCGGGTAAGATCATCTAAAATAAGGGTAAATAGATTCGGGCTTATAGCTGACCCTTGATGTAAACCAACAGTGATAGAGAATTCCAGTGTTAGTCCTCCAGATGCCTCACCTTTGTCACTGAATTTGTATACATATCTTTGATTACGTCAATATATGATGCATTCACACTTTTTTCTAAGACTCTTCATAAGACCTCTCTTGGAATCCTATTATAAGACTTCTCAAGATTGATAAACAACATATACAAATCTTATTTTTTTCCCGATAGTTGTCAATGAGTTTAGAAGGGGAGCCTTGGCTCACCAGTTAAGGTGTCGCCGTGTGACCTTGATGTCACAGGTTCGAGTCCTGGAAGCAACCTCTTGGAAAAATGCATGGTAAGATTTACCTACATTACACCTTTGTGGTGGGAACCTTCCCCGGACCCTCGCTGTGCGAGGATACTTTGTGCACCAGACTGCCCTTTATATTTAGTTGTCAATGAGTCTCCTCAAGAAGTGTATAACTTCCATGGTCGACCACCCTGTCATAAATCCAAATTGATTCTCCGAGATGCTATTCTTCCATTTTATTCCTCTCTTTATTACTCGTTCTCATAGTTTCAGAGTATGATTCATTAATTTAATTTCTCTGTAATTGACACAATTTGTATATCTACTTCGTTCTTATAAAAAAGTATCGAGATATTTTCTCTCTATTAATCTGACATTCGTTTTGTCTTAATATCTTATTGAAGAAATATGTAAGCCAAATAATTCTTTCATTTATTAGATATTTTCATACTTCGATTGGTATATCGTTTGATCCGACCACATTTCTATTTTTCATTTTCTTCAGAGCATTATTTACCTCTAAAACTTGAATTTTATGATAAAAAGTTATGTTTCTATACTTCTAATTTATGTATATTTTTCAATCTCAGTTCATTTTCTTTTTCTTTATTGCAGAATTAATAAAAATATATTTGTCATCACTCTTTAACAGTCACATCATTCGTCAAAATCGTATTTATTTCAACATTTATGCATTTAACTTGACTTAAATCTCTTGTCTTCCTCTCCATAACAAGAGTAAATTTATATATATCATGCTCTCCATTTTTGGTATCCAGTCGTAAAATTTTTCATAAGTTTAACTTATTTTACTTGTTATTTTTAGTTTTTTTCTTGGCGACTTTATATCTTGCCAAGTTTTCATCATTTCTACAAGTATAAAATGCTTTATTGCTAGCCCTCTTTGTCCTCATTTTGTTTTGCACTTTCTCTTGCCACCACAAAGATTTTTTATGTGGGAGTGCAAGACCATTTGACTCTTCCAGTGTGTTCTTTTCACTTATCCTTACATGCAAAACTAAGATCAACATCAGAATCATCAACTAATTGTTCTATAGCTGCCTTTAAAGCAACCAATTTTTCCGAATTCAAGCTTCACCACCATCTTTTGGCAACACTTTTGGTCTTTTCTTAAATTTATTATAATTTATTTGTACATCCAACACCAGTACCCCGTGTTGTGTCGTCAAACTTTTTCCTGACATGACTTTGCAATCCTTACAAATCTTTCTATCTATTTTGCGAGTCATAAAATAGTCAAAATATGACTTATTTGGTTCGTTCTTAAACGTAATTAAATTTTCTTCCCTCTTCATGAAGAACATATTTGTTACAATTAGCTCATGTTCTACGTCAAAGTCTAAAATAGTTTTCCTTCTTCATTTATTTCTTCATACCCAAATCATCCATGAACGTCTGTATAATACATATTGTTCTTTCTTACATATTGTTCTTTGTTACATCCCATGAAAATCTTCTTGCTTTGTTGGATTTCTCTTACCAAATCATAGTCTTCCCAAAATTGCACTTTAATAGCTTCACTAAATCCTATTTGTGATGCATACACACTAATTACATTAATAGTTTTTTTTCCTACGACCAATTTAAGAGCTAAGATTCTATCACCTTTTCTACTTACCTCAATAACGTCACTCCTCCATGTTGTATCCACAATAATACCTACTCCATTATTTGTTTAATTTTTTCCCGTGTATCATAATTTAAAACATGAATTATCTAGAAATTTTGCTTCTCACCCACCCATTTTATCTCATGTAGGAATAAATTATTTATCCTTCGCTAATCATCGTATCCACTACTTTTATCAATTTTCCCGTTAGCGTGTCTATATTTCAACTTCCAAAGCTAAATCAGTCACAAATCATACGATCTACTTTCCTAGGACGCCTAATATGTTCGGGCTCTTGCATATTTATCGTTACATTCAAGTCCTCTTGGAGGTGAAACGGTCCTTGCCAAGACGCCGCATTCGGACCATACAATGATGACTCTTGCATATTTAACACTATACCCAAGTTCTGGAGATGCAACGGTCCTTACCGAGACGCCACATTTGGACCATACAGCGCATTCTTACGGGGAACAACCTATTTTTTGCACAATTTCTCAAACATTCCATATTCATAAGAGTGATTAAATTTTCCACTTACCTTCTACCTAACACGATCCTCACAATTTTTCATTCCGCCTTTGGACTAACATAGTCTGGTTTTACAAATAAATAAATATAAAATATCCCACAATCGATCCAGCATGATTTTAGGTTAGAATCGTCTAAACAACGATCTTAGCTTCCTTTCCTACAAATGTAGACCCGTTTGCTCATCGGGCGATGATCAACTCTAGCTTCACGGTCATTATCAACACTTGCAGTTGGGTATGGGGACAATAATATAGTGACATGGTGAAGCAGGGAAATAAATAAATAATCTTTGGTAAGAAACAATGCTGAAGTTGAGTTAAAATTCTGATCCTTCAGCGGAGCAATAAAATTTTATATGTAGAAGTAAAATTAGTCAATTTGGTGTTTGTTGGAGAAAGGAATTTAATAACCAAAAATATTAATCTTCCCAATACTAAAATATATTACTATTAAACTCCTTGTTTATTTTATAAGATTATCACTATTAATTAATAGTATTGCCTTCGGAATGAAACTATAAGGAAATACAAGATCTACTTAGCCATTAGTGAGATCATGGCTAAAGATTTGGCACAATGGTGACAGGATCCATATAGCCGACCTTATTATTGTGGGATAAAGGCTTGAGTGTTGTTGTTCTATCACTATTAATTATTTACTTAACTTTGTATCATTAAATGGTTTTGATGGAGATTGTTCGCATGACATTAAAGGCGATGATTATATTGACATTTTTAGATCGTCAAATGGACGGTCGGAGGCCATGATCACGATGGACTCATTTTTCTACATTTATTCATCTATATGCTTTTTTCCACACATATTTTGGGAATTATATCAAGTCATGCGATCAACCGATTTGGGCCACTGGATCATTTAACCGAACCCTTATCTTTATATACTTCCAGCAACTGTCAGTTTGAGCATCGAGAAATTAGGTTTGTTTTCTCGGAGCCGCTCAATCTACCCTTGATGAGAATCCGAGCTTCTCGTGCGGTGCGAGGTGCGAAGATGAGCTTCTCGTGCGGTGCGAAGCCGCCGGGTCCATCCTTTTGGGGTGCCAGTTCCCCATCTGCCGCAATACCTAGCCTTTGACGTCCACGATGCCTCCTCTGCCTCACATTAGAGCTTCCCTGTTATGGGCCGCTCTCTCACGGGCCAACACCTGTTAATCCCCCTGGTCGAGCCACACAACATGGGCCGCGGCCCAGCACACCCAACCCTTCTCAGCGCGTGTTCTCGGTGCTGCGGGTTGTTGGGGCGGGGGCTCGATCCCCCGACCCCCTTGATGTAAGCTCTTAACGCTAGCTCACATCACCAACTGAGCCGCAGATCAGTTGGTGATGTGAGCTAGCATTAAGAGCTTACATCAAGGGGGGTCGGGGGATCGAGCCCCAACCCCACCAACCCGCAGCGCCGAGAACACGCGCTGAGAAGGGTTGGGTGTGCTGGGCCGCGACCAATGTTGTGTGGCTCGACCGACGGGATTAACAGATGCTGGCCCGTGAGAGAGCGACCCATAACATCAAAATGCGCTTAACGCTAGCTCACATCACCAACTGATCCGCAGCTCAGTTGGTGATGTGAGCTAGCATTAAGAGCTTACATCAAGGGGGGTGGAGGATCGAGCCCCCGCCCCAACAACCCGCAGCGCCGAGAACATGCGCTGAGAAGGGTTGGGTGTGCTGGGCCGCGACCCTTGTTGTGTGGCTCGACTGGCAGGATTAACAGATGCTGGCCCGTGAGAGAGCGGCCCATAACACCCCTCCCTCCCTTTTCAGTCACCGCGAAGGTGTGCTGCTCCTTCACCTTCCTCCCACTGCTAACTAGCCCTTGTCGCCCCTTTCCCTTCCTCCCACTACTAACCAGCCCCTCGCCTCCCTCTCTCCTCTCATCCTCCTCACTGTCTAGCGCTTCTAGCTTCCTATTCAGCCGCCGCCAGGACCCTTAGCCACCTTTGGTGACCCCACTGCCACCTCCTCGCACTTATACAACCCCCTCCCCCCCCAGCATCCCGCCTTTCCAACCCATTTTCCAGCGACCCCAACATCCACACAACCCTTCCCCATTTCCCCAAACACCAGCCAACACCCATCCCTGCCCCATTGATCTTCCAAAACCCTTCCCCTGCCGCCATAAACAACCAAATAACGACTACACCCTCATTAGATTGCCACACCATCGCCTTTGGCATCCTTACTTGATGAGTTCCACACTTATTTTCAAATTTTATATTGTATTAATGTGCCATTTTATTTCTAATTATACTTGATTCTAATTAATTTTGGCTTGTATCATTCATTGAGTATGACACTAACTAGCCTAGTGAAAGTTATTAAGTTGTCTACCTAAATCACATAAAGGGGGGTGAATAAGTGAGTTGTGCGTTTTTTTGCGAAATAAAAATTTAGAGATCTATGCACACAAAAATCTACCAAGCATTCACAGACGACAAGAGATTTATAGTGATTCCCCAACCTTGGGTACGTCCACTTTCCACTCAGCGATCTAACAAAACACTAGACTCGGCTACTCCACTATCTCGGATTGAAAACCAATCCTACGCCTCGGAACAAAGTTCCTACAATCTCGATCCACAACACGGATCTACACTCGGAAGATAAAAACTTCCTACAACTCGGAGACAAAAGCTCCTACACTCGGAGAAGAGTCTCCTACAAAAATAAATGGAGAAAATGAAATACAAACAACAATTTTCTCAGATCTGGAAAATCTCGGCCAAGGTCTTCTTCTTTGATCTTTGCGGCTTTATCAGAAAATGTTGAAAAAGAGGCTCGACAAGATCTGGATCTGGAATTTCTTTGACTCACACGATCCGAGAGATGATGAGGAGTTGAAGAACAATCTCGATCTGTAAGTCAACCTTGATCTGAATCTTCTTGGTCGAAAACCCTAGGCGATTTGCACGAAGATCGGCGGCGGCGGCTTCCGTTTTTGGACAGAGAAAATAGGATTCAGATTTCGTAGAATATTTCTTTAACAGCTTGTTGTTAGGGTTAAACGATTTGACAGAAGCTTATATAAGATCTCCCTAACGGTTATAATTAGCATTAATGACGTACACGTGGACCAATCACGTCACAACATTTGAAAATCCCGTCGGTTATGGACTTAGCAAAATTCTGGAAAAGATTTCTAATTTACTCGAGTACTAGAAGGAGAGATAAAACATACTCGAGAGGCTCTTGAAAATTCTGACAAAATTCGTAATCACTCGAGTGAAAGAAACGAGTGCTATTTTCACGAGACGTGGGAGATACTCGAGTTCTGGAGAAAGACTAGCGAATTTTCTGGAGATGAATTCGAACTCGTACTAAAACTGGACTACTCGAGAAGTAGATTAACTACTCGAGTAAGGGAATTCTGCTACTCGAGTATAGGACTTAGAAAAATTCTGAGAGTTAAAAGTTGGTCACTCAAGTATTGAAGCTGGGATACTCGAGTAGTAGAAAGACTACTCGAGTACATGAACTTGACTACTCGAGTGGGGTAAGAACAACACGAGAACTGTTCTTCTGTTACTCGAGAAAAAGTATTCAGCTACTCGAGTGATTAACTTGACTACTCGAGTAAAGTACTTGGAATAAATTTTGAGAGGAAAAACTGATAACTCGAGAATAAGAGAAGGTCTACTCGAGTAATGGACTTGGCCACTCGAGAGCTATGTTTAGACTACTCGAGAGCCATTTCCCTTACTCGAGTACAAATAGACTTACTCGAGTAGTTACCAAGTGTTCAACTCGAGTACTTAAACTTCTACTCGAGTGAAAGACTTAGAAAAATTTTCCTTCAAGAGAATTTTCCTTTATTCAATAAAATCAGCAACACTTCTTTCTCAAATCAATCCTAGTGCTTGAAAATGAAGTGTATCCCAATAAAGAGGCTACACACGAGTCAACACCATGGATCACACAATGAGGGATTACATTGTGATACATGGGTAGGCTAGTGATGCTCTGAAGCTAGGACTCTACGTGCACGTGTGAGGGGATATGCGAATGCAATGCTACATGCAATGAAACAGTCGGATATCAACGACAATTAATTTAAGCAATGCGAATTAATAACACCACGCAGTTAATCAAAATAAAAAAACAATTAAATAATTTTAGCGATTTGACAACGACATCTTCCGCGCGGAGGGCCTAAGCAAGCGGCGGCGATTAATTCCACAAACAAATATTAGCGTAAAAGTACAACAGCTAACAAATTATGATCACAACACAAATATAGATAAACAACCAAGTGCAAATGTCAAATACTAAACACAATACCACGTGATACTCACGATGCAGTGGCTGATCCGAGGTGGTGGAGAATTCGAGGGGCCGGATGCAAAACGGGCGATCAGAGGCGAACACGGTGGCACGGTGACGTCACGGTGGGTGCCCACGGTGGAAAAGAGGGGGTGTGGGTCGGAAACGGCGAGATCCGGCCACAAATGAGTAGATCCGGGCCGGGGGTGAGTAGATCCGATGATTTGGAGCGGATCCGAACAAAAATGGAAGGTTTGGGTGGAGGGAATAACGGATCGGAGGGTGGTAGCACTAGATCAAAAGAGATCTAGGGTTTTCGGGGCGGTGGGAGGTGGATCCACGAAGGGGAAGGGGTAGGAGTGGCCGGCTAGGGTAGGCCGGGCCTTAGGGGGTTGGTTTTGAGGAGGGGAGGGCGGTGAGGTGCTGGAGGTGAGTGGTCGGCTTGCTGAAAGGAAACAGGGGGGGTGGGGTGGATCCACGAAGGGGAAGGGGTAGGAGTGGCCGGCTAGGGTAGGCGGGCCTTAGGGGGGTTGGTTTTGAGGAGGGGAGGGCGGTGAGGTGCTGGAGGTGAGTGGTCGGCTTGCTGAAAGGAAACAGGGGGGGGAGGGGGTCGGCAAGCCAATAGCAGGAGGGGGAGGCGGAAGGCACAAGAAGATCAAAACTTAGGGAGTGAATAGTGATTTTAATTAATGAACAATGATTTTGCTATTAACGATGGGCTGCTGGAACTGCAGGGAAATGCTGGCCTTTGGGGGGGGGGGTTCGGTGGCTGAAAATGAAGGAGGAGAGGTGGAAAACGATGGTGGGGGTAGGGTGTACCTTGGGGAGGAGTATGGAGGTCTAGGAGTCGTCACCTAGGGTTCCACAGCGTCGGCACCTGGGAGGGATCGCTGGAATCCGGGAATGCTTCTTCTCCAAATCCAACAATGGCCTCAAATCAGCCCCTTAGCATCCTATTTATAAGAAAACATAAACTAGGGCATCCCCATCAACGACTATGATTGGCCGGTGGGTTAGCCCTTAAAATACATCAAAATAAACTCAAAAAATATAAAGTAATATAGCGTTTTGACTCGCGGCGACGCTCCAGACGCAATCGCGGAGCCCGATCGTCGATCCGTGCACGCCATATATGGAAAGTTGCCAAATCAGCCCCGAACGGGCCTAAAACGCGTCCTCGTCTCTGCTCCGCATCAATCTCCTCGGCTTGAAAGAATTCATCTCCCGATGAATAAGGATCAAAATTCTCTCGCTGCATGCCGGGTACAACTCGAAGAAGTCCACCAGAGGTCGCTCAAGTGTCGTCGCTGGAAAGTTTCCGCGCCAATCAACTCCCCCTGACTGAAAAGATGTCATCTCCGGTGAATGGAGACGGACGTGCTGAAGTCGAAGTCCAGGGGCGAATCGATCAAGCTCTGCTGCAAGTACCCAAGAGTCACTAACGTCTGTAGTGGGAATGCACTGGTGGAGTCTGGTCTCCATGAAGCTCTTAACGCTCTACTCACGAGTGATGGATCCCGGTGCGATCGGCGGTGCCTGCGGTGAAACCAAAGAATACGAGTCCCCAGGTGGGTGGAGGTCAACAATGAGTGAGGACGTATGAGGGTGATATGGTAATGACAGTGGAGGTGGGGGTGGCTGTGCATCTCCACTGATCGGGTCCACATACTCATGAGGTTCATAGTATGAAGTCAGATCTTCAACATTAAACACATGGTGCATTCCCATACTGGCCGAGATGTCAAGTCGGTAGGCGTTGGTCCCAATACGACTAATAATGGAGTACGGACCCAATCACCTCGCGCTTGACTTCTTGGCAGGCCCCGAAGGGAGCCTCTCAGGGCGGACTCACACCATTACCTTCTCGCTTACATTAAATATTTGCTCTCGCCTTCGCTTAACTGCATGAGCTTTGTAATTTTCATTGCTTGTTAATATCCGTCGGCGGACCGACTCATGCAAATCATGCAAATGTTGTGCAAATGACTCGGCAGACTCATGCAGGTAATGCGAATGATGCAAAGACAACATGACAGACACAGTACACTCCTTATAGGAAAATCCAATAATTCCTAAGATGTCTCTCAAATGTGGTGGCCTATCTGGAGGTTCTTTCGGTGGAGTATAGACAAACTCATCCTGTGTATGACGAGCGCTCAGATGACCGTGAGAGACAACTATACTCAAATACGGGCTCGTAAAGATCCAAATGTGTCGCGGGAAACGTAGCGTATCAGGGGGGTCCCCAAGAGGTGTGTAAGAAAAGTCATCATGAAGGAGATGACCACCTGAGTGAAAATCGTGTACACCGACTGGAAGTCGTGACTCTAAAATATGGTGAGCGTCCCAGACAAGAAAGAACTCATCGGGTGGCTCAGCGGGTGGCGTGTCCCAAAACTCATCCAGAGTGTGAGGCGTCATAAGGTAGGTCCTCCCAATATAAGTATACTCAAGTGAACTCAAGGTAGGTCCTACATATATCTTGCTCCGCTCAAGGTCCCTTTTTTGGGGAAAGGTCAGAAATGATAGTGAAAGAGACGTCATACCTGAGTGGCTCACCCGAGCCTCATCCTCACCAAGATGGGGTGGATCATCAGGAGGCTCAACAGGAGGCTCGTTATAGGGCTTGTCACTAAGGTCAAGGTCCTCCCGATACATACCATCGAAAGGGGTAGTGCCCCCGTGCATGAGTGACATAGCCACTATGAGGTCAACACCAGGCTCTAAGCTCTCGGCCGTAACGTGGCTCAGGGTAATGCCAAGGGAAAAGCGACATAGACCTACGCTCAAGAATGGGTCTGCGAGTGCGGTGTCAAGACATGAGTCTAGGGTATGAGTGTTAATCAACCCCGGACATGCCAAAAGTGGAGGTGTGGGCGAGGGACACAACACTACAGACTCAATAGGTCGCTCAGGCTTACCCTTCGTCGGGATCACAAGAGACGGGTCAGAAATAAGAGATAGGTCACTCACGGGACTAAGCATCTCGCTGGGGTGAGAGTAACCCGCATCAGGTATCACTCCCGTCGTGGGTGACAGGGTAGTGGTCGACATCGTAGAGACCTCAGTATGAGAAGGGCTCGTACTGCGGAGGTCAAGGTGAGGGTCCATCCGACCAGCTTTGGCGGATCTCAAAAACTGTTCGTAATGAAGGGCAAGCTGACACGTCTGCTCGAGGGACTTCGAGCTATGATAACCCACCTTAGTACGAATGTCAGATCGAAGCCCAGATCTAAATCTGCAAGTGGTCATGTCTGGGTCCTCTCGGATGCTGCTCCTCACAACTAACTCATCAAAGCAATCAATGTACTCAGCGACAGACATGGATCCTTGCTGAATGGAAGATAATTGGTCGAGCAAGCGACTCCGATACAATGAAGGCAGATACCTCTGACACAATATACGTTTCATGTCCCTCCAACTAGTGATGCGACGAAGACGATCTCGCTCGCGGGTCCTCTCAACGCTAGCCCAATATGCCATCACCTGATCTAAAAGTCTAAGTTTTGCAAACTTAACGCGACGCTCGCCGAATAACTCAAAATGATCAAGTTAATACTCAATATCCACGAGCCAATAACTGAAAGACTCAGGACTCGATGAGCTGTCAAAGGAAGGGGAAATTGTACGAAACTGACTCTCAAGATCTCTCTCAAAGTGAGGATCCTCAAAATAGTCATCCCTAAAGTAATCAGGTCGAGTCGAAGGTTCAACACGATCCGCTCGCGTGCAAGGATATGAACGACGACAATCATCATGCTGATCGTCTCTGGCATAGTGAGGTTGTGTCTGTGGGTCGACTCGATCTCGAGAAGTGGTGTGCCGCAGACAATAATAATCATCATGATAACATGAGGATTTCTCTGAAGTCGCTCTATGAGATTGGGTATAGGCGGACTTAGAATCCCCAAAGTGAGGAGAGGAACAACGACAATAATTAGTCATGGATGAACCTAAAAACTTTATATGACCTACTACTGCAAAGCATGCAAATGACCTAACCCACCTGGCTCTGATACCAAAATGATGTAGGGGTAGGCTAGTGGTGCTCGGAAGCTAGGACTCTACGTGCACGTGTGAGGGGATATGCGAATGCAATGTTACATGCAATGCTACATGCAATGAAACAGTCGGATAGCAACGACAATTAATTTAAACAATGAGAATTAACAACAGCATGCAAATAATCAAAATAAAGAAACAATTAAATAATTTTAGCGATTTGACAACGGCTTCCTCCGCACGGAGGGCCTAAGCAAGCGTCGACGATTAATTCCACAAACAAATATTAGCGTGAAAGTACAACAGCTACCAAACTATGATCACAACACAAATATAGATAAACAACGAAGTGCAAATGTCAAATACAAAACACAATACCACGAGATACTCACGATGCAGTGGGCTGATCCGAGGTGGTGGAGAATTCGAGGGGCCGGATGCAAAACGGGCGATCAGAGGCGAACACGGTGGCACAGTGACGTCACGGTGGCTGTCCACGGTGGAAAAGAGGGGGTGTGGGCCGGAAACGGCGAGATCCGGCCACAAATGAGTAGATCCGGGCCGGGGGTCAGTAGACCCGATGATTTGGAGCGGATCCGAACAAAAATGGAAGGTTTGGGTGGAGGGAATAACAGATCGGAGGGTGGTAGCACTAGATCAAAAGAGATCTAGGGTTTTCGGGGCGGTGGGAGGTGGATCCACAAAGGGGAAGAGGTAGGAGTGGCCGGCTAGGGTAGGCCGGGCCTTAAGGGGGTCAGTTTTGAGGAGGGGAGGGGTGGTGCGGTGCTGGAGGTGAGTGGTCGGCTTGCTGAAAGGAAACAGGGGGGGGGGAAGGGGTCGGCAAGCCTATAGTAGGAGGGGGAGGCGGAAGGCACAAGAAGATCAAAACTTAGGGAGTGAATAGTGATTTTAATTAATGAACATTGATTTTGCTGTTAACGATGGGCTGCTGGAACTGCAGGGAAATGCTGGCCTTTGGTGGGGTTTCAGTGGCTGAAAATGAAGGAGAGGTGGAAAATGATGGTGGGGGTAGGGTGTACCTTGGGGAGGAGTATGACGGCCTAGGAGTCGTCACCTAGGGTTCCACGGCGTCGGCACCGGGGAGGGATCGCTGGAATCCGGGAATGCTTCTCCAAATCCAACAATGGCCTCAAATCAGCCCCCTAGCATCCTATTTATAAGAAAACATAAACTAGGACATCCCCATCAACGACTATGATTGTCCGGTGGGTTAGCCCTTAAAATACATCAAAATAAACTCAAAAAATATAAAGTAATATAGCGTTTTGACTCGCAGCGACGCTCCAGACGCAATCGCGGAGCCCGATCGTCGATCCGGGCACGCCATATATTGGAAAGTTGCCAAATCAGCCCGAATGGGGCCAAAACGCGTCCTCGTCTCTGCTCCGCATCACATTGTATGTTCCTGTGTTTGGTGACCCATTATAGACTGACATTGGTCTACACTTAGCAATTTAGTACGGCAAACACATAACTCAAACAACACATCAAATACAACTTAATTAATCTTAGTTCAAGGGTGACTTCATCAAATCTGAGTTATTGTAGATACGATACCCAACAATTTTCCCCTATTTGTAGACTTCAGAACCCTCTACACTAAGGTGAATTATATAGACAAATAAGGAACTAGATATGCAAGATAGAAATCAAAGTAATAAGCACACAGAATATAAGCAAAGAGTAAATGACCAAAATTAAGAATTATATAATAAGATTGTCCAAAAGTCATTTCTACACAATTCTTAACCACACTCTTGTAACTTCTTCATGCTTAAGCTTGAGGTTGCTGAGGTTGTTGCTGTTTATCTTTCTTTTCCTGTTGTCTTCTCTGATAACTGTAAGACTTAAGATAGTACTTTGGAGGCTTTGGAGGAGCAGTAAAGTTGTTTCTTCCATGTTCTCTATCATACAGTCTTCTCTTTGTCATAGACTTCTCATACAAGTCCCATTCTTGGGAACTGTAATGATCGTGTCTATTTTCATTAAAGTCCATGAGTAGCTTGAGAGTGTCAATAATGAGTGACTTTGAAGTAGGAGACCAAATCTCTGCAAATTTTGGAGCTTTCCTTTTCTCTGTATCTGGCACTGGAATAGATCTACTGGTAGAGGCTCCATCACCATATCTTCTTTTCTTTGGAATGTGAATTTCAGGAGGAGCTTGAAGAAATGTCTGCTGGATCAGCCTCCCAAACCTGAGCATAAGAATCTGGAGGAGGGCCTTCAAAGCCTTCAGGTCTTGGAGAGAAGGAATGATGAAGAACTGGAGCTGGAGTTAGGGGATTCAAATTATGAGGAATAACATTTGGATCTGCTGGAAAGTCAGGAAGTATCTGGTTATGCATCCATACAGCTGTATCATAAGTATGGAATTTTACACTTTGGATCTGAGCCCGCACATCATCATGAATTTCTTTCATCTTTGCTTCCCAGAGTGTTTGCTTGTTGGCATCTGATTTCTCTAAGTATTCCTTGACTAAATTCTCCCACTTTCTGACTTCTACAGTCAGAGTATTTATAGCATCTTCTTTGAAAGTCCCTACCTCTTCACAGATCTTGAATGTGTGCTCTTGGGCTTTCTTTTCTAACTGTATCTGGTTGTTGGCAACAGTAACAGCTTGATCCATGACATGACCAACACCAGTGATAGTGTGGTCCAGAGCCTTTCCACCTATCTTGAAAAGCTGTCTTAATTCATCAGTATTGTGCTGAATCTCAGCAATTCCTCTGCTCATCTCTTTCTCAAGAGCAGTAACTTTGTCTTGAACAACTTTGAGAGATTCATCAAAATACTTTCTCTGTTCAAGTAGGCATCTGTTCAATCTTACCAACAATATCATTTGCAGCAGCAGGAGTAACAGCAGTAGAAGGAACTGGAGGAAGAGGAGCAGACCATGGAATGACTTCTTCAGTGGAGACTGAGCTTTTAGCTCTGGTAGTATGAATCTTGGCATCCCCTTCTTCAGTGATGAAGGTGGGGATAGTGAAGTCCAGGCTCTTCAAAGGAGCTTCCACTGGTTCTGGGGATGGCTCTTTGTCATCAGAAATCAAAATAGTCTCAACCTGCTCTTGTTCAATAGTAGGAGAGTGGTGAACAGGGGATTCAGGAGATGGAACAGGAGTTCTGGGAGAAGGAGTATGAGTGGGAGATGGTACTGGTGTTTGTTGCTTTGATTGTTCAGCAAATTGTTCTGAATGGAGGGGAGGAAGAGGTTCATCAGTAGTTAACTCTTCAATCATTTGATTGATTGCTTCTTCAGTAGATAGAATATTTTCTTGGACCTGAGCATCTGATGGTGTTTCTTCAGGAGTAGATGGAGGGAGAGAAGTGACAGCTGGTGGAGTAAGTACTCTGTCTTCTGGAACAGGAGCAGACTCCCCCTCAGCAGCTGCACCAGATGTGCTGGCTATATGAGGTGGAGAGGGAGATGGGCTCCTGTCCTCTGCAGATGGCTGATCATGGGCTATGACAGCCTGAGCAGGATTCTGCAACTTTAACTCCCACCTTTGAATGGATGAGATGAAGACCTTCTTCATGTGATGTAGAATTGTTCCTTTGGAGAAGTTGAAAACCTCAAGATTGATCTCGTGTAGCTGTAGAAAGATAATCCTTGCATAATTTGGTGCCTTGATATTTTCCCTGATTTTGTCAAGAATTAACATACCAAACTGAAATTTCTTCCTGCAGATAATGGCTGTCATGATGTCAAACATGTTAGTAGAAATGTCTCTGATTGAACTGGTTTTGCACAGGAGGATTTTTCCAATAACATCCACAAGAAACTTGCTCTCTGGATTGAGTTCTGATCGACGAATGGTGAGTACTTCAGGTGATAATTCACAGAACATACATGCTCTGTCAGAATCTTCAACACCAAGATGTTGTTCTTCATCAATGACTGACAGCCGAAGAAGTTTTGAGACAGAGTTTTTTGTAAGCATTATCTTGATACCCTTTACTTTGCACTCAAGAACCTTGCCATTTCTCTTTACCTTAATGTTTTTGAAGAACTCTTCAACCTCTGGAAACAGAATCTTGCACGATTGCTGTAGAATAAACGTCAAGCCGGCTGTGTCGAGAAGGATGAGTAAATTCCTGAAATCGTTGGATAACTCAGCAATCCCCGCGATGACGAGTTCAGAGCTGATTCCAATCTTGGAGGAAGGTGCCATGATCCAGAGATGTGAAAGAAATCTGCTGCGGGGAAGAAAATGGCGCAAGCTCTGCGATAGTCGGCTGAAGGCGAAGAGTTTTTCTTTTTACTCGAGTGAGAGGGTTTTGATTCGTGTAGAGAAATGAAATCCGGACTTTTCCATTTATATAACCCTAATTTATCTATAATTAAGAAGTAAATTAAGCTAACATACCTTGGAAAGAGGCGGTATAAGACTCGAGTTGCAAATAACGAAATTTGAATCGAAGTTGAGAAATAGACTTCCTGATACTCGAGTGGATCGGCAGTACTCGAGTGAAAAGATGATAGTACTCGAGTGAGAAAAACTGGAAGTACTCGAGTGATGTCTTTATATGTCTCGAGTGGCAACTTAGTACTCGAGTCGGTTGAAGAAGTACTCGAGTAGGTTTACTCGAGTGGCTGGCGGAGTACTCGAGTAGTTCAAGGAGGTACTCGAGTGACTTACTTCGTACTCGGGTGGTCTTTGTCTTACTCGAATCATAAAGTCTGAATTTGAAAAATTTCAACTTTTGACGGATTTCTTGACCTTTGAGCTTTGTTGTAAGTCCACCTTCTCTAATCTTCTTTGTTGAGCATTCCAAGTTCTGTTTTGAAGAACGAGAACTTGGCCTCGTCCAGCGGCTTCGTGAAAATGTCTGCAATCTGCTTGTCTGTTGGGACATACTGTAGATCAATGTCCCCATGCTCCACATGCTCCCGGATGGAGTGGTACCGCAACTCTATATGCTTTGTCCGGCTGTGAGAAACTGGGTTGTTGGCTATTGCAATCGCGCTGGAGGAGTCGCAAAATAATGGAATGATCTGAAACTTCATGTTATAGTCTTCAAACTGGTTCTTTATCCATAACAACTGTGCACAACAACTGTCTGCAGAGATATACTCTGACTCAGCAGTTGAGATTGCAACACAGTTCTGCTTCTTACTGCTCCAGGATATGAGCCTTCTTCCAAGCAATTGACAAGTCCCGGAAGTACTCTTCCTGTCGTCTTTGCTACCTGCAAAATCTGCATTTGAAAAACCAATTAGCTCGCTATCATTACTTCTTGGGTACCATAAGCCAAGATTTGGTGTACCCTTGAGGTATCTCAAAATCCGTTTTGTAGCAGCGTAGTGAGATTCCTTAGAGTTCACTTGAAATCTAGCACATACACATGTTGAGAACATTATGTCTGGTCTACTAGCAGTAAGGTAGAGCATGAATCCAGTTATGCTTCTATACTTGGTTTCATCAAAAGGTTTCCCTTTCTCATCCTTGTACAGAGACACAGTTGAACCCATTGGAGTCCTCATAGAGGTTGCGTTCTCCATTGGTTTCCTCATCACCTGAAGCCTTAAGAAATACTTCAGCTCGCCCATACTGCTCATTTCAAACTTCCCTTGCATAAGTTTAGAAAACTTCTTGCAGAGGTTGTCGTCAGTAGAGCCAAAAATAATGTCGTCGACATAGATTTGCACTAGCAAAATCAAAAATAATGTCGTCGACATAGATTTGCACTAGCAAAATCTTGCCTTTTATTTGCCTAAGAAATAATGTCTTATCTATCTTTCCCCTTGTGAACTTGTTCTCAAGAAGAAAGCTAGATAGCATCTCATACCAAGCTCGAGGAGCTTGTTTCAAACCATATAATGTTTTATGTAATAAATAAACATAATCGGGCAAGTTAGAATCAACGAAACCTGGAGGTTGTTCCACATACACCTCTTCCTTTATGTCACCATTAAGGAAGACAGACTTCGCGTCCATCTGATAGACAGTGAAGCCCTTAAGAGCGGTGTATGCTAGGAATAACCTGATTGCCTCCAGCCTTACCACTGGAGCGTACGTCTGGTCAAAGTCGATTCCTTCTTCTTGACGATATCCTTTGGCAACGAGTCTGACCTTGTTCTTTATGATCGTTCCATCCTCGTCCATCTTGTTCCTGTAGACCCACTTTGTCCCAATGACGTTCTTACCTTTGGGTCTTGGAATAAGTCTCCATACTTGACAGCGCTTGAACTGATTTAGTTCTTCTTCCATCGCCATTATCCAAGATGCGTCTGAGTTTGCTTCCTCAAACTTTTTTGGTTCAACATGTGAGAGAAAACTCAAGTATAAATTCTCGTTAGTTGTACCTCTACGAGTTCTGACACCATTCCGGGGATCTCCTATGATTTGGTCCATTGAGTGATCCTTCAGATGTCTGAGCTGTATAGTCCTTGCATCTGGAACTTTTTCTTCAATCACCGGAGTGACTTCATCAACTTGGACGATTTCTTTATCTTGATTATCAACCTCTCCAATAGGGGTTAGAGTGGTGATCTTGATGAACTTTTCACCTTTTTCTTCAGTCAGTTCATCCAAGTTCAGTTCTTTCAACTTTGTACCTGCATCTTCAATGAACACACTAGAAGAGTTGCCTTGCAGCAAACTCGTCTCATCAAATACAACATGTATGGATTCTTCTACGACCAGAGTTTTTCTATTAAATATCCTATATGCCTTACTATGACTACTATATCCTACAAAAATACTTTTAAAACTCTTTTCGCTAAATTTGGTAGTGTGATACTTGCCATTGTTAAGCACGAAGCACTTACAACTAAAAATTCTAAAATATGAGACAGTCGGTTTCCTGCCCTTTAGAAGTTCGTAGGGTGTCTTATTATGGTTCTTATTTATGAGTGCTCGATTTTGCACGTGATATGCAGTGTTGACGGCTTCAGCCCAGAAGTATTCCGGAAGTGAAGCATCACTCAACAAGGTACTGCAGACCTCTATGAGTGTTCTATTTTTTCTCTCAGCTACTCCGTTCTGTTGAGAAGTTCAAGGAGAGGAAAACTCATGAAAGATACCCAGGCTTTCACAGAATTCTGTCATGACCCCAGACTTGAACTTTGTTCCATTGTCACTTCTGATTTTGACTACAGAACAGTTGTATTCATTCTGGACCTGCCTGACAAAATTTGTAAAGATGTCAAAGGTATCTGACTTGTGTTTTAGAAAAAACACTCACACAAAGCGCGAGTAATCATCAACAATAACCAACGTATAATCCCTACCTCGCAAACTTCTAACTTGCAGTGTATCAAACAAGTTCATATGAAGCATATGTAAACATCTGTTAGAATATTTGTCAATAACGCTTTTAAAGGTAGCCCTTGTTTGCTTGCCTTTTACGCATGCGTGACAAAGTCTATCTTTGACGTACTTGACATTTGAGACATCACGCACTAAATTCAGTGAAAATAATTTATTAATAGTTTTGAAATTAATATATGCTAATCTCTTATGCTATTGGTCACCAAGAGACACACTATATTTAGCTATAAAACACACTGGTGTAGAAGAGTCTATACAAATGAAATTTAAACAAAATATATTTCTGCTTCGAGTGCCTGATAGAATCGTTTCCATATTGTCAACAGATTTTATCTAGCACTTGTCAGTATGAAATTCAACAATATATCCTTTATCGCAAAGTTGACTTATGCTTATGAGATTGTGTTCCAATCCTTCAACAGAAGCCACATCTGAGAAAGATACTTTACCGTTAGAGATCATACCATAGCCTTTAGTAATTTCTCGGTCTGAACCTCCAAAGATGACCTTTGGCCAGTTCAAGACTGGAGAGTAGTTTTGAAGTAGGCTTCTTGTCCCGGTCATGTGCCGAAAGCATCCACTGTCCAAATACCAGATAGACGTTTTGGTGGCCTTTGGACATACCTGTAATTATAAATCAGTTTGTCTTAGGAACCCAAACACGTTTGAGTCCTTGGTCTCTTGTTAGAATACTCCCCATACGAGTATTAGCATTATGAGTGATCTTTCTCATATTGCCAACTTGAGGAGTTGCGCAATTCCTGGAATTAAACCAACAGTCGATGACAAAGTGACCAATTTTGCTACAACACTAACAGTCGAACCTGTTGTATCTTTGCCTTGTGTTCTCCTGCTTGACCTTTTGAGATGGTAGTCTAGCAGGTGCAACATTCTTGGAGGAGGAAGTTTCATGGTGATGACAATCACATGATTTTTTCTCCTTCAGTGGCCTTTCCACAATAGGCTTTACCTTTGGTGCTTTCTTGATGTTATGACCTTGATTATAAGGGCTATAGCTCTGAAGAATAACTTGCTCATAAGGTGCCTTAAAGACAGTCACCAAAGTTTCTGGGGCGAGTCCATCCTTGGTAAAGAGATTTGGGTTCTACATAAGTAGACCTAGTCAAGTGACCGTAGGATGAGTCAAGATCGAACTCATTTGATGGAAATATCACCTTCTTGAAAGAGATTTGATCTTGAGGGCTTTTCCCCTTCTCTTTGGCCAAAGCCTTTTTGGTCGCCTTATTCTTTCTCGTAGCCTTATTCCTCCTAGAAGATTTACTAGGAGCTTCAACATGGCCTAGCCCAGCACCTTTGGCCTTAGCTGAGAATTCAGCAATGAAAGGAAGAACAGTCTTGGGCTTCGAGAAACTTTCATCAAGTTTCTTTTCGGCTTCAAGTTGTGCTTCCAGCTCTTTTATGATTTTCTCGTTAAGGTCTAGGTGCTCGAGAGTTTTGTTATATTCTTCAATGACAACATTGAAGTTTTCTCTTAGTGAGTTGGTTTTAGCGACTTCCTCTCTCAAAGTGCTCTCTTTAGCCTTTAGAGACTTTATCTTTTTAGCTTGAGTTTTCACGACTCGTCGACATTTGTCGTAAGCCTTGATCAACTCCTTGTACTGAGCCATGAGTTCAGACTCATCGTCAGAAGAGCTGTCCTCATGATCATGTTCAGAAACATCAGAATTAGAAAGAGGGGTGTGAGAGTTTACCTTCCCAGTGAACTTGGGCTCTTGTTCATCATCAGTCTGAGCCATAAGCACGAATTAGGCTTCTTCTTCTTCACTCGACTCAGATGAGTCAGAGTAGCTTAGACTCTTGCCCTTCTTAGCTATTAGGCTCCTTTCTGTCCTCTTCTTATTATAAGAGGATTTCTTTTCCTCTCTCTTTCCACCCTCCTTCTTCTTGTGGGGGCAGTCAGCAATGACATGACCTGACTTATTACAACAATAACAAACGATGTCAGTGGAAATATGTTTGTTCGGTTTAGTAGTATACCTGTTGTGGCTGCTTGAGCCTTTTCTGTGTCGATCACCATCATGTCGTGATCTTCTGTAGGAGACATCCTTGCCTTTCCATTGCTTCTTTTTGTTCAAGAATTTTTTAAACTGTCGTGAGAGTAGAGAGAACTCTCCTTCAGATAGCTCTGAGCCCGAGGTACTTGACTCCGAGGTTTGTTCTTCACTTACTTCTTGTGCTGGGGCAGGAGAGGCAGCCTTGGACTTCCTTAAGGTGTCTGCCTTGAGAGCAACAGACTTCTCCTTGGATGAGGACCTGCTCGTCTCTTCTTCAGCTTTTCTCGTATTGAGTTGCAGCTCATATGACATAAGCTTCCCAAAGAGATTCTGCGGGTCTGTCTCAGCTAGCTTTCCAAATTCTCGGATGACACGAACCTTGTTATCCCATTCCTTGGTTAGGTATCTCAAAAACTTATCATTTAGTTCTCCGTTTGTGAAGACTCGGCCGTAGACCCTTAGGCCGTTGACTATCTTGAAGAAATTTTCAAATGTATCTGCAATGGTATTCTTGGGTCCTTGTTGGAAGACTTCATATTTCTGATTAAGAAGAGATATTCTATCATCCCTAACCTCTTCTGTGCCTTCCATCAAGGTGACGAGAGACTGCCACATTTCCTTTGCAGACTGGCAGTGGATCAGGTTATGCAACATGAAGTCATCAACTGCACATTCTTGGCCTTCTTGTCTAAAGACACAGGTACAATCTCATGTTTGTCGAGATCCATCAATTTCTTAGGAACCTTCTTTGTTGGATCTATAGTGGAGATGTTCATCGGAACGTAAGGACCTTCTTCAACGATCATGAAGATCCTTGGATTCATAGCTTCCATGAAAAATCTGATTCTCTCTTTCCACATGAGAAAGTTATTTTTAGTGCACAAGGAAAGCTTGGCAAAATCTTTAGCCTTGTCCATCCTTGGATAATCTCAAAAGACACAGATATGATCAAGGTGTTAACGTTTTAGTGATCAACCTCGCTCTGATACCAATTGAAAGTTATTAAGTTGTCTACATAAATCACTTAGAGGTGGGTGAATATGTGAGTTGTGCGTCTTTTTGCGGAATAAAAATTTAGAGATCTATGCACACAAAAATATACCAAGCATTCGCAGACGACAAGAAATTTATAGTGGTTCCCCAACCTTGGGTACATCCATTTTCCACTCACCGATCTAGCAAAGCACTAGACTCAGCTACTCCACTATCTCAGATTGAAAACCAATCCTATGCCTCAGAACAAAGTTCCTACAATCTCGATCCACAACACAGATTTACACTCGAAAGATAAAAACTTCCTACAACTCGGTGACAAAAGCTCCTACACTCGGAGAAGAATCTCCTACAAAAATAAATGGAGAAAATGGAATACAAACAGTAATTTTCTCAGATCTGGAAAATCTCGGCCAAGGTCTTCTTCTTTGATCTTTGCGGCTTTATCAGAAAATGTTGAAGAAGAGGCTCGACATGATCTGGATCTGGAATTTCTTTGACTCACACGATCTGAGAGATGATGAGTTGACGAACAATCTCGATCTGTAAGTCAACCTTGATCTGAATCTTCTTGGTCGAAAACCCTAGGCGATTTGCACGAAGATCGGCGGCGGTGGCTTCCGTTTTTAGACAGAAAAAATAGGATTCAGATTTCGTAGAATATTTCTTTGACAGCTTGTTGTTAGGGTTAAACGATTTGACAAGACCTTATATAAGATCTCCCTAACGGTCATACATAGCATTAATGACGTACACGTGGAGCAATCACGTCACAACATTTGAAAATCCCGTCAGTTATGGACTTAGCAAAATTCTGGAAAAGATTTCTGATTTACTCGAGTAAAAGATGAGCTACTCGAGTACCAATATGATTACTCGAGAGGATAGAAACAGACTACTCGAGAAGAAGTCCTTGAGAAAATTCTGAACAAAATTCGTAATCACTCGAGTGAGATAAGAAACACTCGAGTGCTAGAAGTATTACACGAGACGTGGAGATGAACTACTCGAATACTAGAAGGATTACTCGAGAGAAAGACTTAGCGAATTTTCTCGGAGATGAATTCTGGTAACTCGAGTACTGAAACTGGACTACTCGAGAAGTATATTAACTACTCGAGTAAGGGAATTCTGCTACTCGAGTATAAGACTTAAAAAAATTCTGAGAGTTAAAAGTTGGTCACTCAAGTATTGAAGCTGGGCTACTCGAGTAGTAGAAAGACTACTCGAGTACATGAAATTGACTATTCGAGTGGGGTAAGAACAACACGAGAACTGTCCTTCTGTTACTCGAGACAAAGTATTCAGCTACTCGAGTGATTAACTTGACGACTCAAGTAAAATACTTAGAATAAATTTTGAGAGGAAAAACTGATAACTCGAGAATAAGAGAAGGTCTACTCGAGTAATGGACTTGGCTACTCGAGAGCTATGTTTAGACTACCCGAGAGCCATTTCCCTTACTCGAGTACAGATAGACTTACTCGAGTAGTTACTAAGTGTTCAACTCGAGTACTTAAACTTCTACTCGAGTGAAAGACATAGAAAAATTTTCCTTCAAGAGAATTTTCCTTTCTTCAATAAAATCAGCAACACTTCTTTCTTCAATCAATTATAGTGCTTGAAAATGAAGTGTATCCCAATAAAGAGGGTACACATGAGTCAACAACATGAATCACACAATGAAAGATTACATTGTATGATCCTGTATTTGGTGACCCATTGTAGACTGACATTGGTCTACACTTGACAATTTAGTCCTGCAAACACATAACTCAAACAACACGTCAAATACAACTTAATTCATCTTAGTTCATGGGTGACTTCATCAAATCTGGGTTATTGTGGATACGATACCCAACACCTAGCTCTTAGTTTTATGCATTCTATAATTTGCCATTGTTGTCCATTTATCTGATTTGAAATAATTGTCAATATTTGTGTGCGCTTTAAAGATTTGTTCTTTAATTAACTATTCCGAAATAATTGCATGAGTGGATTGTTGCATTGTATTTGCATTTGCATCAGAGTTGGGTTTATGTTATGAGCTTCCCGCTCATTGGATTGTATTGCCTGTATGTAACGCCCTTTCACTTTCATTTTAGGTTTGGTCTTAGTCTCTTAGATCCATTGCTTTTGTTTGTGATTGCTCATGTTCATATAGGGTTAGGGCATTGCGTTGCATGTCATTCATGTATAGTTCCGTCCTGTGTCAGATTTACTAAATCATATGTGCACCTAACATTCCTTTCTCCCTAGAAGTCTCGACAAGATTCTCTCTTGAAATTTGTTTTCTGGACTACTCACTAGGATTATCTCAATTGTTTTATCTAAAACTAGGATGCAGCACCTACTTCAATTTTTTCTAGTAATTTTCTCTTTAAAATTCTCCTGCAATGTATGTTTTTAATGATTCTATGTCACTGGGATTATTTTACTCGAATTTTATTCAATATAGGAAAATTCTCTCCAGAATTCTCTCTAAAAAATTTAATTTTTTGTGATTTTAGAACTATGATTTCCTCACTATGTTTCTCTCTCTCAAAATCTATATCTCAAGAATTTTGGCCCATTTCGATTCTCCCACTCAAATTCTTAAGATTCTATCCAGAACTTAAAAAATATCTTGAAATGAAAAAAACATTAAGATTCTATCTAGAACTAGCTGTGTTCAAAAAGCCCGACCGGGCCGGGCTGGGCCCGAACTGGGACCGGGCCGATCGAGTCGGGCTGGGTCTGGGCCGATCGGGCCCAGGCTTTTAGCCAACGAAGCTCCGCCTGGGCCCGGTTTGAACCGGGCCGGGCCAGGCTTGGGCTTCCTCTTAAAGAGAGGGCCTGATAAGGCCCTCCTGTCCGACTTGATTTTAGATTAGGCCCTCCTGTCCGGCCTCATTTTAGATTAGGCGGGATTTTAATAACGCCTAAATAGGCGAGATTTTAATCCCGCTTGGATTAGAAAGGATTTTAATCCCGCCTATTTAGGGAGGAATAAAATCCCGCCTGGAGTAGGCGGGATTTTAATAACGCCTAAATAGGCGGGATTAAAATCCCGCCTAAATCCCGCCAGCACACCAGAAGGCGGGATTTCCCGCCGGTCCGGGTGCCGGGCCCAGGCTAGGCTCGGGCAGCCGGCTGATTTGGGGGCCCTGTAAGGTCCCCAAGACCGGCCTTGGCTCGGGCCAGGCCTAGCCGGGCTTTTTCCGGGTCGGAACCGATCTTTTTGAACACGACTATTTGGAACTTTATTTCTTTGTAATTTTACTCACTTTCTGTGATTTTACCATCCAACAGAATTTCCCAATTATTTCATTGGATCAGTGGATGTATGAATTGAGGAATTGAATTTATAGTCTAATTTCAATTTCCATGGAATTGGTTGGAATTTGAATTCTAAATTTGTGTAGTAATTGAACATTGAAATTAGAATTTGATCTCTAATATCAATTATTAAAGCTGAATTCCATCCGACCAAGTGAATTCTTTAGAGTCTATTGTGCTTCCTATTGGTTATCTTATAAATTCTATACAGCCATGATTGATTATTAAAAAACTACTACCTATGATAACATTCTTTATCTTAAGTATAAATTCCTGTTAGGTATTTATCTGTGTGCTTTAACTATAAGAATATTTTTTTGGGGTCTTTGCCTGTTTTATATTAAGTATATTTGAACATCTTTTTTGTTAGGTTTGATGTGTGAGATTCTATGGAGTGATCCACAACCTCAATATGGAAGGGGCCCAAGTAAGCGTGGCGTCGGTCTTTCATTTGGTGAAGATGTGACCAAGAGATTTTTGCAGGAAAATAATCTTGGTAAGATACTTCTCTCTCCTAACTTTGGTTTGCAAGTTTATTCTAAACCTCCATTTACCTTTTCGGTATGATGTTAGATCTACTCGTTCGGTCCCATGAAGTGAAGGATGAGGGCTATGAGATTGAGCATGATGGAAAGCTTATAACTGTATTTTCTGCTCCCAACTACTGTGATCAGGTATGAAGCTCTTCTAATGAATGGCCTATCAAATCTTCATATTTACTGTTGTGATATGAATGCCACTTAACTTTAGTTTTTCCAAAGGAAAATGGGATTAAATTAAATTAGCATTCACACAAGTTATTTTTCACAGCAAATGTTGACAACTTGTTTAATCGGGAAAACCAAATAGGGTCTGTTCGTTTGAACTAAATAGAGGCCTTGGAATTGGTTTGAATTGGACCTCCAACTCCAATTCCAAAGCTTCAATTTATTTAGACGGGCATCTTTCCCTTGTCATGGTTGATGAATCTTTAAATTTTTCTGGGACTTATTTTCATTGTAATATTACTTTGTTATGATATTAGTGCAGACTCTTGCGCTCATGAAAACATGCAATTTGTGAATTTTGCTGTTTGTCTTAAATGAATACTAATTTGAATGCCATCCAATTGCTATTTGATTCAGATGGGAAACAAGGGCGCTTTCATACGCTTTAAAGCTCCACACTTGAAACCAGACATTGTAACATTTCCATCTGTGGTTAGTGCAATTTCCTTTTACTTTCTCTTCACTGTGTTTTTTCCCCTTCTGATCTAATTGAATTTTCACATGCATCTTTTAGCTATCCCATATTAAGTCATGTTCTTATTTAGTATATTTGATGAATATATGCATGCTATTCACCCAGTCTGTTTCCATAGTCCCAATTTACCTCAAAATCTTACTCTATAACCGTTTCTTCGCTTCTATTATGACTGATTTGTTTCACTTTGAAGCGTAATGACACAGTTGTCTGTATATGATAGACATTAAATACTACTAATCCACTTTGCAGTTCGTCTTGTGGGATTGTTCACTGGGTATAGTGATTTTATTCAGCTAACTAATTTATTTATTTTCAAATTCAATCTTGCCTTTGAATGAACTCTAATTTTTACTGGTCCTCTTACTGAATTTGCATCAATTGTTCCATTGGTTTGCTCATATTCTTACTGATTCTTTTTTTATTTCACCTTCTCGTGTTCATTGATATTTTGCTGCAGCCACATCCAAATGTCATGCCAATGGCATATGCAAATAATTTCCTACGGCTCTTCTCATGATTTATGATGATGGTGTGGATTTTTTTACTTTAGCATAGACTTGGTATAACGCGCCGCAAGATTTTGAAGCTGGTCTGCAAGTAGAAACTTGGAAGCAGAAGTTCTCTCTTTTCAGCCCTTTCAACACACCACTGTTCTTTTGTCAATTGGCAATGGGATTGTATGTTGTTAATTTTATCTGGAATATTTCAAATATTAGCAGGAAGTTTGCCATTCATTGATAAGTGTATGTACTTCAATAACTTTAGACCCATTTTGTTGCAGTTTATGTTTTTTGTATCTCCCTTTTCTGCTCTTTGCAAATTTAGTGGTTGGTGATCATTTTGAAAAGTTCATGGAAGCTTAAACATATTTTTAGAAAAATTCAAAGTTAATGATTGATTTCAAGGATTAGGGATTGATTCTATGAGGTAGGCTATTTCGAAAGTTAGAGGAGTGCAAGCTGTAATTATGCAAACTTCAAATAATCCTTACTATTTATTATAAGGGTTAATTACTGGGGCCTCCCCTGGGAGTTTGCATAATTATAGGTTGCACCCCTCTATCTTTTGAAATTACATTTACCTCATCTCCAAATTTTCCCAGTTTACAAAAAATGCCCTTCTTTAGAAATATGGATGGAAAATGATAAAATCAGCCAAATCATTCTATTATATATCAATTTTATCATTTTATAGTGATTCTAGATTATTTACAAATGCTAAATATAATGCACCCCTTTCAATGCACAGTTATTACAAAGTTTAAAATTGAAATATTATAAAATAATTTGACATTTTATCACTTTCCATTTATATTTTCATATGAATAGATCACGCCTTTCAATGTAGAGTCATTAGAAACAGTAAAATTAAATATCATGACATAATTTAGCAGATTTTATATTTTTTCATCCATATTTTTAATAGAAGGGGCGATTTGTAAATTGGAGAAACTTAGAGGGGAGGTAAATGTAATTTCTGAAAGATAGAGGGTGCAACCGTGCAACCTATAATTATGCAAACTCCCAGGGGAGGTCTCGATAATTAGGCTCCATGGCATTGTGACGGCAGTCGCAAACGCATGAGTTAAAACGTCATTCGTTAAAGATCACCTAACAAACATCATCCGTTTGAACATAAAAGTTGATGAAGTTTTTTAGGTGGGCATTAACAAATGACAATTTAACCGCTGTGTTCATGACCGTCATCATGCCAAACAGAGTCTTAGGCTCCGTTTAAGGGGACTTATTTTCATCGGGCAAGCGGTTAAGACCGCATGAACCCGACCTGGGTGAAAATAAGTTCCCCCAAACAGAACCTTAATCTATGGATTATTAGCAGAGATGACTTACAAGTAACTTTTTTTTTGCGACAACCTTTCATGGTTCGTTTGACGCACCAGCGGGGTTCCATTTATCATGAAAGGGTGGGGTTCCATTAATCATCAGAGCGCTGGACGATGAAGGCTCTAGTGGCTTTCCACTTTGCTGGAAAGGAGAATTTCCAGTGGGGCTCTATTGCCTACCAGAGAGGAGGTCCTCCATTTCTTACTGGGGTCCATTTGTTACCGGAATGAACTCCGATAAGTGCCCCAAATTGAACCTCAATCTCATATGACAACATGTATACTAAAAGGGCTCATAAAAGACTAATCCTTAAGATGTAGTGTATTCTTCTCACCCTTAACTCTTCATTAAATAAAGGAGTTTAAAATTAAAAGCTTTGTTTTGTGGCATCAGCAGTCCTGGAGTTTTTTTGGCCATATCATAACATGGTTTGAGCATAAATATTAATAAATTTATGATCTAATTGTTCCTTGATCCATTTATCTACTGTATAGTCCAATAATAATAATAATCATAATATTATTATTCTTTTAATCATTTATCATGCTAAATAAGGCTTTGTAAAGGTTCTAGCATAAGAGCTTGTTTTAACAAGCATTTCCCCAAGTTTTATGCCTATGAGTGAAAGAAAGTTGCAGTGTTTGCTGCCTTTATACTTGTTACATATGCGGCTTTTTTGGAAAGGTTAGTTACAGTCTTGAATGTTTCAACAAATGGTTAATGATCACAACCCTCCATATTTTCAAAATTATGAAGGGCAACCTTGGTTATGCTCTTGGGATTTCTAAAGTCACTACAATCTAGGTGAAATGGTGCTTGTCTCTGCACTCCTACATATGGGGATGTAGAACACTATATATAATCCAGGGGCTAATCAATTGATTAGGCGCGGTCTCAATAGCTCATTTATACTTGTATTTGCTAAGTTGGATGCAAAGAAGCACCGACATTTAACTAGTCGCCATTGCAAACTAAAATTTCCCCATCACTAACAATTTCATTGACGGTGTGTAGTAAAATTTACTAACCCATTGTAAGAAGCCCTATTTAATAAATAGTTGAATCCTTGAACTTATTTGCACACATAAGCAAGAAGCCTTATAGTCATTCCTAAGAAGGCATCTAACCTTATTTCATTGCACGAAGCAAGCATAGTTGGTCCTACAACAAGATAGGTAGTGACATTGTAAACTTGAGCTACAATTGGGCAAATACCTACTACCTCTGCCACACGAAACAATGACAAGTCCAACGTTGAAAAAAGAGTCCAGGAACCAGTTAAGATGTTGAATAGAATCCTAGAAGAAGTGAAGAAGGCATACTAAGTTCCTTCCACAATCTTGTTGAGACGTTTATCCAACCTTCGTCATGTTTGACAAGGGTGTGCAAAAGGAATCGAAGAACCGAGAACCGGACCGAACCGATTTAGGCGGTTCGGGTCGGTTCCAGTTTTATTCGGTTTGGGTCTGGTTCCAGTTATTAGAGAACCGACGGTTCGGTTAGGTTCTCGGTTCCCATACTTGGGTACCCGAGAACCGACACAAATTATTAATTTTAAAATTAAAATAATGTATTATTGTCTCAATTGGACAATCACTTCATTTAGGTTTCGTTTGGGGGTACTTATTTTCACCGGTCAAGCGGTTGCGACCACATGAACCGGACTTTAATTAAGATCTGGTTCATGCGGTCGTAACCGCTTGACCGGTGAAAATAAGACCCCCCCCAAACGGAATCGTAGGCCCGGTTCAACGCGAAAGGTTCAGACATTCATTCGTTCAAGGCTCCGCCGCTCCCAATTATTTTCAGATGTTATTTTGCTTACCGAATTCAGAAATAAAATCGTTCTCTTAGATAATAAATGACTATTTGTCTACATTGAGATAAAAACGCATCAAAATTTGGAGTAATAAATATTTATCCTATTAGTTGAAGATTTGAGAAGAAAAAAATGTGACATTACATAATATGGGTGGAAACGAGAACCGAACCGAACCGAATTGGCCGGATCCGGTTCCATGATTTAAAACCACGGGTCGGTTCTGGTTCCCAAATTTTGGAACCGAACCTACATGGGTCGGTTCTTGGTTTTTGGTGGAACAGAACCGGATCGAACCGAACCGAGTTGCACCTCTATTGTTTGATTAATAATTGATGTTGTCCTTAATGTCATTTATAGTGTTTTATTGATGTGCATGAAAAGGTGAATTAGAGCTCCAAAATATCCATGTTCAAAGCCTATCAACAAGGCAATGAGTTGTATCAACATGAAGATAGAACAGCTCCTCCCAAACGCCAACAACAAGATCATACCAGAATTTGATCAAGGCTCTGTGGCCATTCGATAGATTTAGGCTCTGTTTGACGCGACTTATCACGATTTATTTGCTTCGGTGAGGTTGGAAAAAGTGTCATTATCATACCAAAATCTTATGTCTCAAAATAGTTTTTTTTGTAACATGTGTGATACCAAACTTACATTCTATGACAATGACGTTTTTGTCCAACCCCACCGGAGCAAATAAGTTGCGATAAGCCGCGCCAAACGCAGCCTTACTCTTCTTAAGTCTCAGCCACCCGAGCAGAATTTCGATATGGGTTCTACTGCAAAGAAGATATACGTACATTGCTCAAGCATTTCTAGTCAAAGCATACCAAAATTCTTATACGCCTGCATTTACACAACAATATATGGAGTATGTATTCTCTAGGCATCTTCACAATGATAGATGTGTCAATACTCAACGAAGGCTTACAACTATCTAGAGACAGTTGTCGCCACTTCGATAAACTGAACTTGCACGGTGATACACCTATAATCTTTTCAACCTTAATAAGAGAAGAAGATCCAAGGCACATAGAACTATGGATTGGAATACAAGAGAAAGGAAGAAGATCCAAGGCTAATTGGGTATTATGACAGTGATTGGGCAGGAAGCACTGACGACCGCAAGAGCACCAGTGGGTATGTGTTTCAGATAGGAGGACACACTGTGTAGTGGAACTCCCGAAAGAAAAAAGCATTGCGTTATCTTCCACGAAGGCGGAATATATGGCATTGGGTGAGGAAGCTAAAGAAGCCGTGTGGCCGTGCAGACTACTGAAAGAATTGAAGGAGGAGCTGGAACCAACAACTCTCATAGTAGATATCACATCCGCCATATCAATTAGTAAGTGTTGAATTTATTGAAGTGGAAGTGGTGGTCTGGTTTGTGCAGATCGCACAGACCGCAGTGACCACTGCCGGCTAGCGCGGTTAGGTATTGACAGATAGCCGAGTTCTGCCTAGTGTTATTTCACTGCGGTTCGTCTCAGCAAGCACCCTAGAGGTAACCATGCAGTTAAAGTTGAGCTAACTGCGACTTAAGCGGTCTAGATTGGGATACCGCAGAGTCCACTTAGTTGGCGGGTTCTCTTATTCGTGTGGAAGCAGCACGTCTAGCGCAGTTAGTGGAGGTTAACCGCAGAGCTCACTGTGGTTTGTCTTTGCGGTCTATAGCCAGAGACTGCTGGGTTTGTGTACTTGGTCATA